>CM035167.1:139677991-140277991 GCA_020205615.1 Panax quinquefolius | reverse complement strand
GCGCAATTAGGTGACCAAACCTCTCCTTGATGTAACTTTCTAGACATTGCCAATAATGTTATCTAATAATATTATTCAGGATAATATGAATTATTGCTTCGATAATGAAAAATACCGTGTAATGACAATTATTGAACAACAACAATATAAAATATCAACGCAAAGAATTATTAACTCAATAAAATAATCGAATAAAGAATTATCGTAACCATTATTGAGTAAAGTGCCTTCTTCACGTAAGAATCAATAATTGGTGCAATACTGGTGTCTTCTTGTTCAACAACGCCAGATTAGTGTGTTTTAACCACGGGTATTCAACAAGATAATCTGCAGAATAACTACGCCGTTATTTAAAAACAACTTATATTTGTCGTTTTTCTTCATCCAATCGCTTTCAGTTATGGGGCCCATACATGGGTTACTTGCCGTCGCACGAATATTCCCCGACAACATTTAATATTCCACGACCAAACGAATATTCCCAAGCGATAATGAATATTTTATAACCACTTGCTTATTTTGAAATATATTGCATGATTTAACCCTTAACTATCCACATTAATCAAATCAACCCTTACTATTTCAAAATAATAAATAAAGGAAATTCCTTTTATTTAAATTTTTCGGTCTTACGGATAAGGCACGTTTGGACATGAAAGATATTTGTAAATGGCGTCTGGATTAGAACTTTATGAATCTCCTAATGGTAAGATTATTCAAACCGCACGCAAGGTACACATTGTCCAAAAAAGCAAGTTGAAGATGTGTGCACATGGGTTAAGTCTCCGAAACTACCAGATGGATATCGTCAAACATTGCAAGGTGTGTTACGGGTGGGAAATTGCAAGGATGAAGAGTCGTGACCGCTACGTGTTCATGGAGAGACTCATGCCTATAAGCATTTCGGGATCGCTTGATAAACCAATATAGGATGCTTTGGCGGATCTTAGTCGTTTCTTCAAAGACTTGTGTTCAAAATCATTGAATGAGAAGGACATGTTTGTACTTGAGAAGAACATCATAGAGATCACGTGTAAACCGGAAAAATATTCCCACCTTTTTTTTTGACTCCATGGAGCATTTGCAAATCCATCTTCCCTATGAAGCTCGTGTTGGGGTCCGATTCAATATAGATGGATGTATCCTTTCGAGAGGGTGATGGGAAACCTTAAGAGGAAGGTGAAGAATAGAGCTTATGTCGAGGGGTCGATATGCGAGGAATACTGATTTTGATGAGATATCTACGTTTGTCTCGACTATTTTTAGGATGAAGTCTTGACAAAGGCCAATCGAGTATCGAGACATGATGATGGGGGAAATGTTGAACTAAATGGTCGGCTCTCAGTATTTGGTCCCTCCAGCCGTGCTTTTTATGGAAAAGGAAGCGATATTCCTCTCTCGAGCAAGAATTACATGCCGCATATACTTACATTCTTCTCAATTGTGAGGAGATTGGCGAATTTGTGAGGTACACATGTAAACTTGATATTTTATCTTTTAAGTTAAAAATTTATTCTAATATGTTAATGTTTATAACATGGTATAGATTTATACGATGTGAGTTAAAAGTGAAGCATCGCCGACATAAGCGATAAAGATATTCAAATCAATCGGGATAAAAACTTTGCACTTTGGCTAAAGGACAAAGTAAGTTCAATTTTAAGCACGTAGTGTATATATATATAATATATATACTCCATATGTTAACTATGACTTCATTTAATAAGATGGAGTTTTTGTAGGCTTTTGTTGAGGGATCAACGATTCGGCTAATGTACAAGTCCTAGCTATGGGACCGCACAAGGATCAAGTCATGCAATGGTTACAAAATAAATGGTTGTGAATTTCACACAAAGGCATATGGGGCGCAGAAAAGAACAACGAACTCGGAGTGTGTGTCAAGGAGATTGTTATTCAATGAGCTTGGTCGTGCCTTTTATGGGGAGTTGGAGGAAATCGAGAGTTGTCATAAGAAGGCACGACGGGGTCATATTCACTTGTTCAAGTGCCGTTGGTTTGATTCAAAAAAAGGGATACGTGTTGTGGACATGGAATCGTCGATATTGACCTCCATAGTCGTCTGCGTACTCCAACGAACCGCTTGTTTTACCAACTCAAACAAAGACAAGTATACTACACTCCTAGTCTGTTAGGAAAAGGGATGACCGCCACTGATTAGCAACTTGTAATTTATACTCCGTGGCGTAGTCGTGTAGAATTAGTTGATGGGGAGATTTACGAAGCGGATGCTTCATAGTCGACTATAATAAATGTGGAGGACGACAATGAAGTAATCCAGTTAGATGGTGGAGATGAACCACATGAATTAGATCCCGAGTCAATACTTGTGTCGGATGACATTGATCATCGAGGAGGAAGAGTTATTGAATCGAATCGATACGTAATCTGGGCAGATGATGGTTATGAATCTGCAACACGTATACAAGATGATTACGAATCGGACATTGACACTTGAACTCATGCAATGTATGTTTAGCAATACATGTTTTTTATATCATTGTCATGTTTATGTACTAAACTATTTAAATGCAACTTTTGTTTATTGTCATTTTATATTCATATATATACATGTTTATATCAACATCATGTTTATCATCATATATACATGTAATCAAATATGACTCCTAATAACATCTTGAAATTTGTAATATACAGATGGAAAGCCAAGCGGTAGCAGAAAAAAAGCGGCTTGGGTAGGGGCCTAATAATGTGCCCAAGGCCCCTACTAATCCCGATGATCGGATTCTTATTCGATTCGCCCTCCTAATATAGACGACGACGTCGTCCGCATATATCATTTATATAAAAGCATTTAAGATTCCATTTATTGTATATTGGTAATGTTTTGATTGATATTATATTGGTAATGTTTTGTTTTGGTCTTATGTATTGAAAATTTGTATATTTCTCTTGGTTCAGGTCTTGGGTGCCTAGAAATGTCCATATACGCATGCCGTAATGCATGCATGTGGCTAGTCTATATTATAGGGAGACTATGGCAAATTTTTTATAAAGTATTATAAGTATAAGTTTGAAAAATGTTCACAAATATTATAACTTAGATATAAATTGCTTTAATATATGCTAATTGATGTTGTATATTATAGTGATTTTTCGGATAATAAGATCGTCAAGTGCATATCACAAATGTGTTTACGTAATTGGCCTACACTGTGATTACGCATTAGGTGAAGCACACCTATCGCCCACAAGGATCTGTCAGGCGTAATTTCGTATATTTTTTTTTTAATTACGACAAATAATATTAATATAATATTCAAAGGATAATTATTTAGTAATGTTATTATTGTTTTTTATATTGCAGAAGCCAGTATAGATGGGAGGACCTTGCAGGCTTCAAAGTGATTGAGACATTATTACGGCAAAAAAAGCGGTCGCACAAGGACAACTTGAATAAAGAAACGACAAAAAGCCATTCACAATGCCGAGATCGACCATCCGGGCCGGGGAGAGGATTATATGCACGAAGCATAGCCACGGTGGTGCACCCATCCATATAAATTTGAGATGTGTGCCCAATGGAGAGCCGAGAGGGTGGGTGAAAAGACGAAAGACCGCCGCCACCAATGAGCCTCGGGTGTATCCGATGGCGAAAAAAAGGCTAAAGGAACATACAAGTGGCGGAAGATTTCACGATTAAAAGATATCAACGCCGCACGTATTTACAAGTTTTAATATGTTTACAATCATGAAATAGAAAATATCCCATTTTACTTAGTAATATTGTCTTTGTTTTTGTATAGAGTCTCACTCTCAAGGTCACCCTATCCATTTCATTTGGATGTATGCGTGGCCACCCGTGATGAATGCGCCTCGAGGCTATCCGGATAAGCGGTAATAAGTTTTAACAACTCGATCTTGTTTATTAATACTTACAAAATATTATTTTTAACTATTTAAGTGTTAACATGATGACAGGATACTTATAAACGTTTATTGAATGGCGCTATCCTGAAGGCACTCCACGTCCGCCTTTATTGATCAAGAGTTGTGGGGAGAGGCGTCATTGTGAAGAAGAACTACATTAAAGGTCAAGGACAACGACGACGCCCATCCTTGATGGCTCGGTGACTCTACCAGTCTCATAGTCATCGTCGAGTCATCCAATTGTTCATACTCCGGTGACCGTGTGAGAGCTATATGTCAAGATCGAAATCTTTCAAGATCTTTGGGGCACTGGGGCTCTTGATCCCGAGGAGTTAAATTTGAAAGAATGGCAAAGCAGCAGCAGGAACAAACATGGGGATGGCGACGAGGTATAAAATCAATTTGTTGTATGTATTGTCGTAATATATACCAAAGATCAACATATTTATTATATTTGTAACTTGTTTTATTATTTTGTTAATTACTGGGGTGATCAAGGAGGGATGACGCTTGACATAACCTTGTACTTGTATATTCATTATTTGGATGTTTGTATATATGTTACTTAAACAAGTTTTGAAATGTTATTATATTTATTCAAATCATATTGATTTTTAAAGGTTTATATACTAGTTTGGTGTATGTGTTGGTGGACGATGGATGTTTATATTGTTTTTGTATGTTGTTTATCTTGGTGTGTATGTGTGTTGGGATAAAAAGGTAGAAAGCAGTGCAGAGTTTTTGGGAATTCTCGCAAAACAACAAAAATGGGTCAGTAATTTTTTTCATATCGTCAATCGTGATGTGGTCGCCGAAAGTTATTAGCGACGCAGATAGAATCAATGATCATGACGCGGTCAGCCGATAATGGTCGCCGACACGTGGACCACGTCATCTTTGGCCTGGACCATGTCGATTTCATTTCAATGTAATATTTGTCATTTTGATTCGCTCATAGCGGCCGCAGATATCTTGTCGCTAATAGTGGTCATTGATGTGCATCCCAATGATCAGATTTTATCGCGACGACTATCGGCCGATCGCGACGCGGTCATAGATAGCTATCTGCTGACCGAAAGTACTGATCGGCCGATAATCGGTCAGCCGATAAGCCTTTTTTTGTTGTAGTGTTAAGGTATGAAATATTATTTGTTGTACTCATAAGGAGTGTTATTCTTTTTATTCATGAAGAGAACTGTTGTTATTTCAATTCTTATTATTCTCATTGGAATAACTTGTATCTGTGCGGCCTCACTCTATACTTGGTGACATTCTTCTATTATTCTCATTTGGAACATCCTGTCTGTGTGTTTTACACCTAACTGGTTCCGCTTTTATTATTATTCCGTTGGAATATCACTCGCGTGTGTGTTTTACACCGGGACTGGTTAAAATCTTTATTATTCTCGTTGGAACATCCCGCTTGCAAATTTTGCACGACACGGTTCCGATTATTATTATTCTGTTTGAATAACTTGCATACGCCAAGCACCGCGCGTACGTGGTGATTTCTTTTGTTATTCCATTCTTTATTATACTCGGTTGGTTAAAGTTTCGACTTCTATACTCCATGAAATTAGTAGAATTTCCTTGATATTCAAGGCTTCATCCAAAGATCTTTTCATAGAAATATTCTTCTGATCATTCTTGAATTTTACTCTACAAAACAATATCATGTTGACAATTTGGACGTTAATAATTCTTGGATAAAATAATTCTTGAACTTGTTTTATTGAATTCTTATATCATTGTCATCATTTTCATGTTTATATTTTGTTGAAAGTCATCGTGGTATTCAGAAAGTGCATAGATTGACTTGGTATGATTATGACGAGGATTATTGTGTAATCGTAACCGTAATGTTACAAATGATGTGGTAAAAGTTCTCATCGCCCGTAGTGCATTGATGGACGATTGTTGGCATGATCATTTGACCATTAATGAATACACAAATATTCTTGGCCCGTAGTGCATGGATAATTGTGGTTGTGATACTAAAGAATATCCTTGGTAAAGATGCGCAGGGGTGATTCGATGATGTGAAATATTTATTGTTGAGTCTCAAATGATAAGCGATGATAAAAACCTTTTAAATCATAAAAGATAGTATATTTTATTTTTACTTGACTCTTTTAATGGATTGCTTGTTCACCGCAGATTAAACTTGATGTCATTATATTTTATCGGTTTAACATTGTTGGAGACTAATGATAATTTATTCGCATTATCTTAGTCATAATATTTCTCTTTGGGCTATTGAAATTCACCCTTTCTTTCACCGTATTCTTCGTGAAATGAGAATATAGTTGGAACGAAGTCGGGGAACGAAGTGATGGTCCAGAGGATAGCATTAATAGTCTTCACTATTCTGTGAAATAGTGTGATAATAATTGTAATGAGGACTCCTTTTGAGTTTGTATAATTTCTAGTAGATAATATTTGTATTCAAACTCACAGTTTATGTTTGTCGTATTGTACACGACAATTGTATTAGTAAGTTATATTTGAATTTTATACCATGTATCTGACGACCCAAGATGGGTGATATATACCTAATTTTGGGGACGTCACAATTATTATTTAATATACATAAAAAATCAATCAAAATTTTTATCCAGAACGGAGGGAGTATTAAAATGGAACAAAATAGTGGAGTGTTTATTATTTACCTAAAAATATTAATTAACAACAAAAAAGTTATGTTAAGTGAAAAAAAAATAGAAAGCAACTATTATTAAAATAAAGTTATATGGAGCATTGACAATTTGACTTTTAAATTTTCCTTTATTTTCCCTATTTTCGGGGATCATAAAAAAATATTAAAAACACCTTTTTATTTTCACATTAGTCCGGATTTCTCTGTTCTCCACTACAGAAGAACTTGTCCGTCGTGGGCCACTACATTTTCCGTGAGCTCAGGTGAAAAATGGCAGCGTACAGCTTGTGATCCTCATCAACTCATCGAGTCTCATATCACGCAATTCTCTGTCTAAGCCCACTGTAAACCTCAGTAATAAATTGGTTTGTTTAATAGAATGATTTAATTGAACTGTTTCAATTTTGTATGTTTGTTTTTGAATTTTTTTCAGTTATTTACTGGCTTTGGAGAGAATAAGGAAACTGAAATGGTAATTGTTTAAAATTTTTGTGTTGTTAATTGCTGAATTTCTGTATAGGTTGTGCATATTGACAAGGGAAATGTTTGAGGGTCCAAATGTAATTGATTTATATATGTTGAGATTTGAAATGCATTAGTTACTGGACTAATTAGAATCCTTCACTAGCAGCAAGGTGCTTTTCATGCTTGAATTCAAAGTTTTAAGAAAAGTTCAACTTTTACATGATTAATGGTTTAGATGGATACTTCATGAGATTTTACAGACTGATCTTGAAAGTCTAATCTCATTTTGGGGACGAAGTGAGTACTTTTTCTGGGTGACAAACATTAGCTTTGCTCTCAAAATTAAAATGCTAAGCTTGAGAATTTGTCCTACTAAATTATCTCTTTCTAGGTTTTCCTTCCTTATGTTTATTATCTCTGTGCTGATTGTTGAATGAGTTGTGTTGTTCTGCTCTATTCCAGTTCAAGATTGCTCTTTTCCAATTGTCAGTAACTGCCGAAAGGAGAGAATAATGTTCATGCTCAAAAGGCAATTTGAGGAAGTACAGAGAAGGGTGCTCGCCTTATTCTTCTACCTGTAAGTTTGTTGGAATGTTGCTCATGATGGAGCAGTGAGATAGTTTCACATTATAATTTTACCACGTTCTGTGTTATGTCTGCAGTATTACCCTTTCCCGAGAAAACTATTTTATATGTTCAATAAACACTTCTTGCAACTTTGAGAATAAGAACAGATATTTGTTGTTTCTCTATATTGCGTGGACGTTGACGTACTCGACCTTTTCTCCATGTAATATGTAATACTTGTAGGTTAGTCCTGATATTAAATCATGGTTATAGCCTTATTAGATAGAGCCAATTGACTATCTACATGCCAAATTATTAGTCCTGGGCTTCTCTCAATAATCTTCTGCACTTTATTTTTCAAATAAAATGAACTCTCTGATACAAGTTGTTAAGAAAGATAGGATTTATATGCCGGTTCCCTCCACCCATGTCAGGAAATTTGGAGTTTTCCATATTCAAATGACAGTTTTCAAGTATACACACAGGATATTAATACTGGTGGTGATGCATCTCCTTCAACTGCAACGTTGTCTGAATTTTCTCGGAGTAGTCAGATCACATTAATTGGAGGATCTATACTAGAATGTAGTGGTGACAGGCTGTATAATGCGTGCTGTGTCTTTGGTTCTGATGGAAAGCTTAAAGGCAAGCACAGGAAGATACATATAAGCTATTCCTATGGGTTTGTCTTTGTAAAGCCCGCATGGTATCAGAAATAAAGTTGATTTACCAATTTACTGTTACCAGACTGGAAGAAGTTTCTGTCGTTCAGAGTGGTTTAATGACGTTTTCTGGTCACATTGCATGATTGTATATACATCTTTTGGACATTGATGTTCCGGATAACTTTTAAGGATTCAAAAACTCTTACAGCAGGGAAGAACCCTACTATCGTGGACACGGGTTTGATGTGCTTTCCTTTGTGATGAAATGCGGCAAAGTCCTAATCAAACCAGGTGCAAGGTCAATGATGTCGCTCAAGGCTCTAAGGCTTGCATAATTGCGTATAATATATACATTAGTACTTTTGTTTCTTGTGCTTGTTCAAACTTGGTTTTATACTTTTCCACGTACTCCATTTGTTCTTAAAAGATTGTCGTTTTAGAAGAAAAAATTTGTTCCAATTTATTTGTCGTTTACAACTTTCTAGGAGAATAAATTATTTACTTTCGTATATCACCCCTACCTTCTCTTATTGTCCCAATAAATTCTCTCCCTTGTATTAATAGTTTTCAACTTCCCATAAAGGGGTAGTGATAGAATTTCAAACAAATTTTATTTGTTAAATGATAGTATTAAATGACTTTCTTAATCCATGTGCAAAAACCTTAAACGACAATCTTTTAGGAACAGAGGTAGTATTTTATTAAAAGTAAAACTTTGGTAACATTTTTATTAGATCCTTGAGCATATATTGACATATGGTTTGAGATACTAGATGTGTAGAAGGGTGTTGGCATGGTGTTTCCTGATTGATTTGGCTGCTAATTGCTCCTTTCGGTGTTCGATGGAAGTTTCTGTGCTAATCTAATAATTACAACTTTGAGATATGGGTGTATCCTAACCCCAAGGGAACCCTCTGAGTGTGCAATGAAATAATTATTTTCTGCACAGTAAGCCTTCAGGGTGCATCAATGTGGTCATCTATAGAGGGAGAAGTAAGGGTTACATACCTTGTCCTCTTGGTACGAAACCAAGGCCATCTCCCTTTGTAGTAAAAGTCACATATTACATATATCAAACCTACCGATTGTTTTGAAACTAGAAACTCAAGCAAGTAAAATATATCTGTGCCAAATAAACAAATAAATGTTTTTACACAATCCTCAGAAATTCCTATTGCTACTGAAATCAAATTAGTATGGCTTAACAGTAACAAAACACAAATTGACTTTTGGGATGTCTTGAAGTCCATTGACCTTCCCCAATGATGAATTGTACTGATTTGTTTTACACACCACAACAAAGAGTATTTACAATTCATTTTACGAGGACCCTTGAACCTAGACTGTTATTATTGGAGTTTTATAGACCACATTTTCCGTATCAAGACATGTACAACACCATTTTCTTCAACTTCTCAATTGTATTGGATGTATGCTTAGAAATTTCTAAGGGAGGAGCAATAGAGAAAATTGTGGAATCAACAGGAGAGTTAGTCTGACAACTCCAACCTTTCCCCTAGCCTCGATCTAAGCCCAGATGCCAAATACCTCACTGGTAACAACTTCTAGGTTTTTTGATGACCCGCTAAAAGAATTAAAAACTAAAATAAAAATGTTCATTCTTCTGCTAAAAATGACATAAGTTTACCCTAGCAGAAGAAATCATATTGAAAAACTGATACACGGATGAAAAGTTGACATTTTGCATCGACTCCACAGGCTTTTTCATCATGTTAGTTAGAAAGCTTAATTCTACTTCTTTATTTTTATTTCTAACCTTTTAATTTAATTACTCAAGAAACTTGACCATTAATTTTTTTTTAATTTTTTGTTAATAAGTACAATTAAATTTGAAATTTGCTTCAACTTATAAGAATAAAATCTAAATAATATCTTTCCTAAACATAAAACTTATACATTGCGCTTTGGTCGAGAATATTTAAACACTCAGACTAGAGAAATAAGATGCCGAACTTCTCACGTTGTCAATAAAGAATGTGTATGTATGTGTGCGGTTGTGGCAACACATGTTATTTATGTTAATATATACCATCACTAAACAGGACCTTCTTCATTCTTCTTGTACAAGGCACTCGAGTTGTGACCCAAAATTTTCTGGAAACATCTAACAGCACTAGCGTTGTCCGTGTGTTTTTAGTGTTTTGACTTCTTAGAAAATCCAAGCATATGTGGAGGAATTTGATGCCTGTCTGTTACAATAAGCTTATAGAATTTTGTATGATGCATCTGACAGTTATATGTGGCAACTTGTTCACCTGTTTGATATTCTGGTGGTGGTTATATGGCTTGGGGACACTCTACCCTTGTTGGACCAGTGAGTGTTTTCTCATTTCATATATGGTTTTTTTCTTATGTGGTGGTTGCTCCTTTAATTTCTCAACGCCACTGGTTGTGCTGATTACATGAGCTGCAACTCAAGATTCAGAAGTTTAGTACTCCATACGGTTCAATCAATGTGCCGCATATTATTATATTTAAGTAGTGATATTGGCCATTAAGCTACAATCAACTTCTTTTTTTGTGAGTTTTGACTGTGTTACTAGTGTATTCTCGTTTTGGGATGAAGAAAGGAGTTGTATATATGGATGTTCTGAACAGTAAAAATCCTCATCTTTTTGCAATAATTATGATTCAAATGGTAATTGAAGAAATAACATGAAATTAATGTGGCAGTTTGGACAAGTACTTGCAACAATAGAGCATGATGAGGAGTTAGTGACAAAATTATTTTCGGAGGATCTCTCTCTCTCTCTACAGTGAATTAAATCTAGATGCAATTACACAGAACATTATATTCTTATGCTTTCTGCTGGTTGCATCTTATTCATTTGACATCACTTGTTTGTCAAATGAACAATGGGACGTAATTGAGTTTATTATTCATGGTTTCTTTATTTTTCTAACTTGTGCTCTAATTTTGAATGCGCAGAATGTACCTTCCTCTTGGGAAACAAAGGCGAGGGGGTTTGTACCAGTTGATCGATGCGCATAGACTGAACTCTGCAACAACCAGTCAAGTTCTTTTGTAAAAATCAAGTTTTCACGTGAAAATGTCCAATTATGGCTAACTACGCATGGGTTTTTTCACATCAGTGAAATGGCATTATCAAATTCTTTATCTACTCAAGAAGATCATCTGCCGAAGGGAAACATCTTCGTGGCCAGTTGAATATGTGAGTGGATGAAAATTGGTTCTATATGCATACAGTATGTCCAATGTTGATAGGATAATTTGGTTATAAATTTGTGATTTTATGTCTAAAATTCAATTTAAAATAAAGTTTAATATGACATGATTTTGCTCGTTAGAGTTGACCATTTTTTCATCTAATTATGAAGCATTATTATTTGAAGTTTTGTACTTGTGACTCTATTTCCCTTTACATGACATGCTGCTTCCTTTCTTCTAGATGTTGTGCGGCTTGTGCCAATATGTTTACTGTTAATGATATTAATTGGAATTAAAAGACTGTTGCAAACAAAAGTACATAACAAAGTGAAACAGCACATTATTATAGAGTGGTGGCAGTAGGTTATGCCTCAGATTTGAATAGCATCACTGTTTTTTTACCACTATCTTCTATTTCCTGTTTGTCTAAACAATAATCTCTCTGGCCCACAGTGACCCCCCCTTTTTTAAATTTTTTTTCTGGCACAAATTTCTGTTTGTCGCAGTGGTTTAAATAAAACCTCGGGGCGAGCCGAAAATTCGGACGTCCTGAGATCGAATCCGTTACAAGTGTCAAGCCCGAAAGCGTCAGAGAAACGTAGGCGCAAGCTTGTATGAAAAGTGTGGTCCGGGGTGAGGAGATTAGTCCGACTGCGGTCGGGAAACCCCAAATACTTTTCGGACCAAAAATAAAGCCTGAATGCTGACGTGTCATCGAAAAGACTGTTTAATACTGTTTAAATGTATAGAACTATTAACATATACGGTTTATTTACTAAATACATGTGGAATACAAGGAAGACCCGTTTACACCACTCAAATAATTTACTGGGATTTTTTGTTTTAGTGATAAAAGTATAAGCCGAAATAATTTACTGGTATTTTTTCTTGTATAGTTTGTCATAATATGAATTACTGGGATTTTTTGTTTTAGTGATAAAGTATAAGCTGAAGAGAATTTATCTTCTTTTAATGGGTGTTAAAAAGAATACTTTTCAGGTAGCAGCCTTTATTTTATTTTATTTATTTATAAAGTTTTGATTTTGGACAGTGACTTCAAAACTTGAAACCCGAAAGATGCTTTAGAAGTTGACTGGTGAACAAAAGTACTCACAAATAAAGAAAATCAGCCGCACTCACTCACTCCAGAGACTCAGACTTCTCAATTTCCATGGCAGAATCACACGCACGCGGGGGTCTGCCCTTTTAGGTACTGACTACTATATTATACCCTCTCCCCCTCTCACACAGTTTCCCCTACTGCTTTTTTCCCCCAAAATCCAAGCCGTGGCATTTGGCTTTCTCCTCCCTTTCTATCCCAACAAATATCATCAGATAAATTGTCAAGTTTTTCCCCATCTGCCATCATATTTTCTTGCTCTAAAGACATGAATTCAATGGAGAGAAGTTTAGGAGAACAAAGATATCCCCAGCGAAGAAGAACAGCCTCTTTTTCTTCCTCTCTCCTCGATGCCATTTATCGATCAATCGATGAATCCGGTGGCAAAGAACATCAGCAAGCAACCAGTGTGAGAATGAGAAAAGAGGAAGAGTATGATGAAGAGATTCCAAGCCTTCGTCGAGCAATCATGATCGAGAAATGGATGGAAGATCGCAGTACTACTCCGAGTACAACAAAATACTTGAAGAATTCAAATGGTTCCACTTCTTCAGACTCAAGCTGCTGTGGAACCATTTTTTCTTCCTCTGATACAGAGTCTGGATTTAGATCCACACCAAAATCTCCGTCGCTTTTGACAATGCAAATGCCAAAGCGTGAAGGGAAGTTCATGAGAACAACGAAATCTAGAGCTTTGAAAATCTACAGGGAGTTAAAGAAGGTGAAACAGCCGATTTCACCTGGTGGGCGAATCGCTAGCCTTTTGAATTCAATTTTCAGTTCAAAAAACTTGAAGAAACCAAAGTTCAATGATGATATTGTGGATTTGAGCTCAGCAGGAAAATCAAGATCCCTCAAGGACTTGACTACAAGTGCTTCGGCATCTTCCTTTTCAAGAACTTGCTTGACCAAAACGCCTTCTTCAAGATGTAAACTGAATAACAGTAATAGTAATGGCTTGAAAAGGTCTGTTAGATTCTGCCCCGTTAGTGTTATTGTTGATGAAGATTGTCGGCCATGTGGTCACAAGAATATATATGAAGAGGATCCGAGAGTATTGTCATTTTCAATTGTTAAGAATCATTTACCGGAGAAGAAATACACTGCAGGAACAGGAGATAGTTCAAGATTCAGAGTATTTCATAAAGACAATTATGTAGATGATGATATTGAGAGCTGTTCGAGCTCCGATCTGTTTGAGCTCGATAACATTGGCGCGGTCGGAATCGGATTATACACGGAGGAGCTGCCGGTTTATGGAACCACTAATCTGAAAACTAAAAGCCATTGCTAAACGTTTCATTCTGTAGTTCATTGAGATCACTAGGAGGAGGAGGAGGAGGGGGGGGTGGAATTCTGCAATGTGATTTTGGTTTGGGGTTGTAAATAAGAATCTGTTTGTTTCTCTATGTTGAGTTTGAAGTTCCAACAACCTTGGTTGTATTTCTTTAGCCTTGATGTTTTTGCTCAAAAATTCAATCAAAAAGTCGAATCTTTCACTATGTTTGGAAAATGTTGTCAGCTGATTCGATATACAGTAGTTGTTGTTGAGACGATAAATGTTCACAAAGTAAAAAATATTTATATTGTCTACTCAACTTATGCGTATGTCAAAAATTGAATCCGATTAAGTTACTAAAGTTAATTGTTGACAATATAACACAAGAGATAGATCTCTTTTTACGCAATTATGTACATCAGATTGATCAATTAACTAAAGTTAACTTTATGTTAACCACTCCCTCCAAAGCTCTAGCTCAATTAAATTTATGTCTATCAAAGTTTTAGCTTAATTGGTGGATTAAGCCTCCTGCTTTCTAGGTTAGTGGTCAAAGTAAAATATGTTTAATTTCAGTCAAAAAAAAACAAAAAAAAACGTATGTGTAGGTTGATTCAGCATAAAATACAGTGTCTAGTAGACACCGTCGAGTTGGCACATAAGTTAAAATTGTACAAATACAATTTTTATGATATTTAAAAAAAATAATTTTGTCATTATATCAAGAAACAAAATAGGGGTAGACTGATACTCCTATTTGCTAGCTTCATATAATGACAAAATATAATGCGACATAAAACAAATATAGTACTCGGAGGATAAAAATGTTTATTATTATTTTAGGTAATTTTAAGTTAAATATTTATTTATTTTAAATGAACTATTTTTTATAATAATTTATTTATAATATCCTTATTATTAATTATTATATTTTTATTTTCTATACGTATTTGTAGAGTACCACTAATAATGTCCAAAAAATTATAAAATTAAATAAATATTTAAATTGTTATTAGTGTGTGTATTATACTAGTAGTAGTGTTAGAATTTAGGTTGAAGTGGGGCACAAAAAAGGGGAGGGTGGGGACGAGGGAATCTGAGAAGTCAAATAAAGGAGGATCGGGCATGATAGCCCACATGCAAACTAACTTTTGCACCAAAGAAAAAGTAGATTTTGCATAACAACTTTTCCACTCTTATGAAATGAATACAATTCGTGTCATTGATTTTCCAAACACCAAAATCCACTTATTTACTTTGGCTGTTGAAAAGACTCGTGGCAAGCCTTAGCTCACCTCCACTGCTTGGCTGCTCAAAATTTTCAGTTTTTTTTTTTGGGTTTTAAAATAAATCGGATCGGTTCCAACGGGCTGATTCGGAACAGAATCGGGTTTCGATACCGGTTCGATTAGTTACGATATATATATTTTTTATAATTAATTAATTAGTAATAATTAATACCAGATAAATTTATATTATTAATTCATATAAATACCAAATAAATTTATATTATTAATTCATGTAAATTGTACCGAACCAAGTGATAATTAGTGATAATTTTTCATTCATGAATAAATATTAACAAGTGTTCCGTTATGGGAAGTTTGCTTGTGAGTTTATTTGTTCTTCCTTCAATAAAAAAGATAAAAAAAAAAAGAGTCTTACTATACATTGCGAAAATTTTCAACCGAATTATAATTGCGACGTATGTGCATACATAGTATATGTAGAAATTAAGAAGTGTCTTATTTTAATTTATTCTATTTTATCGTATATATTTTCACGTTTATCACAATCCAACCTTGTTAAATATTTATGGACATGTATAATATTTTCCTAAAATAAATAAATTAAAAAAGAATAAAGTTAGTAATGAAAAATAAAAGAGAGAAGTGAACAAAAAAAAGAAACATATATCCGCATACAAACAAAACCATTCATATATTTTACTATTTCAAATCTCTGCACTATTTTTCTTCAAATAACTTTCACTATTTTTCTCTCTGCACTATTATTTTATTTATTAATTTTCTCATCAACCACCTCTCCACTATTCTCATCACTTTATATCGAACTTTGTATAATCACATCTCCATCTTAAAATTTATTAAATTAAATTAAACAAAAAAAAAAAAATCTACAGGGACATAAAAATTGAATATAAGTGTATTTAAATTTTATTTATTTGTATTTTGACTCCCAATGATAGATAAAAATTTTTAAATTCAATTTTTAATGCTCACTTTGTAAGAAATTTCATTAAACAATACGTAGGTAGGAAAAGTGGTAGAAAAAGCAGTAAACTGTAAACAAAAAACTCTATTACTAACTAACAGTAATTCTTTGGTCTTTTAATATATCTCGTTTTAGAGTTGTCCACAAGAATTAAAAAATAATTATATAATATTAATTGTCTATAATACTTTTAAATTCTCATAATTATCATACTTATCTCATACTCTCTCTTATTCTCTCTTATGTATATTATTTTCTCCTAAGAAGTAATTTTGGAAAGATTAGAATTAATTCTATTACATTATATAAAACAATAAATAATTAAAAAAAATAAAATCATCCAAAACCAAATACATTAAGGATGGAGGGAGTAGTATATCGCATAAAAATCGATTTTTTGATATTCATAAAATCGCATTATCATAAATATCTTTAAAAAAATATCAAAAAATCACAATTTCATACCGTATACGGAGAAAAAAAGAGAGACAGAATCGCACGTGACCACCTGGCTTGTCTGCCTATGTCGTTCCCACGTGCGCTCGTGTGAACTCCCACTCAACCTCTCTCTCTACAGACAACATCAACAACAACAACAAAACAGCAGCTTTCACCATCCAAGAAATGAACTGAAAAGGCTGTGTGTTTGCATGAAATGTGAGACTACTGAGGAGGGAGGACGCAACAAGAGGCAGACCCTCGCTTTCCCGGCGTGACAACAATCACTAGCAAATAACCTTGGCTTCGCGTTAATTAAATTAATACAACAATAATTTATTAATACCGTTTTAAAAGGAAAGATTGACTTGTTGACCATTATGCTGGTCTACTCTGAAAATAAGAGGATCACAATTGTTTAAGTATTAGACACAAATTTGTGGAATGTCAAAATCACCATTAATAAAAATAGTAAAATGCCAAAAACATCATTAATAAAATCTCTTAAAATAATAGGTTCTTTTCCCATAAGGTAAATGTGAGAAACGTGGTTTAACTTTAGTGTTCCAACAATTAATGGATGAGGGATTAGTTTGGGCTGCATTGTGGGCAAGCCCTGATGAATGATGTGAGCAGTCTATAATATATCACAAATTCATTAATATTACTAGTCCCAAGAAATTGGGCCCTCATATTAATTAGATTTCGGAACAATTATATTTTCTATTACATTTTAAAAATAATTACATAAAAAGAGTACAAATAAAATAATTATAAAAAGAGTGATATGCAATATTTAATTACAAAAAAAATTGCAATCTTATCCCTTTAATTATGCACACGATTACCATCTCTCCCACAATTTTCTCCTCATCTCTCCCACGATTTTCTCCCACTCCATTTCTATTTTCCTTCTTCTTATCCTCCTCCCGGACGTCCTCCTCTCCCCCCTCCCCTCCTCCCCGCCCCCCTCCTCCCCGCCTCCTGCTCCTCCTCCGCCCCCGCCCCCCTCGCCTCCCCTTCCATCCGCCTCTTTCTCCCCCTGAACCGGTTCATTCTCCACTCTCCACCCCAGAACAAACAAGATCATACGTTAGAATCGAAAACGGTCATGTAGTTGGTATTAAACTTAACCACAATTTTATTTGATTACGTAAATGTGTTCCAACTTCTAACAATTAATGGACATGGATTAGTAAACATTTTAATTTTTTGGGCCTGCATTGTGGGCAACTGATGAATGATGTACAATAACTCCTTCATAAGTCTGATAATACATCACAAATTCAAAAGACAATAGTTATCTTGATTTTAGGTTTGTACTATTTTTGTAATAGAGTCCTAATTAGGCCCAAGAAATTGGGCCCTCTTATTAATTAGATTTCTCTAACATTTTATTTTTAAGTTCTTGTATCATTGCATGGTTGAATAGAACATTCGCCATGAGCCCATGCTGGCCCAACTCATCGAAGCTTATAACAATTGGCCCAGTATGTTAGCACTCCCACCACGTGGAAAGAGCAGATATAGAAGATTTGCACCGTCGGATCAAAAAGTTGCGCAACTGTATTACTTCTCCGTGTTTGTTTCCGCAAACACTATTCATTACCGCGTAATCAAAACGCAGCTATACAACGAATCCAAAACCACTAAAGCTACCTCTGTCTGTCTCTATAATCCGATTCTTATACTTTTAGAGAGAGAGAGAGAAACATAGACTTAAAGAGAGAGAAAGATTAAAGATAAGAGAATAAGAGAGGCTAAAGTCGTCGGAATTCTGTATTAATTGGATTGATCGCGATGAGTTTCCTATTCGGAAAGAGAAAAACTCCCGCAGGTTTATACTTTTTTTCTATACTTATCATATATTTGTATATATTTTGTTTGATGAAATGATCATCGCTCTTTGTTACAATATTCTTAAGCAATTTGGATGAATTTCCTGTTTTTAGATCTGATTTTGATAATAAATGGTTTGTATGTTGATGATCCCGTGGAATTCTAGCTGTAAGAGAGCGGTCACAGCATGATCATAGATGCAAAGGCTATCTGGAGTTAGGTTTTCAAAATTTTGTTTGTTAGTTGACTTAATTTTACCTCATGAACATTTATAGCTAAGGAGCATATTTAAAATGTAATATTGGGTGTTTGTTTTTCAATTTGTAGTAATTGAGAAGAGTCTCCTATTAATTGTTGAAATTTGCTGTTGTTTTAAAATATTCTTATAAAGTTTAGATTTTTTCTAGTTTAAGAAATTACATTAATTGATCAAATGAGTTTCAGCTTAACATGATATAAGTTCATTGCAACAAACTTTACTTTTTTGTTTAATTTTTGTGCAATGATAAAATACTGAGCAAGTTAGATTGATGAAGTCCTTTTCTTTTAGGGTCATGTTCCTTGTGAGCCAACTAAAAATAGTTTTACTTGGGCAGACTGATTCAAATAACAATTTCTTTATGCTCTTTGTGGTTGTCATTTTCAGAACTGTTGCGGGAAAACAAAAGAATGATGGACAAGTCTATTAGAGAAATAGAAAAGAGAGCAAGGCAAGGTTTACAAAATCAAGAGAAGAAACTAATTGTAGAGATAAAGAAAAAAAGTAGGACTGAAGCAAGGGCAGATGGTATGCCACTTTTCTGAATTGCTTATTCTTTTACTTTGTTGGGTATATTATATCTTGATGTCATATATAAGGAAGATTAAAAATAAAAGGAAATAGGACTGAGCTTAGGGGCAGGGGACTTTTTTGTTTTCTTCTTAATTATTGGAACTTTTTGTAAAATGTACATTCGGTTCTAGTTCTCTAGAAAGTGATTCTTCTGCTGCTTGTTTTACACAGGTTATGTTCCGATATACACCATTCCTTGATGCCTTTAATACCTTAATTAACTCGGCACCATTGTATTACAAAATTGACATTATCTCTTTTTGTTTTCATTTTCCTTTTCTTTTATCACCAAATTTTCCAAGACTATTTAGTTTTAAATTTTTTCTATTGTAGCTTTGAATTGCATATTGTAATATATGTGTTGATTATCACTAATATTTTTCTTATAAAAAAGAAAATTATTTTTAATTCATATAAACAGGTGAGCCAAAATTTGTGACATAGATTTGTCTATATTATATATATGATATATATTTGCAATTTTTGCTTTATAAATGGCTTTTGTATTTGTGTGATGTCGAGGATATTTGTTTGTCAGTCATAAATGGCTTTTGTAAAAATTCTGGCTTACAGAGAGAGTTTTTAGGATCGTCCAACTTGATTACATCTTACATTACATTTTGTCAATGGGATCTCGTAGTTATTAACCGAACACATGTAATTTATTTAGCTTGTTCCGTGTTGGCAACACCTTACCTTTGTCAGTATTATGCTTCTTTAGAGCGTGCTGTGTGTTTGTATGGATGAATAGTGTTACTTAGTTACTTACCTTTTGATCATTATGTTCCTGTTTGACATAATTGTTGCATCTTTAGGGTTATATTTAATGAAAACTTTGTGCCCCATCTTAATTTTAAATGTATATTTGATTGAATTTCTTCTGTTGCAGGGAGCTGTTAAGGTGATGGCAAAAGACCTTATTAGAACGCGGCATCAGATTGAAAAGTTCTATAAGCTAAAATCTCAGCTCCAGGGTGTAGCGCTGAGGATTCAGGTGCATTTGCATTCCTTTTCATTATCTATTATGCTTTTGCAACATTTAAATATTTTTTATCTGCCGAGTATTTCTTTGCCTTGTGTGTATCATAGCTTGAGTTCCCTTGCACTAGGATTCTTTAGGTATAATACCTACAATGTTTATAGAGTTTTAAATATTTTTGCTTGAGATTTGAGTTTTGTAGCTTGAGAGCATCGCTAATTATTTACGAGTAGAAGCAGATCCATGTATGTGGACTAGTGATCCTATGCGAGGGGGTCAAAAACTTTTTTCCCCTCATCTTTTTGTTTTCTTTCTTGTTCCACACTCTTTTCCTATTCACTATGAGATAGCCCAACTGATTCTCTTTTTTCCCCCCAAAAAGTGTAATGGCAAAGTTGAACCATTTAAGTTGTTCTGTCTATCAAAAAAGAATTGCATTGGAATTTCTCAGTCTGTTGTTCAGATATCCTTTAGTAAAAAAATAAAAAATCCTTAAATTATTTGTGCTTCATTACATATTATGTTTTTATTTGACTTAATCATTTGGTATGGACATGTATCATTTTGGGATTCCATTTCTGTTAACTTCAATAAAAGTTTTACTCTATCGATTATGCACTTCCTCTTTTTCCAAAAGGTTACTCGAGTTGAGCTTGGATTCTTCTTATTAATCTTAGTTTAGCAAAAGAATAACAGTGATTGCATAATTCTGTTTAGCAAATCTGCTCATTTGGTAATCGGAGGCACTTCAGATTTGCTAATTCACAATATTTTACCTATGTATCACATTGTTTTACACTGCCTAGGCGAGACTATGCAACCCAAATCTAACTCATTGCCTAGGCGGTCCACTGAGCATCAGGGTGGTACATTATAGTTCTCACAAAAGTTACCAAGATAGTATTTACATGTATTACAACCTAAGATTTCAAATTTATAACTAATTGTTGAATTCAATTGGGCTTAAGTACACTGTACAAACTGAATCTGTGTTAGGCATACCTCGAATCTAGATTATGTCTCAATAACAATTACATTAGTATTTATGCATTTAATTATGTGATTACATTTATATACACGCGAAGCCACAGTAATATTATATTTAGCGTTGGTCGCCACCCAACCCAAAAGTAATGCTTGGTCCTTGCCCCATCCCCGCATGTGAGAGCCCACCGTTCAATCTCCCCTTGAGAATCAATAAAAAAAGACAAAAAGAAGATAAACAAATTAAGGGCATTTTCGCACCTATGTTTTTTTGCCCGTATGATGTGTCCAGCCAGCCGAAAAATAAAAATTTGGCAGGTTTTGTTTTTGTTAATACTAATAGTTGCTTTCCCCCCTTTTCATTGATTAATTTTAGACCTTGAAATCAACACAAGCAATGGGAGAGGCAATGAAAGGTGTCACGAAGGCTATGAGCCAGATGAATAGGCAGATGAACTTGCCATCACTGCAGAAGATAATGCAAGAGTTTGAAAGGCAAAATGAGAAGATGGAAATGACAAGTGAGGTGATGGGAGATGCCATTGATGATGCTTTGGAAGGTGACGAGGAAGAGGAAGAGACAGAAGAGCTAGTGAGCCAGGTCCTTGATGAGATTGGCATAGATATTAACAACGAGGTATAAAACTATATGTTCCATCTTTTACAGTGCAAACTGAACTTGATTGAGTTTTTAAGCTGATGTATTTTTTGGTTTTTTTTTTAATCTATTGCAACAGCTTCTGAGTGCACCATCTGCATCTGTAGCTGCCCCAGCTGCAAAGAACAAGGTTGCTGCTGCACAAGCTGAACCAACAGGAAACGAGGACGGTGGGATAGACAGTGATTTACAAGCAAGGTTAGACAATTTAAGAAGAATGTAGTATTACTTGTGCAATAGAAAGGGGGGAAATTCTATCTGACCTTGTAACATTTGTCAAGATATTGTGAAGTAATGGTTTCATACTTGGTTTGCAAATTGAGTTTTCATGTATATGCACCTAATTAATTACACTTTTGCATATGAAGCTGCATATATTTTTGTTCATTTTAAGTCACGGAAGATGCTTTCTAGGCCAAGAGAGGTTATGGGGGCAACCTGTTAACTTGCATATAGGCAATTTGTTTCTGTTAAGTGGAGGACAGGGTAGACTGTACTGCTATTTTCTGTATCCAAAAATATATACCCTTTGCATAGCAAGGGTGAAACAATGGTACCAAAAGAAATATACACCCTTTGTACCAAATTGCAATTTCGTTGTCTATTAGATATTTGACATTAAGCACATCTTGAAAGTATACTAATTTGGGACATGGGGTTTGAGATGTAGAATATTTAGGGGAAAGAAACGGAAGACTATAAGGCCCTGTTGTAGACTCATAATTTTGGGCCATGTATACTATAAATTGTGCCACACACACAAATAGTCAATTATTATAGTGGAGTAGGTCACATGAGTCCAATAATTTGCATTGATTATATTATATATATATATATATATATATATATATATATATATATATATCACTGATAAGCTTTCATCCATGTTAATTTAATTATAAAAATATATTTTCAGATGAAAATATGTTATTTTAATTATACCAATAGATAATGAAGTCATTTTGTAAGCGGTGCTGACGTTTGTTGGCAAACAATTATAATAAGAGGTTAAGAGCACCTTTCAAAAACATTTTAGGTTGCTTTACGTAACAAATTAAGTTTACATATTTGTTTTGGGGATATGTTTTATGTTTGCATAGAAAATAGTTTTTATTTTTATTTATTATTAGTATTTATTAAAATATTTTTAAGTTTACAAAATACTGAATTTAGTGAAATTCAGATATATAATTGTAACATCTATGTTAACAGCTGTTGCTGACCCAAATACCAGTAACTAATCCAAATACAGTAACTAATGAAGTAAACTCAACATAGTACGATAGATTTTAAAACATTTTGATACGGACAGGTAAATTGGACCGAAATAACATAGAGTTATTTTAGATTTTTTGACAAATTAAGCTCTCAGGAAATCTAAAACCAAAAAAAAGAAAAGAAAAGAAAAGGAAATGGCTCAAGTTTACACCAAATACAAGTAACATGATTCCCCTTTGATCATTTGGTGGGTAGACATGCATGGTTGACCTAATTCAAAACCCTAACCACTACTATATACGTATCAAGTATCAAACAAATTATCAATGCGATTCTCTTTCCTAACCATTTCCCTTTGTTTTAATTTATCATCTTGCATCACCGGGCCCACATACACCAACCAAAGCACCATCATGCACAACTACCATTTCATGATTTTTCAACTCCTTAAAATAAAATGCCACAAAGAAACAAAAGATTAATTATAGAAAATTAAAGATTAATTAAGAAATGAAAACAATTGATTTGATATCAAACAAGGATTCCTTGTTCTATTAGCAGCACTTCCCTCGAATGGTCCGACGGAGTAGCGACCGAGGTTTGCCGAGGAAATACCTCCCGCAGTTCCACCGGAGCACGGCAAAGCGGGCAATCCAAGTGAGAGTATAGCCACATATCTATGCATGGAGCATGAAAAAAGTGCTTACACCTCGGCAACTGCCTAACTTCTTCTTCTTCTTCGAAAACCGATAAACAAACCGGGCATTCATACCCTAATTGAAGTGAACCCTCTCCCTCTCCCTCTCCCTCTTTTTTGTACTTGAAACTTGCTCCCAAATTGATGTTAGAGTTATCTAAACTCCTCCTCCTTATACCTAATGACGATGTACCTTCAAGGGATCGGTTCATGTTGTGTAATCGCCTTTGATGATTAGCACACCATTTTATGATGATGAGATTGTAGATTGCTAGGACTATGGCCGCCGTACCGACCACCACGAGGCCGTAGTATAGCATTGGTAGGCTGGTTTTTTGTGGTGGAGGAGGAGGTGGTGGATGCGGTGACGGGCGAGAAAAAGGGTATGGAGACTTTTCCATATTAGCTTGGTATGCGAGTGTGTGGGAAAAAAATGGCTAAAGGGCTTTGAGGTTATATATTCAGTGATGAATCTAATCTAATGATGATGAATACAAATTTTATCTGTTTATTTTTTTATTAGTAAATGATTAATCTTAAAGCCGTAATTCTAAAGGAGTATGAGAGAATATTAACTTGAGACAAGAGGTCACATTATTTACATGTAGAATAACAAGTGTGTGTATGTGTGTGTGTGTGTATATATATATATACGGGCCGGTTCACAGGTATTCTCCTTAAAGAGTAATACTCTCTTAAACAGCATTCTGTTTTAAAAACATGGGTTTTTTATCTCTCTCTCCTCGTTTACTCTCAAAATAGAAGCAACAGAGTTCGGCCTTCACTTTACTTCACAGACTTCCTCTCACTGCACTTCACTTCACTCGACTTCCTCCTCCATTGAAATCGACTCAGGTAACGAGGAGGACTTCACCCGTGTTTTTTAAAACATATCTCTCTCCTCGCTCACTTCACTCCTCCTTACTGCTAAATCGGTTCCCTTGAAATCCTCCTTACTGCTAAATCGACTGAGGGAACGAGACTAAGGGAACGAAACATTTCTGGAATGACAGATTTCACTGCCCTTGATTCCCAAATCTTATGCAAATCAAAGAGAGATCGTGCTCTCACAAGCCCTAGGTCCAGAAATTCGAAGCAGAGATCGTGGCCCTTGAAAATCGAGTTCAGAAATTTGAACGGATAGTTCGTGGCCCTTGAAAATTGTATTCTTCACAAATTGGGGAAGCTCTCAGAGTAATGCCTCACTTTCCTTTTACCTTCTTCTTCATTCCTGTTTTTTTTTTTTTTTTTAAATTTAGGTTCTTTTGTTGTTAATAGAAGTAAAAGGATTTGATATTTTCAACTTAGTGTGCATTACCTGAATACATGTATTATTTGTGAAAATGTTTGACAACTCTGTTGATATTCATGAAGTATCAGTAAAGTAGTAAAGTAGTTGGCATAAAGATTACCTGAAAATGTTATCATCTAATGTTTGACTACTCTGGTTAGTGTCTTCCTAGAAGATAGTAAAGTAGTTGGCATAAAGATTTCTTTTTTTTTATTTTGGTATGTGTGTGAAAAGAATCAAGCTTTATTTTGTAAGTCTAACTTCAAGTTGCTGTAAATTTCTATTTGTCTAGGTGTAAATACAATGGATGACATGACACATGAAATAGGGAGTTGCGGGGATAATGTAGATATGAATTTGGAAATAGAAATGGATGGGGATGACTCGAGTGGAGACGGGTTGAATGTGAATAATACTAATATTGTTGTCTACTATCCGCAAGTAGCAGATGAGTTTGCACCTAAGCCTGGTCAAGAATTTCAAACATTAGATGATATTCACACGTTTTACAATACATATACAATCATCTTTGGATTTAGTGTCTGAAAGTTTAATGAGAAAAAAAAAGTAAGAGTAGCGTTGAGATTTTATAGGAAGAATACGTGTGTTCTAAGCGAGGAAAGGGCAAACTATTAGCCAGATGTAATTGTTAAGAGAAAGCGTGGCTCTACAAAAGAAGGTTGTGGTGCAAAAATTATAGTAGTAAAGAGAAATGACTTATACATAATTACTAAAATTGAGGAGGTCATTTGTCATCCCTTATCGACTCCACATAAGAGGCATTTATTACGATCGCATCGTAATGTGTCAAGTGCCCAAAAATCGTTGTCTCGATAACTTGCACGATTGAATATACCACAATACCAACAATACTGATTTTCTTGCGGTGCGGCGGTGGTATTGAAAATATTGGTTGCCTGAAGCGAGATTTATATAACTTTGAAAAGAGAATATGATGACTTGAAGGGACGTGATGGGGATATGTTGAATGAGTACTTACAGTTAGAACAACAAAAGAATCCTTCATTCACCTTCACAATTGACATGAGATGATGAAAATCGGATCACTCGTTGTTTTTGGGCCGATGCCACTTCTAGACGGGCTTATGGATTTTATGGTGATGTTGTCATTTTTGATACCACGTACAATACTAATCGTTCTGGAATGATATTTGCACCACTAATGGGGGTTCACTACAAGAAAAATGGCCATCTGCGACCAATGATATCGTGATGACGCACTATATCGGTCGCCGATAATAAAAAAATAACGACCGATATCTGCGACCGATAAGGATTCTCGTCGCTAGTATATATCCATGACCGCGTCGCGATCATTGATTAATCGCATTGAAGAATTTCCCCAAAATTTGGTGCGAAACTTTGGCGGCAACAACGATCTATATTAGCGGCCGCGTGCGATTCGCTAATATATCCACATCATTAAAAACTAGCGGCCGCGTCGCGATCGGTGATGATGTAATCGGCCGATTCTTATAACTTTGAATCGATTTGAGTTCGCTCGATCAATCTGAGAAAAAGAAAGAAAAGAGGATTACTGACGAGGAGAAGAGGGAGTAAGGGGAAGAAGAGAGGAGGAGGCTGGCAGGCCATTGCCGACCACTTCTTGACCATTGCTGACCACCACCGCGCATGCCATTGCACCACTTCTGGGACCCATTTGCACCACCACCGCATTGCACCACCACCGGGACCACCATTGCACCACCACCCGGTAACACCAATTAATCCCTAAATTAAAGCTATGCATTATTCTTTGATTGAATGGCGAAGTACATGAATATAAATATGTTGTGTGTTTGGAATTGATGAAAGTTATTTTATGCTCTTATTATTATGTTTGTTTGCGGTAGTAATGTAGGATGTTTGTGGCTAGTTTTATGCCCTTTGGAATTGAATACCATTGTCTTTGTTTTAATAGGAGTTTTTTAGAGGAGGACTAGTTAATTTATAAATTGAAGAGTTTGTGTTGGTATGGCTATTATTATTATTGTCGGAAGAAAAAAGAATTTTAGGTAGAAACATGAAAAGTATGGGAATGCTTTTTTGTTATCATATAGTACAATTATTGTTAGCTTTCAACTTAATTACCAACTTCGACTTGCATATTTTGAGAGTGACAATGTTTGGGTTTTAGATGAGCTTGTTCCATATGATATGAGCTTGTTAGTACTTGAATATCCATAATAGCCATTGATAGGAAATGATAACAAATCTTTCTTCTAGCGGCTTACTTGACACCAATAAGGCTAGGCTTCTTGGGTACCTACACTATCTATGTTATGCTTAGTTGACTATGTATTGCGATGAAAATGAAAATGCCACATTCTTGATGGCGGTGACCTATAATAATAGGCTATTACATTAAATGAAGAATGTAATGAAAACAAAGTCTCAAAACATATATTGTATTCTAAGGTGACAAGTGTTTTGTAATTATTATTAATTGAAATTCATTTGATCTTTAGGGTCTATTTTTCTTACGGAAATTAGTTTTCATATTTATAAACACACAACATATTTATATTCATATTTATATATCTTATGTATTTATAAAGGGGTGACATTAGCGTCGTGTTAGGCAAATTCATGTATCGTGTTGAAACTTCGTGTATATACGTGTTTACAACACGATCCCGATTTATGAATCGTGTTCGTTTTGAAAATTGATACGTGTTTAAAATGGTGTTTATGACACTTGTAAACCCGTTTATGACACCAACTTCGTTTATGAATCGTGTGTTAGGTGTCGTGTTATCTTCTTAGTGTTGAAAATTGCTACCCCTTGAGCGAGTGGAAATGTTGAATAGAGTTTAATACTATTGATCTTATTTATAACACCTATTGATGAGAAAATGTTGTAATTTGATGCAAATAATACTAGTACATGGCAATACATGGGTTGGTATAGGTTCAACCATTGTTGTCAATTGTGAATTGTATTGTGTACTAAAAATTTTGGAATCGCTACTCATTTATCATCTCATAAGATACGGAAGAAATGTAAAACATGATAATTACATATCTAAACATATAGAGAACTCAATTTAATGGACGATAAAACATATGAGCTTAAGCAATGTTGAAATAATTATATCGGGCTAGAAACTTTAAATATTAATGTTAGAGTTTGAAGACTCTAGTCAGAGGCTTATTTAATAGTAAATATTGGTTATATGTAAATTTGAAAAGGAAATAGAGAATAAAAAAACCTTACTTTTAACTATATATGTATAAAATCCAAGTGAAATTAAGCCCCAATTGTGAAGTATAGATTAGAAGTCAACTCTGAAGCTAAGTATTCATGTCTCCATTTGAGGAAGAGATATAAAAAGAAAGTGGAGACAATCTTTAGAAGAAGATAAAAACCATAAAAAGCATTTAAAGGCGTATTGTGACAAAATAGTAAAAACTCTTCTCTAGGAAAAGACTTTAATATGTTGTTCTACCTTTTATACATTACATCTCTAACTTAAAATGTATCATACCATTGTATCTTAAGATATGTAGGACATTGTGCTATCTTGTGTCACATCGAATACATAAAAGATCTTGTATTGAATTGTTCATGTATCGTAAGATATACATCTCTCTATAATAATCTTTGACAACTATCGTTCCAACAAAGTTCTTCTTGCTTTTATTTGCTATGTTCTAGTGCTTGCTTTTTTTGTGCTTACTTTTTGTTTAGTTTATCACATCTATATCTTATTTCATTATTTGAAGTTTGGGAATAAATTGGGATTATATTTTCTTTGAAATTGGTCAAGTATGCATGCCCCTCGTGCATGTGGATAGTCCGTATTATAGGGAGACTCTGTAGAATTTTTTTCATATATAAGTCGAATGACCGTATAACTTGAACATTAGTATAACATAAAACATAACTAGGAATTAAGTATAACATAAAACATAACTAAGAAGTTTTTCCATAATTAATAGTAGTCGAGAAGATAAAGAAAATGACACATTATTAATATGTATGCTATAAGTATGACTTAGCTTAGAATAGAAAGAAAATGAAAAGTACAAACACAAACACAAGCACCATAACTTCAATCACACTATTAATGAGTTGTTAGATAGTGAGGAGTACATACATTGCCTATAGATAACATGTAAAAATGGTTCCCTAAGTTAGGCCGATTCTTGCTTAAAATCATTGAAAATAAGCTTTATAGAACAATGAACACTAAAATAGTGAATCACCATACACGGACCCCATATACAAGTTTGATAGTCATAATAGGACATAAGAAAGCTACAAACTAAAGGAACCAAGCCCAAGCCATTTTGAGCATGAGACTTATTACATACAATTACATATCACGATGTTACGTATATCACGACATGTTTATGTACCTTTCATTTATAACTTATACTAACATCCTAAATTTTTTATTTATAGATGTCTTACGAACTGCTGCTGACCGAAAAGCCTTGGGTTGGGTGAGAGCCCCACAATCATGTCTTAGAAGGCCAATTTATCCGGATGATCGCATTCTTATCTGAGATCCGTCCTCCTCCGGATATACGTAAGTTAAACATCGTGTATATATATATATATATATATATATATATATATATATATATATATATATATATATATATAAGGGTTTTAATATAAATTATTGTATATTGTAGTGATTTTCAAGATAGTAAAATTGTGAAGTGCATTTCACAATTATCTTCTGAAGCGCCTCACGCTTGGTGATTACGTGGCGAAACACCTCTCGCCCGTAAGGATCTGATTTGAATTTGAATTTGGGTATATTTTTTATCACTCGATAGATAATACATAGTTAATCAAATAATATTGCTTAGTAATATAACTATTTTAATATTATTATTGTTATTTTATTTGCGAAGCGATATAGATGGGACGACTTACAGGCATCGATTATTGAGACACTATTACGCGCGAAGTGCTGCGTCTGAACTAAAGATAATTTGAACAAGGAGCGACAAAAAAGCCACCTGCAATCTTTGAGATTGACCATCCGGGACGGGGTGAAGCGGTATATCGCGAAAGCGTAGCCACAGTGGTGTGCCTGACCCATATAGGTGCGAGATGTGTGACCGATGGAAAAAGCGAGAGAGCTAGGTCGAGAGCGCGCAAGGCGCCGCCTCGAGCAGATCCTCAGTGTATCGAGGGCGGCGAAGGCAAAAAGCGCGTGTCGGGCGGCGGTATATCACGGTTTGCAACACATTCTTTGCCGAGAATACGTATGTTATGTTTCTGATCATCTTTTGTACCTAAAATATCACATGTTTACATAATAATATGAGGAAATGAACTATAGGAGTCTCGGTCTCAAGGTCGACCTATCAATTGGTTGGATGTGTATGTAGCCACCGCGATGGTCTACTGAAAAGTTTATTCGGATAAGCGGTAATAAGTTCACTTTATCCTAATATGTTGTTTATAAATTATAATGACCTTCTTTAGTATTTTTTATTTATTTTTAACTATTTAATTGTTAAATCTTACGGCGGGACACTTATAAGGGCTTAATGAGCAGGCATTTATCACGAAGGCACCCGCGTCCGTCGATTGATCAAAATTATGGAGAGGCGTCCATCGTGAAGAAAAATTATGTCAAAGGCGAGGACAAAAGCGGCCTTGAGCCATCGATTGCACGAGGCGACTCTGCCACCCAGTCTACCTACGATCGTCGGGTATTCCGACCTATCATACTCCTGCTTGTGTGTGAGAAGCGATCTGTCGGGATCGTGATCTTCTTAAATATCTTTGGCGGGCATCTGCAGTCTACGAGTCTGATGAGTTGGCGGAGGCGATGGCGGCGGCGGCGGAGGCGGCAGACAACAACAACAGGGCGGTATATATATATTGTTTATTGTTTAGCTACATTGTCTTATATGTTTATAGTCTACGAAAGTCGATGTCTTACTTATATGTAACATATATGTTCTATTACTTTGATAATTCTGGGATCTAATTTGGATGATCCGTGAAGCGCGCTAGACTTATTTTTTAGATTTTTAAAGCCTTGTACTCTTTTAGATTCATTCTTTGGACAATTGTATTAGTTTATATGGATGTTTACGATATCGATTATATTGTGTTGGAGGAATGTTTTTGTATTGTATTGGATGAATGTTTCATGGATGAATGTTTTGTATTGTATTGGATGGATGTTAATATGGATGCTTGTATATATATATATATATATAAGCGTGTTGGGATTGAAAGAGTACAAAGCGAGGTTATTTTGGGAAATCAATAAAATAGGCAAAAATTTTAAAAAAAAAAAAAAAGCATCGATGACGTGCGGTCGCTAAAAATATATCGTATTGCTTGAATCTAGCGGCCATGCAATGATCGCTATTATCGATCAATGACACGCGTGTGACACGTCGCGCGTGATGAATGACTCAGCATAAGTTATAATAGCGACGGTATCGGTCGCTAATTGCAGTCGCTAATTATTCGGTCGCTATTGATGGTCGCTGATGTCCTTCCAGCGACCAGATTATCTGCGACTTCGTATCGGTGACCGCATCTGATCATGAGATAGCCATCTGCGACCGTATCGCGATCATTGATCTGTGATCATTGATAAGCCTTTTTGTTGTAGTGGTTAATAATCATGGTCAAACTACGGTATTTAGTTGTGCTTTCTTAAGTGATGAGACCATAGCTAGTTTTGAATGGCTTTTCAAGTGTTTTTTGGAAGCAATGCCAGGCGATGAACCTAAGATGATTATCACCGATCAGGATCCGGCTATGACAAATGCCATTGCACTGATTCTTTCCAATACATTTCATAGGTATTGTAGTTGGCACATATTGACTAAATTCTCAGAGAAGATTATTTCGATCGAACACGATTGCTTATTATAAAGAGTTTTTTGATTCCATTTGGAATTCGGGATCTGTGGAAGATTTTGACTCTACTTGGGTAGCGTTAATGGAGAAAAAATGGGTTGAATGCTAATAAATGGCTACAATCAATGTATGACATCCGTTGTAGATGGGTACACTTTTGCATTTGAATGAATCATGTTTTCTCGGTAGGCGTGTCAAGTAGCCAACGAGCGGAGAGTTGTCATTCATTTTTTAAAAAGTTTGTTTCTAAAAAGAATTCTTTAGTGGATTTTATGATTCAATTTGGTCGGGGCCTTCAACATCAACGACACAATGAGTTGGTTTCAGATAACAAAGATTTGGTTGAGAGGCCGAGAATGAAATATCGTCATGACTTCTTAGTTCAAATGGTTGACATTTATACACACACTATATATTATAAATTTAAAGAAGAGTTGTGTGAGAGCTTGAATTATAGGTTTGAACTTATGACGGAGGATGTCAATCACCGTGCATATAAGATTTACCGAAGGAATGTCAGCAAGTTTAAAGTAAGAGAAATTCAGTATAACAACTCTTTGGATTATGCAACATGTACTTGCAAAAAGTTTGAGAGCTTGGGAATCCTATGTCGGTATGTGATAGCTTATTTGCATAAGTATCATGATCTTGACAAATTGCCTACAAAATATATTTTGAAAAGGTGGACAAAAGGAGCAAAATCAAGTGGTGTAGTTGGCGAGAATGGTGTGGAGATAAAAGATGACAAACCATACTTACTCTCATTGAGTCGATTGATTCAACAATCTCTAGAGATGATTGATAGTGCTCTCACAAATAAAGAAGCCACACATGTTTTAAAGGAATGTTTCGATAGAGATTATGAAAAGATCAAGAAAATACTTGGGAATAGTGGTTCCAAACGAACCATAGAAATGGAGTCTGGTGGAATGAGTGCATCCAAGTCGATTAACATGGTAGGACTTATGAATACAATTACATTGGAGCCAACCAAGTGCGTGCGAAAAGGTGTGGCAAAAACCCGAAGGGTGGTAAAGAAATGGCTTTGGGAAAACAAAAAATCCCAAAGGAGGCGTTGTCATGGATGTAGCAAGTTGGTGTCACACACGACAAAAGAAAGCGTCCAGGTGCTTAATAATCGGTAAACATTCATGCTTGTTGCTATTTTGGCATTTGTTTATAATTGACTTTGCTATTAGTTTAAATTTGACTTTGATATTTGTGCAAAATGTAGGATTGGAGAATCAAATGTTGATCTATTAGGGACACAAGTTTAGATGATGAATGTGATTCACCCACGTGGGGGAACTAAGATTGCTATAACAACACTTGTATAACTCACTTTGCTATTAATCAAGTGGATTTTTTTTTGCGAGAAGGTCCTTGAGAACATGAAGAATTCAAGACTTTGCTATTTCATGGTATCTCACTTCAATACATGTCTTTTTCCCGGTGTTTAAATTCTTTTCCCATGTGTTTATGAGACTTTGAATTTAGGACTTTCTTTGCATTGTTTATTGGTATAGCAATCTTAGTTCTCCCAAAAGATGTATATTTTCTGCATTGTTTATTGGTATAACAATCTCACGAGAAAAGGTATACGAGAACTTTGCTTAACTGCGAGAACTAGAGTCATGGACTTAATTTCTTATATTTCTCCCGAGAAAAGGTATGCAGAACTTTCTTTGCATTTTTATTCGAGACAATTGATTCTTATATTAGTCATGGACAATTGATTACGCAAGCAAAGTTATGCGAGGACTTTCTTTGCATTTTTTATTGGTATTCAAGTGTTATTAGTATTATTCATTTCGGTTTGTCGAGAATCATGATATCGTAATATCGTAATAGTGACTAATATTCTACATAACTAATATCCGTAATATTGACTAATATACGTAATAGTGACTAATATTACAGTATAACTCATTTTCGATTGTTGCTTTCTTACATGCGAGAAGTTTTCTAAGAATCGAAATTCACACTTGCGAGAAGTTCACACTTAGAGATGTGAATAGTCGTAAATCAAGTGAACAAGGAGCATGATCAAAGAAACATGAAGAAACATAAGTTTGATGTAATGATGATATGCACTATATGTAATGATGATCATGAAGAAACATGATCCGTAATGTTTTAGTACCATATGTTTCAAAGATATTAGTTATTTAATTTTGGTGTAATGATGATATGAACTATATGCACAATTTTGATGTAATGATGATATGCGATATTACATACTTTTGTGCTCAAGTTCATAAACTTTGTGTTCAAGTTCATTGCAAAGTCTTGCCAAGTTCATAAAGCGTGTAATGTATACTGTGGTGTCCAACCATACAAACCATAAACAAAGTATGGCCAATCACATACTTTGTGCTCAAGTTCATTACACAAACTATTTAGTTCATTGCACAAACTGTTTATTAGATAATCAAAAAAGAGACATGGCACAACACAAGTTCATCAGACAAAAGAGTTCCCCTTGGCGTTATAAAAGCAGAACATTCATTTAATTCTAAAATGAACATTACAATCAAATTATAATTCCTTTAATCATAAAGCAGAACATTCCTTTAACACAACATTCCTTCAACAGAACATTACAATCAAGGATCTTCTTTAATGAGAACATTACAACGTTACAATCAATTCATTACATCTCCCAAATTATAATTACAAATGTTTCCTAGTTAAGCATCTTATTGGACATAGATGGTTCCAAAGAAATTCAAAGTAGCAAAATCACCGAAACCCAGCATGATTATCAAGTAAATCCTATATTTTTGCGTCTTCAACAATTTGAACTTCATTTTCAAGAGCCTTCAACTTCCTCAACAAATCGGGAATCACTTGAATGACTCTACGACGCATCGGAGGATCATACCACATGAAATACCCACAACCATGAGGTTGTCAAAAAAGATATTTTTGAGAACAAACTTCATATCAAAGGAAATTGTATATAAATTACTTACTCTTGGTTTGACATCCATAAAATCGACGACCGAGATTCAAATCACCAAGAAGTTATCAACATAAGCAAGGCGATGACAATGACGATTGGTTAAGCGTGGCCATTTAAGTTGACTCTTTAGAATTGTTGAGATGTGGTTAAATGCAACATAATCAAAATAAATCAAGTTAATAAGTTAATGAACTTATATAGAAGATGATTAATAAGTTGCGAGTTAATAAGTTAACAAAACTTAATAAGTTAATAAGTTAACGAGAACTTAATAAGTTAGTAATGGACAATTTTGGGTTTGGGTGGCAAATCTTTGATTTGTGCAGGACTCTCCGAGTGGTGGAGCTCGAAATATTTTATAAGGAATATCAATGCATGCCGCTTTAGATTTGAAACATAAAATCTCTTTTTAATGCAATGAGACGCAATAATCACACTTGTGTCTTTCTCCTCCTAATTTTCATTTTTGGCTCACTATTGTGATTCTTTAGGTGGGATATACCTCAATAGATTCCTCATATTAAGCGCTTTAAATCAAAAGATCTTGAACTCTCACAACTTGGCCAACAAATCGGACATTGGAGTGTTTTACTTGTTATTTTTAAAATGATTGGACAACTTCAAAGGCGGTTAACAAAGACAGAGGAAACCATACATTACTCATCAAAGTCGCTAACTCTTGAAAGAATTGAGAACCAATTTACAAGATAACAAAGCAATCTGAAAAGCCAATGACTATGACATAACGAAAATAAAGATAATTCATCACTTTGAACACAAATACATTTTATGATCCAAAAAGGTTATTAAACTACAAGATGTCCTCGATTGATGCTAAACAAAAGAGGTCATCCTTTAACAAAACCCAATTGTTTTATGTAAGCAACTACATACATGTAGAGAAAGTCCAACTCGAAAAGGAGAAAAAAGAGGCGAGGATAGATAAAATTGTAAGGGCTTACCGAATCGAAGCGGAGATTGCGATTCTAGGGCTCGGCCTTCACCGATCGATTCGCTTGACAATCACGTTTCTAGGGCATGTCCTCGCTTGGCTTTTCTCTCTTGCGAATCGTAATGGAGGAGGAACTCGTTCACTTCATTCGATTTTGATATTTGAGTGATGAGGAGGAAGTCTTGCTTGATCTACGATTGGATTTTGAGAATTTGAGTGAGGTGAATGGAGAGAGAGATATAACAAAACACGGTTGTAAGACCCAACTTATTATTAATGAAATTTAATTTTCTATTTATTATTTTGAAATAGTAAGGGTTGATTTGATTAATGTGGATAGTTATGGGTAAAATCTGTAAATATTTCAAAATAATGAGTGGTTATAAAATATTCATTGTTGTCGGGGAATATTCGTTTGGTCGTGGAATATTAAATCTTATCGGGGAATATTAAATGCTGACCAGCAAATGACCATAATGGGCCCATAATGTGGCGATTGGATGAAGAAAGCGACAAATATAAGTTGTTTAAAAATAGCGGCGTAGTTATTCTGAATTATCTTATTAAAATACTACGGGTGGTTAACACGCTTGATGTGGCAGATTGCACCAATTATTAATTCTTACGTAAGAAGGCACTACTCGATAATGGTTACGATAATTCTTGATTAGTATTTTATTTTATTGATTTAATAATTATTGCGTTGATATTTTATATTCTTTGTTGTTTGATAATTGTCATTACACGGTATTTTTCATTATCGAAGCAATAATTCATATTATCTGAATAATATTATTAGATAACATTATTGGCAATGTCTAGAAAGTTACATTTTAAGGAGAGGTTTGGTCACCTAATTGCGGCAGGTAAGGAGAAATTCTTATTGGAAAGCCCCTCTTTTTAAGGAACTACACGGTTGTCGATATTGTGATTACGTAATATTATTTGTGAATAATTAATTATTGATTCATATGATGAGAAAAATATTGATTTTATGTGGATATAGATGGAGAAAATTTTTAATGTGACAATTGTTGAAAATTGAAATTTTATCTTTTACGATAAAATAATTCATTTAAATATATTATTATATTTTAATAATATAATAATGGTGATATTTTACAACGAATGTGGGATATATGAGTATACAAGGAGGAAGAGTATTTTTGTTGCAATAAATGTTTAAAACATGTTAAACATGTCGATTGGACCCCATTTATTGGTGAAATTTGATTATAGCACGTAAAATCGTCTGTTTGTGGATTTGATTCAATTCTATTTGGAATTTGGAAAAACTTTCTTCTGCAAAGTTGTAGAGAATTGAATTTCCTATAAAAATTAGTGAGATTCAATTTTCTACGATAAAAGGGCTATTTATTGTGAATTATTGAAGTTTCAAGCTCAAAATAATTTATTTTGGAAGTTTAAATTATTTTAAATTAGAAAAACGTTTTTCTTACTTTTTCTAGAAGGTGGCATGTGCTTATTGAGTGAAATCAGATTTCAAGAGTGGCGTAGGAATTTTGATATATATAATAAAATTAAATTAAATTTTACGCTTTTGGTGTTCAAGCAATTTCTATAAATAGGGTGCTTAAGTTAGAATTAAAAATTACACGTAAAGCTGAAGTTTTTCTCTCTATATTATCGGCGTATTCTTGTGAGTATTTTGAGTATACTTTGAGTATTGCTATACGGTCTGAGTTCAAGTTATAGCCTATATCCTGTTTCAACTTAAAGACTGTCTTTTTGTGAGGTAAGGGATATTTTTTTTTCGTAATGATATTATTTTTTCAATATCATTATGTTGAAATATTGATCTGAACCCCAGAGCTTCGTACTTTCATTTATAAACCCCGACTTCGTCATTTCATTATATTCTCGCCTCCACGAGAAGAAAAATGAAACAAAAAGGAAAAGGGTGAGCTCAACTAGCTCGAGTAAAGAATATTATGACTAAGATAATATACTGATAAATTATCGTTAGTCTTCACAGGAAAAATCTAATAGAATACAATAGACAACAAATTTTAAATCAATATTCGCAATGAAATAATAATTCATTAGAAGAGTTAAGTAGAGAATCTGGTTGTGGCGCCCCAAAATAGGTCCATTCCATCCGACCCATTACGAAGTCGCCAAATACATGATGCGAAATAACTACAACTTTATTATTACAACATATAAAGCTGTGAGTTTAAATACGAGATATTGCCATCTCTAAACAATATCACACTGCGCATATAAATCCCCATCATAATTATTGATACATTATTTTACAAAAATGGTGAGGACTACTAAACAACTCTCTCTAGAACCTTCATTCCATACCCCACTAGTACTCATTTACATTCTCGCCTCACGAGAAGAAAAATGGAACAACAAGGGAAAGGGTGAGCTCAACTAGCCCGATAAAGAATATTATGACTAAGATAATATACAACAAATTATCGTTAGTCTTGACGGGAAAAATCTAATAGAATCTGATAGATAACAAATTTTAAATCAATATTACATGGCGTGAAATAATAATTCATTAGAAGAGTTAAGTAGAGAATGCAAACTACTATCTTACATAAATGAATTTAAAAGTTCATCATCGATATTTTATCCTGTAACATCAATCGATATATATACGGAATCAAATATTCATCTTTTGCACTTTCTGAGGTAAAGATATTCATCGATTAGTCGTGTTCATCTAAACACTGTTCATCTTTGCACTTTATGGGCCAAAGATATTAATCGATCGGTCGTGTTCATCTCAACACTGTTCATCTTTGCACTTTCTGGGCCAAAGATATTCATCAAGAAATCATTCATCTTACTACTCTGGGCCAAAGATATTCCATAATATCATCATTTAAAAGCGAAGATGATGAAAATATTTTTAAAAGCGAATCCAATTGAAACAAAATGACAAGGATTAAGGATTAAGGATTAAGTACTTTGTTTTATCCACGTCCAAAAAATACCTCAAAAAAAATAATCATAGGGGTGTAAAATTTGAGAATGATCAAAACATGGATCTGATCAAAGCTAGTATCCGAATAGATATTTTAGGCGAAAAGAAAAATTTTCATTTTTTTGAATAGTTGAATAATGTCGTATTCATGGATAGTCATAGTATCGTGAATAGTAACTCAGACACCAAAAGATAGAAATTTCAAAAAAACATCTTCACGCTTACGTGAATAGTACTCGTGAATAATAACTCGTGAATAGTAACTCATGAATAGTAACTTCGTGAATAGTAACTCATGAATAGTAACCAGAGCATGAAAAAGTTCCAAATTTGATAAAAAGTTCTAACCAATATTTGAAGATAATGATATTGAAGAAATAATATCATTTGAGAAGAAAATAACATCCCTTACCTCGAAAGGCAGTCTTAGTTGAAACAGGATATAGGCTATGACTTGAACTCGTCTTAGTATAGCAATACTCAAAGTATACTCAAAATACTCACAAGAATACTCGATAATATAGAGAGAAAACTTGAGTTTACGGTGTGATTTTCAATTCTAACCTAAGCACCTATTTATAGGAAAATCTTTAGAACACCAAAGCGAGAAAATTGAATATAATATTAATATAATTATACAAATTTTCCTTAGCCCACCTTTTGGTTAAAAACACCAGCCACACATGTTAAATGAGGTTCACAACTCACCAAAAACGTTTTCTCAAAATAATTAATTAAAACTCCCAAAAATCAATTATTTCGGAACTCCGGAACTTCAATAATTCATAATAAATAGCCCTTTTATTAGAAAATTCGAATCTCGCGAATTTTTATAGGAAATTCAATTCTCTACAACTTTGCGAGAAGAAAGTTTTTCCAAATTCCAAAGAAATTGACCAAAAGAAATCCACAAGCAGGCGATTTTACATTTATAATCAAATTTCGGTCGAGAAATGGGGTCCACCGACACACAAAACATGTGTTAATCATTTAATGCAACAAAAATACTCTTCTCTTATATATACTCATATATCCCACATTCGTTGTAAAAATATCATAGTTAATATATTATTAAAATAATATATTTAAATGAATTATTTTATCGAGAAAAAGATAAAATATTAATTTTCAACAATTGTCATTTTAAAAATTTTCTCCATCTATATCCACATAAAATCAATATTTTCCTCATCATATGAATCAATAATTAATTATTCACAAATAATATTACGAGAATCTGAATATTATTGTGACAGGTAGTTCCAAGGAAGAGGGGCTTTCGATAAGAATTTCTCCTTCTTGGCGCATGATTAGGTGACCAAACCTCTCCTTAGGCAGAACTTTCTAGACATTGCCAATAATGTTATCCAATAATATTATTAGGATAATATGAATTATTGCTTCGATAATAAAAAATTTGTGTAATGACAATTATTGAAACAACGATAATATAAAATATCAACGCAAACAATTATTAAATCGATAAAATAAAATCTTTGAGCGATAATTCTTTGTAACAATTATTGAGTAGTGTCTTCTTTACGTAAGAATCAATAATTGGTGCAATCTGATATGTCTTCTTCAACAACGCAGTATTAGTGTGTTTTTAACCACCGTGTATTCCAACGATGATAACTTGGTAACAACTACGCCAGTTATTTATAAACAACTTATATTTGTTGTTTTCTTCATCAATCGCTTTCAGTTATGGGGCCCACAAAAGGCTGTTGCGTCGTAAATGCGAATATTCTCGACAAAGTCTGAATATTCCACGACCAAACGAATATTCCCAAATGATAATGAATATTTTATAACCACTTGCTTATTGAAATATTTGCGTATTTTACCCATAACTATCCACATTAATCAAATCAACCCTTACTATTTTAAAATAATAAATAGAGGAAAATAAATTTCATTTATTAATAATTTGGGGTCTTCTGACCTCCCCTCCTTATGAAATTTTCGTCCTCGAAATTGGCGTACGTACACAGTGTTTGAAAAGATGAGAATACCTCGCTTTCATTTCGTTTCCAACTCCCGGTCATTTCCTCGATAGCATGGTTTCTCCACAAAACCTTTACTTGTGGTATAACCTCGATACATAGGACATGTTCTTTCTATCTAAGATCTTGGCAGTACCTCCTCGTATGTTAAGTCTTAATTTATCTCGTCGGTTCTAACTTCGATAGCGTAGTTGAATTCGTCCACATATTTACGTAACATCGATCGTGAAAAGCGTTATGAACACGCGTCGTACTTGGCGGTAAAAGCGAGTCTATAAGCCGCGGTTCTATTCGATCGAGAATTTTAAATGGATTAATAAATCGAAGGTTTAAGCTTTCCTCACCTCACCGATTCTCTCGCTTTTGAAATAACAACTTCTTGCACCTCCTTCTTCAAATTCATCAGCTCCGGTGTGTAGCTTGAACAGCTTTAACTTTATCGATTAAAGTCGATTATACTCGTATATCATCACGTGGGTAACTAGAGTTTTCATCTCCATCTCTATTATTTGTAAATTATTGAAATGAGTCTTTGACAATATCGTACTCGTACTTGTATCGATCTTCTACTACTCAACACGTCACCTACCACGTTCGCTTTTCGAGGATGGCGTGGTGAACATGTGTTGAAATGAGTCTCTCTTGAGTTCTTGAAGCTCTTCCCACATTCCTTACTCCATTTGAATTTTGTATCTCTCTGAGTCAAATTTGCGTTAATGGAATAGCGATTCGAGAATATCATTCAACGAATCTTCGATAATAACCAACTAAGCTAGAAAGCTACGTATTTCGATTCTGGAGCTTAGGTTGTTCTCAATTGTGACTCATATCGACCTTGGATATGCGTTACAATGACACTATCGGTTTACTATCGCACGAATATGGTGTCCCTATGGAAGTGCGGCGGTGCATTCCTGAAGGAAGTCACCGGATAAAGGCCCAGTACCAAATTCTATAGTTGAATTTTAACTCACGAAGTTCAATAAGAGCCATTCGATATGAGATTTTAGAAATGAGTTTTGTCACAGGGTTCAAAGTCGATACAAAATTTAATATCGGTCTTTGGGAGTAAACGAAATTCTTGAGAAAATACGTCGGGAAAAATCAATAACAACGGGAATATTATTCAAATCGGCGTGTCTTTATTCAAATCCATAACATGGACTAAGAAAACTTGACATCCATAATAAGCGAATGACTTCATGGATTGATATGAAAATGTTTGACTACTGATGGTTTGATTGCTTGAATTGAATAACGAGGTTGCTTAGGAATATGAAAACTAATGACCTTACGAAAATAATCAATTTGGCATGATGAGTAGTTAACCTTAAAATCACATCAAAAGCAAATATCTCTATAGAAATAAGGTTAACGGGTAATGTGATAGTGCCAACTGAATCAAGCAAGATTTCTAAACAACGGATGTAATGAAAGTTTCTCTAACGGAGTCTCCATAAATAGGTCAAAGTCTAATTTCTCCGTAGTCGAGTTCAAAGCGTTGGTAAGCAAAAGAGAGATAAAAGAATGGGTAGAAGCCGGTATCTAGTAAGGTATAAACTTCAGAAGAATTTATAATTAACTAACCCGTGCTAACCGTTCGGGTTCCTCGCATTTTAATGGAAGTCACGACAAAGCGCTCTTCCGAGGAATCGTTGACTTTGATTTTTACGGGACAATCTTTTGAATCACCATTCCATTGAACTAGCTTTTCGATACCGTACAATCAAGCGATATGTCCTTCTTTTCCACAATTATAGCATACCTTAAAATTGTTGTAGGCGGTTTGGTGATATGTTCTTCTCTTTCCACATTTGTAGCATATGAATGGGTGGTCTTTCTCCTCCCTTGGAACCGATTCTTCTTTGGTGTTGGCGTCTTCACATGGTCGTTGTTGAATCTCCTCTTTTTAAAATCTCCTCCAGGCTCGCTTCTTCTATTTTCATGGCCACGATTACCACCGGAGTGGTTCTAGCCTTTGTCTGTATTCTTCTTTCTCCATTTGGTTATCGTTATTTTATTGACTACTATCTTGGTATGATCCTGGTTATGGTCCCTCGGTTGAGCGTACTCATTATCTCTCTTCTAACAATGAGCCACATTATGACAACATCTGAATAGAGAGAAAATTTATGAGAAATGAGATCTTGGCGTATCTGGGGTTTCAAACCTCTCGAAACATCGCGTCATCGTTCCTCATTCTCCACCAAATGAGGTGCAAACTGGCTAACTCTGCGAACTTCGCTCGTCTTTGGGACACCGTCGTGTTATTACTGCTCGGTCTAATAAACTCCACTTCCTTCATATAGACGAATACTTTCGGGAAGTACTTGTCATTGAAGCTGTATTTCTGAAATGTCTCCCATGACATCTTTGAGTGCATTTGGATGGAGTGCGCTTCACTGATTCCCGATAGTATGCCTCGCCACGGAACATAAAAGGTAGCGAATGGGAACTACGTTCCTCCGTGCATCCCAAGACATCGAATATCTTGGTAATTTGCTTGACCCGTGTTTCGCCGTGATCGGATCTGGCTTTCCCTTAAATTTTGGTGGTCCTGACTCTTTGAAGCTGCTTGTTTGTGACCACCGTGAATTGTTATCATTTCCTCTGTATTTTGAACACGAATCTCCTAAATCGATTTTGCATGAGCTGCAAAAAGCTTCTAAACATCCCTCGTTCATCATACTTTCGATTGGTGTTGTTCGCGGGAGGAACATTGCCATGACTGTTGCACGTTCTCCTCGTTGGTAAATCTGAGCATCTCCACGGTCTCATTTACTCCATTGTTAATATTCTCGATCGACATTCTCAAATCTTGTCATAAAACAAGGGTTAATTAAGGAAATCAATATATCACATAATATCCCTATATCTTGACCAACTAACAAATAAGCTTAGGTAGGACACCTTTAGCGAAGGATTTACTCGTCTCTCCCTCCTATTTCTATTCCCCGATCTCATGGAGATCGTATCCTAGCTCGATACCAATTGTGGCGCCCCAAAATAGGTCCATTCCATCCAACCCATTACGAGTCGCCAAATACATGATGCGAAATAACTACAACTTTATTATTACAACATATAAAGCTGTGAGTTTAAATACGAGATATTGCCATCTAGACAATATCCACACGCAAATAAATCTCCATCATAATTATTGATACATTATTTTACAAAATGGTGAGGACTACTAAACAACTCTCTCTAGAACCTTCATTCCATACCCCAAGACTAGTACTCATTACATTCTCGCCTCTCACGAGAAGAAAAATGGAACAACAAGGAAAAGGGTGAGCTCAACTAGCCCGGTAAAGAATATTATGACTAAGATAATATACAACAAATTATCGTTAGTCTTCAACGAGGAAAAATCTAATAGAATCTGATAGATAACAAATTTTAAATCAATATTCATGCGTGAAATAATAATTCATTAGAAGAGTTAAGTAGAGAATGCAAACTACTATCTTACATATATGAATTTAAAAGTTCATCATCGATATTTTATCCTGTAACATCAATCGATATATATACGGAATCAAATATTCATCTTTGCACTCTGGGCCAAAGATATTCATCGATTAATCGTATTATTCATCTAAACACTGTTCATCTTTTTACTATGGGCCAAAGATATTAATCGATCGGTCGTGTTCATCTCAACACTGTTCATCTTTGCTTTACGGGCCAAAGATATTCATCAAGAAATCATTCATCTTTGCACTCTGGGCCAAAGATATTCCATAATATCATCATTTAAAAGCGAAGATGATGAAAATATTTTAAAAAAGCGAATCCGGTGAAACAAAATGACAAGGATTAAGGATTAAGGATTAAGTACTTTTGTTTTATCACGTCAAAATACCTCAAAAATAATCATAGGGGTGTAAAATTGAGAATGATCAAAACATGGATCTGATCAAAGCTAGTATCCGAATAGATATTTTAGACGAAAAAGAAAAATTTTCATTTTTAGGTGAATAAGTCGTATTCATGGATAGTCTAGTATCGTGAATAGTCTTAGTATCGTGAATAGTAACTCAGACACCAAAAGATAGAAATTCCACAAAAAAACATCTTCACGGCTTGCGTGAATAGTACTGCTAAATGAATAGTAACTTCGTGAATAGTAACTTCATGAATAGTAACTTCGTGAATAGTAACTCATGAATAGTAACCAGAGCATGAAAAAGTTCCAAATTTGATAAAAAGTTCTAACCAATATTTCAAAGATAATGATATTGAAGAAATAATATCATTTGAGAAGAAAATAACATCCCTTACCTCGAAAGGCAGTCTTAGTTGAAACAGGATATAGGCTATGACTTGAACTCGTCATCAGTATAGCAATACTCAAAGTATACTCAAAATACTCACAAGAATACGCTCGATAATATAGAGAGAAAACTTGAGTTTACGGTGTGATTTTCAATTCTAACCTAAGCACCTATTTATAGGAAAATCTTAGAACAAAAGCGAAAATTGAATATAATATTAATATAATTATACAAATTTTCCTTAGCCCACCTTTTGGTCAAAAACACCAGCCACACATGTTAAATGAGGTTCACAACTCACCAAAAACGTTTTTCTCAAAATAATTAATTAAAACTCCCAAAAATCAATTATTTGAACTCTAGGAACTTCAATAATTCATAATAAATAGCCCTTTTATCAGAAAATTCGAATCTCGATTTTTTTATAGGAAATTCAATTCTCTACAACTTTACGAGAAGAAAGTTTTTCCAAATTCCAAGCAGAAATTGACCGAAATCCACAAGCGAGGCGATTTAAATTTATAATCAAATTTCGATCGAGAAATGGGGTCCGCAGACACACAAAACATGTGTTAATCATTTTATGCAACAAAAATACTCTTCCTCCTCATATACTCATATATCCCACATTCGTTGTAAAAATATCACCGTTAATATATTATTAAAATAATATATTTAAATGAATTATTTTATCGAGAAAAAGATAAAATATTAATTTTCAACAATTGTCATTTTAAAATTTTTCTCCATCTATATCCACATAAAATCAATATTTTCCTCATCATATGAATCAATAATTAATTATTCACAAATAATATTACGAGAATCCTGATATTGACAACCGAGCGGTTCTAAAGGAAGAGGAGGCTTTCCGATAAAAATTTCTCCTTCTTGGTATGATTAGGTGACCAAACCTCTCCTTGAGCAGAACTTTTAGACATTGCCAATAATGTTATCCAATAATATTATTGAGATAATATGAATTATTGCTTCGATAATAAAAAATCTTGTGTAATGACAATTATTGAAACAACAATGTAATATAAAATATCAACGTAGCGACAATTATTAAATCGATAAAATAAAATCTTTGAGCGGTAATTCTTTGTAACAATTATTGAGTAGTGTCTTCTTACGTAAGAATCAATAATTGGTGCAATCTGCGTGCATCTTCAACAACGACCAGCGTATTAGTGTGTTTTAACCACCAGTGTATTCAACGATGTATTACTTAGTATAAACTTCTGTAGTTATTTATAAACAACATATATTTATTATTTTCTTCATCAATAAACTTTCAGTTATGGGGCCCGCAAAAAGCTGCGGCGGTAAATACGAATATTCCCAAGCGATCTGAATATTCCACGACCAAACGAATATTCACGAAATGATAATGAATATTTTATAACCACTTGCTTATTGAAATATTTGCGTATTTTACCCATAACTATCCACATTAATCAAATCAACCCTTACTATTTCAAAATAATAAATAGAGGAAAATAAATTTCATTTATTAATAATTTGGGGTCTTACACAAACTACTATCTTCTATGTATGAATTTAAAAGTTCATCATCTATCTTTTATCCCTGTAACATCAATCGATATATATACGGAATCAAATATTCATCTTTGCACTACTTCTGCCAAAGATATTCATCGATTAGTCATATTAATCTAAACACTGTTCATTTGCACTATTTCTGGGCCAAAGATATTCTTAACCAGAAATCATTCATCTTTTACTACTGAGCCAAATATATTCCATAATATCATCATTTAAAATGAAGATGATGAAAAATATTTTAAAAAAGCGAATCCGGTGAAACAAAATGACAAGGATTAAGGATTAAGGATTAGTACTTTGTTTTATCCATGTTCAAAAATACCTCAAAAATAATCATAGTGGTGTAAAATTCAAGAATGATCAAAACATGGATCTGATCGAAAGCTAGTATCCACAATAGATATTTTGGACAAAAGAAGAAATTTCATTTTTAATTGAATAGTGCAGTATTCGTGAATAAATCAGATATATCGTGAATAGTCTTGCGTATACATGAATAGTAACTCAGACACCAAAAGATAGAAATTTCACAAAAAACATCTTCACGCTTCACTTGAATAGTACTCGTGAATAGTAACTTTCGTGAATAATAACTCATGAATAGTAACTTCGTGAATAGTAACTCATGAATAGTAACCCGACATGGAAAAGTTCCAAATTTGATAAAAAGTTTCAACCAATATTTCAAAGATAATGATATTGAAGAAATAATATCATTTGAGAAGAAAATAACATCCCTTACCTCGAAAGATTAGTACTTTAAATTTGGAATGAAAGGGTATAGTCTTTGAAGGAACTTAAGCACCATCTAACAATACTCAAAGTATACTCAAAATACTCACAAGAATACGCCGATAATATAGAGAGAAAACTTGATTTACGGTGTGATTTTCAATTCTAACCTAAGCACCTATTTATAGGAAAATCTTTAGAACACCAAAGCAGAAAATTTAATAAAATAATAATATATATTATAAATTTCCCACGCCAACCTTCCAAGAACTGAATTAACTCATTCAACACACACATGTAACACACCATAATGAAAAAAAACGTTTTGTTATTTAAAATATTTTAAACTTCCAAAAATCAATTATTTTGAGAGACTTGAACTTCAATAATTCATAATAAATAGCCCTTTTATTAGAAAATTCAAATCTAGCGAAGTTTTTATAGGAAATTCAATTCTCTACAACTTTGCGAAGAAAGTTTTTCCGAATTCCAAGCAGAAATTGACCGAAATCCACAAAGCGAGGCGATTTTTACATTTATAATCAAATTTCGATTCGATAAATGGGGTCCTGCAGACATGTTTAACATGTTTTAAACATTTATTGCAACAAAAATACTCTTCCTCCTCGTATACTCATATATCCCACATTCGTTGTAAAAATATCACTATTATTATATTATTAAAATATAATAATATATTTAAATGAATTATTTTATCGAAAAAGATAAAATTTCAATTTTCAACAATTATCACAATAAAAATTTTCTCCATCTATATATCACATAAAATCAATATTTTTCTCATCATATGAATCAATAATTAATTATTCACAAATAATATTACGAGAATCATGATATTGATGACGAGGATAGTTCAGGAAAGGGGCTTTCAATAAGAATTTTTCTCTTCTTTGGCGCAATTAGGTGACCAAACCTCTCTTGTAGGCAGAACTTTCTAGACATTGCCAATAATGTTATCTAATAATATTATTAGGATAATATGAATTATTGCTTCGATAATGAAAAATCTTGTGTAATGACAATTATTGGACAACAATGATATAAAATATCAACTATGACAATTATTAAATCAATAAAATCTTGAGCGGTAATTACTGTAACCATTATTGAGTAGTGCCTTCTTACGTAAGAATCAATAATTGGTGCAATAATGTAATGCAAATTTGTGTTTTAACCAGAGTATTTTAACAGTATTACTTGTGTAACAACTACGTAGATTATTTTTAAACAACTTATATTTGTCGTTTTCTTCATCCAATCGCTTTTTGGTTATGGGGCCCCACATGGTCACAGGCTGGCCGTCATACGAATATTCCCAAACCGATCAGAATATTCCACGACCAAACGAATGTTCCCAAACAACAATGAATATTTTATAACCACTTGCTTATTTTGAAATATTTGCGTATCTTCACCCCCTAACTATCCACATTAATCAAATCAACCCTTACTATTTCAAAATAATAAATAGAGAAAATTAAATTTCATTAATAATAAGGTGGGGTCTTACAACCTCCCTCCTTATGAAATTTCGTCCTCGAAATTGACGTCACGTACTGGTGTTTGAAAAGGTGAGGATACCTTGCTTTCATTTCATTTCCAATTCCCGGTCATTTCTCTATAGCATGATTCCTCCACAAAACTTTAACTTGTGGTATGACCTTTCTTGGCGTAGGACATGCTCCTTCCTATCCAAAATCTTGACAGTACCTCCTCATACGTTAAGTCTTCTATTTATCTCGTCCGATTCTAACTCTATAGCGTGATTGGGTCTTTCACATATTTACGAAATGCGAGATATGTGAAACACATTATGAACACGAGACATACTTCGGAGGTAACGCGAGTCTATAGGCTACATTTCCTACTCGGTCAAGAATTTGAAATGGACCGATAAATCGTGGATTGAGCTTTCCTCTCTTCCCAAATCTTGTAACTCCCTTCCGTGGAGCAACTCATGACAATCATGATCTCTTACACTAAATTACACGTCCTTTCGATGAAGATCCATATAACTTTTTGTCGATCTTGTCTTGCTTTTGTATATCGTTGTCGAATCATTTGGATCTTTTCGGTGATCATACACATCTTAACTTCGGGTCCCAACAATGTTGCTTCACCCACCTCATCCCAACATATTGGAGAAGCGACACTTTCGTCCATATAATGCTTGAATGGAGCCACACCTATACTTGCACGATAAGCTGTTGTTGTAGGAGAATTCCACCAATGGTAAATACTTATCCCAACCGCCCTTGAAGTCAGGACACTGAGTCTTAATAGATCTTCAAGAGTTTGAATAGTCCTCTCTACGATTGTCCGTCCGTTTGGGGATGGTATGTAGAACTAAATCGCAAATCCGTGCCCATAGCTTTTTGCAAGCTAACCCAAAATCTTGAAGTGAATCTTGGGTCGCGATCCAAAACTATGGATCTTGGCATGCCATGCAACCTTACAATCTCATTCACGTACATACTAGTAAGGCGTTCGAGGAATAAGTCTCCGTATCGGCAAGAAATGAAAGCGAGACTTGGTTAATCTATCAACAATAACCCAAATAGCATTGATGCCTTGAGAAACCGTAGGAAGACCCGTAACGAAATCCATGGTAATGTGTTCCCACTTCCATTTCGGAATCTCAAGTGGTTGCAACGGACCCTTAGGTACTAGATGCTCCGCCTTTACACGTTGACAAGTTAAACACATCGAGATAAACTTTGCAATCTCTCTTTTCATATTGTTCCACCAAAATGTATGTCGAAGATCACGATACATTTTAGTACTTCCAGGATGGATTGCAAATGGTGTATTGTGTGCCTCCATCATAATCTTGTACTTCAAATCGAGTCGTTAGGAACACAAAGTGCAGAGTGGACTCAAGTATTCCTTCTTCATCAATTCTCGCTTAGGAATAGCTCATTCTTGTACTTTCTTCTTCATACGCATCGCCTCGATTCGGTGGCTTGAAAGCAACCTTAACTTTTTCTATTAAAGTTGGCTCTGTCGTATACTTGACATCATCGCTTTTCGTTCCGCGTATGATCTTCTACTCAACGCGTCACTACCACGTTTCGCTTTTACGGGATGGTATTGAATAGTGTGGTCGTAGTCTTTCGATAGTTCGAACCAGCGTCCGCCGCGTGTTGAGTTCTTTTTGAGTGAAAAAAATATTTAAGGCTTTTATGGTGCGAATATATCTCCACTTTCTCCCATATAGATAGTGCCTCCATATCTTTAAGCGAAAACATTACGCTGACTCTAGATCATGAGTAGGATAATTCCTCTCATACTCTTTAAGTTTTCATGAGGCATAGGCTATGACTTTCCCACGTTGCGTGAGAACACATCCTAACCCTTTGCACAAGCATCATTTGTAGATAATAAATCCATCAAGAACCAGATGGTATTGTTAGAACAGTGTCGAAATAAGTCTCCTTTTAAGCTCTTGGAAACTCTTCTCGCATTCTTCGCTCCAAACGAATTTTGTATCCTTCCGGAGTTAGCTTGGTTAATGGAGTAGCGATTCGAAAACCCTTCCACGAATCTCCGATAATAACCAATTAAGCCCAAAAACTACGCATTTCAATCCACCGACTTGGTTGCTCCCAACTTTGTATTGCTTCAATCTTGGCGGATCAGCGGATACTCCATGTGTTTCGACACCCGTGCCCAAGGAATGCTACTTCCTCAAGCCGAACTCGCATTTCTTCAATTTGGCATATATTTTGTTTTACTGAAGCCTTTTGAGTACCAAACTTCAAATGGTGCTCATGATCTTCACGACTTTTGGAATATATGAGGATGTCATCAATAAAAAACAACAACAAACCGATCCAAATATTCCTTGAATACTCGGTTCATCATATCCATGAAAGCCGCAGGAGCATTAGTCAATCCAGAAAGACATGACTAAGAATTCATAATGCCGTCATCGGAGTTTAAAGGCGATCTTTGGAATATCCTCGATTCTAATCTTGGTGATGATATCCGAATGAAGATCGATTTTGAAAAGAATTGTGCCCTTGCAATTGGTCAAACAAGTCATCAATACGAGGTAGAAGATACCTATTCTTGATGGTGACATGGTTCAATTCCGATAGTCAATCTGAAAGTCGCATACTCCGTCTTTCTTCTTTCTACGAATAAAGCAGAGCACCCCGAGGAGATGTCTTGGGGCCGAATGAAACCGATGTCCAACAATTTCGTAGTTGGACCTTTAACTCGAAGTTCAATAGAGCCATTCGATATGGGGTTTTAGAAATGGGCTTTGTACCGAGTTCAAGATCAATAAAGAATTCAACTTCACGTTACGGGGTAGGCCAGGGAAGTTCTTCAGAAATCGTCGGGAAAGTCAATAACAACAGGAATATTATTCAAATTTGGCGTGTCTTTATTCAAATCCATAACATGGGCTAAGAAAACTTGACATCCAGTTTTTTCAATAAACGAATAGCTTTATGATTAGATATGCGGTGATTGATTTTAATGGTTTAGTTGCTTGAATTGCATACAACGGGTTGGTTAGGAATATGAAAACTAACAAACCTTACGAAAACAATCAATTTTGGCATGATGAGTAGTTAACCAATCAATCCCCTAAAATCACATCAAAAGCAAGTATCTTTAAAGAGATAAGGTCAGCGGTAAGGTGATGGTGCCAACTTGAATCAAACAAGATTTATAAGCGATGGATGTGATGAAAGTTTCTCTAACGGAGTTTCCACGAGATAGGTCAAAGTCTAATTTCTCCGGAGTTAAGTTTAAGCGTTGAGCACATGCGCAGAGAGATAAATGAATGGGTAGCACGGTGATCAAGTAAGGTATAAACTTCGCAAGAATTTATAAATAGCTTACTCGTGATCACCTCGTTTGGGTTCCTCGCATTTTGACGATCACAACAAACGCTCTTCCGGAATTGTTGACTTTGACTTTTTTCGGGGACGATCTTTTGAGTCACCGTCCCATTGAACTAGGTTTCGCCATCCGATAATCTCGAAAGCGATATGTCCTTCCTTTCCACAATTATAAAGATACCTTGAATCATTGTGGGCGGTTTGGACTAATATGTCCCTCTTTCCCGCATTTATAGCATATGAATGGGTGGTCGTTCTCCTCCCTTAGAACCGATTCTTCTTGCACCGCTGTCTTCACATGGTCGTTGTTAAATCTCCTCTTTTTAAAATATCCTCCTCGACTCGCTTTTTCTATTTTCATGGCCATGATTACCACCGAGTGGTTACCATTTTTGTCCGTCTGTTTTTCTCCATTTGGTTATCATTATTACATTGATCGCTATCTACGTACGATCACGGTTATGGTCCTCGTTGGTAGTACTCGTTATCTCATTTCTAATAATTGAGCCACATTTTACAACATCTCGAATAGAGAGAAAGTTTATGAGAAATGAGATATTGGCGTATCTGGGTTTTAAACCTTTCGAAACACCCGTCATCGTTCCTCATTCTCCACCAAATGAGGTGCAAATCTGGATAACTCGCAAACTTTGCCTCGTCTTTGAGACACCGTCATGTTGTTTTGCTCTGTCGATGAACTCCACTTCCTTCATACGACGAACACTTTCGGGAAAGTATTTGTCATTAAATAGTTCTGAAACATTTCCGAGACATCTTTGAGTGCGGCGGGATGGGTGCGCTTTCTGAGACTCCCACCAGTGATACGCTTCGCCCATGGAACATAAAGGTGGCGAATGGAACCTTCTCTCCTCCGTGCATCCCAAGACATCGAATATCTTGGTAATTTGCTTGACCCATGTTTCCGCCGTGATCGGATCCGCTTTCCCTTAAATTCTGGTGGTCCAACTCTTTGAACTGCGCTGCATTTGTGACAACCCGTGAATTGCTATCATTTCTCTCAGTATTTTGAACACGAGTCTCCCTAAATGCGATTTTGCATGAAGCGCAAAAAACTTCTAAACATCCCCTCGTTCATCATCACGCTTCGTTGGTGTTGTTCACGGAAGGAACATTGCCCGACAACTGTTGACGTTCTCCTCGTTGGTGAGTACAGGCGTCTCCACAGTCTCATTTCCATTGTTAATATTCTCATTCGACATTCTCAAATACTGTCATAAAACAAGGGTTAATTAAGGAAATCAATATATCACATAATATCCTTATATACTGACCAACAAAAAAAATAAGCTTAGGTAGGACACACTAGCGAAGGATTTACTCTCTCTCCCTCCTAGTTCATCCCCGATCTCCGCCGGAGATCATATCCTAAGCTCGATACCAACCGTGGCGCCCCAAAATAGGTATACATCACCCATTTACGAGTTGTCAATACATGGTACGAAACAACTACAACTTATTATTACAACGATAAAATGTGAGTTTGAATACAAATATTATCTTCAGACAATATCTATACTCAAATAAATCCTCATCACATTTATTGATACATTATTTTACAAAAATGGTGAGGACTACTAAACAACTCTCTCTAGAACCTTCATTCAAAAACCAGGCTACGTACTCGCTTATATTCTCGCCTCCCGAGAAGAAAAATGGAACAAAAAGGAAAAGGGTGAGCTCAACTAGCTCGGTAAAGAATATTATGACTAAGATAATATACAACAAATTATCGTTAGTCTTCAACGGGGAAAAATCTAATAGAATCTGATAGACAACAAATTTTAAATCAATATTCGCGTGAAATAATAATTCATTAGAAGAGTTAAGTAGAGAATGCAAACTACTATCTTCTATGTATGAATTTAAAAGTTCATCGTCTCATCTTTTATCCCTGTAACATCAATCAATATATATCTGAATCAAATATTCATCTTTGCACTACACAGCCAAAGATATTCATCGATTGGTCGTGTTCATCTAAACACTGTTCATCTTTAGACTACTGGGCCAAAGATATTCTTGTAAATCATTCATCTTTGCTACGAAGCCAAATATATTCCATAATATCATCATTTAAGAATGAAGATGATGAAAAATATTTTTAAAAAGCGAATCGGTGAAACAAAATGACAAGGATTAAGGATTGAGGATTCGTACTTTGTTTTATCCATGTTCAAAAATACCTCAAAAATAATCATAGTGGTGTAAAATTCAAGAATGATCAAAACATGGATACAATCAAAGCTAGTATCCACAATAGATATTTTGGACAAAAAGAAGAAATTTTATTTTTAATTGAATAGTAGTCAGTATTCGTGAATAAGATCAGATATCGTGAATAGGCCGTATACATGAATAGTAACTCAGACACCAAAAGATAGAAATTTCACAAAAACATCTTCACGCTTTCATGAATAGTACTTTCGTGAATAGTAACTCGTGAATAATAACTCATGAATAGTAACTCGTGAATAAGAACTCATGAATAAGTAACCTTAAGCATGGAAAAGTTCCAAATTTGATAAAAAGTTTCAACCAATATTTCAAAGATAATGATATTGAAGAAATAATATCATTTGAGAAGAAAATAACATCCTTACCTCGAAAGATTAAGTACTTATTTGGAATAAGGGTATAGTCTTTGAAGGAACTTGCACCATCTAACAATACTCAAAGTATACTCAAAATACTCACAAGAATACGCTCGATAATATAGAGAGAAAACTTGATTTCGGTGTGATTTTCAATTCTAACCTAAGACCCTATTTATAGGAAAATCTTAGAACACCAAAGCAGTAAAATTTAATAAAATAATAATATATATTATAAATTTCCTCATAACCTTCCAAGAACTGAATTAAGCTCATTCAACACACATGTGTAACACACCATAATGAAAAAAACGTTTTTGTTATTTAAAATATTTTAAACTTCCAAAATCAATTATTTTGAACTTGAACTTGATAATTCATAATAAATAGCCCTTTTATCAGAAAATTCAAATCTAGCGAGTTTTTTATAGGAAATTCAATTCTCTACAACTTTGCGAAGAAAGTTTTTCCAATTCCAAGCGTAAATTGTGAAATCCACAAACGCAGGCGATTTTACACGGTATAATCAAATTTCGGTCGATAAATGGGGTACAATGGCAGACATGTTTAACATGTTTTAAACATTTATTGCAACAAAATACTCTTCCTCCTCTCGATACTCATATATCCCACATTCGTTGTAAAAATATCACTATTATTATATTATTAAAATATAATAATATATTTAAATAATTATTTTATCGAGAAAAAGATAAAATTTCAATTTTCAACAATTGTCACAATAAAAATTTTCTCCATCTATATCCACATAAAATCAATATTTTTCTCATCATATGAATCAATAATTAATTATTCACAAATAATATTACGAGAATCACAATATGACAACCGAGGGCAGGTTCCCAAGAAGAGGGGCTTTCCAATAAGAATTTCTCCTTACTGGTGCTATGATTAGGTGACCAAACCTCTCTTAAGCGTAACTTTCTAGACATTGCCAATAATGTTATCTAATAATATTATTCAGATAATATGAATTATTGCTTCGATAATGAAAAATATCTTGTGTAATGACAATTATTGGAACAACAAAGAATATAAAATATCAACGCAAACAATTATTAAATCAATAAAATCTTGAGCAAGTAATTCATGTAACCATTATTGAGTAGTGCCTTCTCACGTAAGAATCAATAATTGGTGCGATAATCTGGTGTCTTCTTGTGTTTTAACCAAGAGTATTTTAACGGTATTAGCAGTGAATAACTACTGCCAGTTATTTTTAAACAACTTATATTTGTCGTTTTCTTCATCCAATCGCTTTTCAGTTATGGGGCCTACACACACGGTCACAAGGTAAATGTCACGAATATTCCCCGACAAAGATTGAATATTCCACGACCAAACGAATGTTCCCGACAACAATGAATATTTTATAACCACTTGCTTATTTTGAAATATTTGCGTGCACTTACCCTAACTATCCACATTAATCAAATCAACCCTTACTATTTCAAAATAATAAATAGAAAATTAAATTTCATTAATAATAAGTTGGGGTCTTACAAATATCCCTTACCAGTAAAATAATACTTGATATAAGAGTAGTGAAGTAGCGAGAAAAACTTTTTCTTCTATCTCTATAGTCTCTCTCTATAGTTTCTCTCTACAGAGTTCGATTGAATTAAATCGTAAAGAAAATAATGAAGGAATGAGCTTCATTTATAGGAAAATGGAATGATAAGAATTATTCCATGAGCGGTCAGATTGATTTACTTTAATCTGACTATCCATATTTAAAGAAAAATCTTTTAAATAAAATATAATATATTCTATTTATATTAAAAGATTTTATTATGCAAATTATCGCATAATAAAATATAATATATTCTATTTATAGAATAACTTTAATAAAGTATTACATTTTATATAAAAAGATGTTTTATTTTATTACGTGAATAAAACAAAACTTCTAAATCAATAATAATTGAATCAAATAATGTGATATCTTATCAAAGAACTATTATTGTAGAATAATTGAACAAAACCGAGTATGATAATCAATACTGGTGTATTGCTCTTACGCAACAACGCCAGATATTCTTGTACTTTTATTATTAAGAGTAGTTCAACAAAGATCAACGGTAAAACTTAGTAGTTATTTTCGATAAAATATTTTTGTCGTTTTCTCAATCCAAATAATAATTCCGTTAATAGGGTCAATTAATGATTGTCTTAGTCGTCACGAATATTTCTCATTTAAAACGAATATTTAAAACCAATCGAATATAATATGACAACTTGCATACTTTACAAAATTTATAAATATTACCCACAACTATAACATTATCTCAAATTCACACCATAATATAAAAAAAAATTATTTCGAGAAAATTAATTCTTTATTCATAAAATTCGGGGTTTCACATTAAATGTATTCACTTACATATTTACTCTTACCCCTATACCTATAAAAAAATCAAGCAAGGACAGCTGCCTCTGCTGTCCCCATACTAGATCCGCCCCTGGGTTGGTATATGGATTTAGGATTCAGTTGACACTAATTTCACTTTAATAAGTTCTATAATTTTTTATTGCATGAGGTTTAAAAATTATTGCATGTATATGTTTTATTACTTTTAATTGTATTGGTTAATGTAATATTTTTTATAACTCAAGCAATAAAAAGATATAAAATCATGTTATACATTACGAAAGTTTTCAGCCTTGTGATTGCGACGTATGTGGGATAGATAAAAATTAAGAAGTGTTTCATTTGAATTTATTCTAAAGATATATGAACGTTCAACAAATAAATTTATATCAACTTCACACTAACCGAATCCATTTAGTAGACATGGGAATGCAGCAGAATTTAGGCTTTCTGTTGGCCTACGGGACAAAATGGAGCAAAAAAAATTTTTAGAGAAAAATCAGGGTAATTTATATAGATGTTATTCCCCTTTACATTATTGTAATTCCTTATAATTTCTGACAAAAATATAATTCCAGACTGTTAAATGTTAATATCAGTGAAATCTTACATATAAGTCATTTTTCTTTCCATTCCTAATATTTCACCAAATTCATGAAACCAAACCAAAGGGAGCCATATGTTTTCTTTTTGTTTGTTGTAAATAGTTCGTAAACTTGATTGATGTAGAAATGGCCATTAATTGGATAACCCTATCCACCTAAAGTAAGTGGAGAATCTGCCACCTAGGACAAAGATTGACCTGAAAAATCCACACCAATTTTCCACCTCTCATCGCAATTTCTTCCTTCAATAACTCCACCCAACACTCTTTTCTCTTTTAAAAAAACCCATTACAACACACCCAAACCATTTAACCAAGTCTAGAAAATATACTGAAATTTTTGAGTGAAAAGAGAGAAAAAGCAATGGCCTCTACTTCAGCAGTTTCCATGGCTATGCCAATAACTTCTGCAAGCCAAAAGAAGGTGCCAAGCTCTGATGCATTCTTCAAGCCATTGCCATTCGGGCCTTCAAAGGCAATGGTTGCATCAAAAGCAGTAGGAAGTTTTAAAGTGAATGCTTCCCTGAAGGAGAAAGCTATTACGGGATTGACAGCCGCCGCCCTGACTGCTTCCATGGTGGTTCCAGACGTGGCCGAGGCGGCTTCTGGCGTTTCGCCATCGCTCAAGAACTTCTTGCTCAGCATTACAGCTGGTGGTATTGTGCTTGCGGCAATTTTGGGTGCTGTAATTGGTGTTTCTAATTTCGATCCTGTCAAGCGAGGCTGAGCAATAGCTAGATGCTGTGTTCTATTTCTTCTTATTTTTCCTGCATCTGCCTAATGTTTTATCTATGTCATATGTGTAATTGGCGACTCCATTACTTGTAATTCTGCTGAAAATGTGTGATATTCCAATTCTGTTTTTGACAAACAAATATACTCGTGGATATTTAAACTTTGAAGGTAAAACAGAACGCATATTGCTTTTTATTTTATTGTCTGATTCCCCAAGTAAACAAACCACTAAATATGATTTGAAGTGGAAATATATGTTAGACTACATGCTAACTATACCTCAATAAAAGGTGTGTAAAAATCACAATGTTTAACTCAAAACTAAAGCTACTACATGGCCAATCATGTATTTTGCTATGGAAGTACTCAACGTCAATTAAATTTCTGAATCAAATCAAGCAGATATTTATTCTCGGCAGAATAGTTCACCTTGTCTGCCTTGACAACTGTAATTTTCACTCGCTGTTCATCACCGTATATTTCCTCCTTAATTTTGAGCTTCAATAGAAATTGTGTAAAGAGACGGCTTCTAATAATTTGTGCAAATCGCTCATCATCCTGCTCTTCATATTTCAATGAGTACAACTCCTTCGCAGAGCAACCTAAAATCTCTTCCCCAGATTCCTGGAAAGATGTCATCCATGTTAACCCGGTGTGATCCTGTACTTGGAGTTGAAGAAGGTATCTGTAATCACACTCATCAAATTCTTGATTACACCTGTCACATTGCCATCTCGAATTTCCTGACCGTGACACTTTCTTATTACACTGTCTGTCCCCATTCATCAACGGGCAAGCTGTGTAGCAGAAAGTGTCAGTCTTAATAAAAGTTATGGCTGCCTTCACTGTGACCCAATCGGGCTTATCTGATCTACCGAGACCCTCATCCTTGATCTGTGAGACAGTTTTACGTATCTCATTCTTTGATCCTCCTGGCACTATGTCTTTAGAGATGGACTGAGAAGTAGTATTTTTCCCAGCTCGATCAAACCAGTTTCTCAAGGTAAGGGCTTCTGGAGAATCTGGATTTATAAAGAGTTGAGTGGCAGAAATAGTCCCGATGGACTTCCCACTGAAGTCGTTAACTTTCCCAGCTTTTACTGCCACAACAGGGAAAAACTCAGAATCGACCATTACCTGTAGCTTTTGACCTTCACGATTGCAGAACTCACCCCATAGCGTTAATTCAACACTCCGCCCAGACTGATCCTTCAAATTCAGAACTCTTCTCTGAGTTTCCATGCCATTCTTTCTCAAGATTGGCACCGAAGGGTTCACAGATATCACAATACCTATGACATCTACTATAGTATTGCTTTCGGCATTCTCAATTTCACTAATAGGTCTAAATGAGAACTGCTGCTTTGGTATTGAAGCATCTTCATCTGGACAAAGATCCACAGTTGAAGTAGTCTCCAAAAATATCTCCCATTCATTTTTCAGGTGGTTGAAATTCTTCTGTGCAGGCTTTAAGCTACCTTTTGATATCACGTACACTTTCCCCACCTCAATGGAATCATAAAACCGGTCAACAACAGCATTGAAGCAGGTCACACGTATTTCCCCTCCATCAGAGTCAAGCAGATCAAAAGAGAAGACTTTCCCATCTCCCCTTGCATTGTTGTAACGGCGAAGGTCTCCTTTAGCAGTAACTCTCGCCTTGATAGCCCATCGACCCTGGTAAGGATTCAAAGCAGCAATTGGAATAATGCGTGCAGGTGCCTCATTCTTCATGATTGTTCCCTGGTTTCTGTAATTTGGAGGTGGTTGATATGCAGGTTGTACAGTCGGGCGGAAGCCCTGCATATTATTACTCACATTTGAGGCACTCAAATTATTAGTAGTACTCAAAGTTGTGCGTCCAGAGGTGGAATCGGGGACAGGTTTTTCAGCTACTGACTCAGATTCGGAAAACATTTTTGGATTCCCAATTATTTCACACTCGGGTATAATAGTTTCCATGTTTAGAACAACAATAATCCTGCAAGGACAATGTAAGGCATAAATTCTCACCAAAGATTATAAATAAGAAAACTTTGACCAGTTTTAAAAAGATATCCACAGCCTCCTCTTCCAAAGATTCAAGAAATTGAGGTAGTTTCTATTTCTTTACCTTTTCAGCTTCACATTATATAAATTAGAATGCTTAATAATATATGAGTAAACAAAATCAGAAATCCTCAAAAAATAATTAATTACCTTTCAATTTCCTGAAACTTAACCAAAATAAAATTTGTGAATGCTAGCTTACTTTGCTGTAATCTGACAATAAAAATTGAAATGTTCAAATAGATTCCTTATTCTATAAAGAATTTCAATGCAAGTGACCATAAGCAGACAATTTGGTGTCCTTTTCACCATTTTAGGTTATAGAAAGCATACCTCAGTCACGACTTACAGTTCAAATCAACTTTAAACATTTACCATTTTACCTACCAAAATTCTATGTCTGCGGTTTAGATTGTCATTTGTCAATAAATAATCCAGTCACACAGCAAAATAATTAAACTAAGTTTGCTTGAATTGCACAAAACAGATGAGTTTATCGAATTAAATACATGTATACATTTCAGCAAGCCAAACTAGCTACCAAAATTTTATTTAAAAATATTACCACAACTATCAAACCATATGAATTATCCTTTCTAAATCGAGATTACTAAATTAAAATTTAGAGAAGATAATCATACTTTCGATTTTGAACTGTGCTGCAGATATAATCAATCAACTGAAGGACAGATCCTTTAATAACTCGGCCGGTTTTGACTCGGTCGTTGAGCTGAGTAGCGAGCATTGCGTGCTGAGTCGACACACCATCGGAAAGCAGAAAACGGTACCTTTCCTGAGAGTTACCGATGAGTTTAATATCCAGGACCTGAACCAGCGGCTTCGAATTTACATCTCCGGCGATAATCGCCGAAATTGCATTCGCTGTCAAATTCACAGGCATTTCGACGGCGGAAATAAATGAGCCCTTGAAATTAGAGAGAAGAAATGGAGGGAAACTGAATGAAAAAAGTGTGATGATTTTACAAAGAGATCTAGCAATTCGGCGAGGAAAAGATGAAAGACAAAATTTTGGGGATCAGAAAAAAGAAAGAATTATGTATGGCGGGGATAATACAGAATTCCAAAAGGGTAAAAAAGACATTTGCATTGGAGTATCTAACGTCAGAATTACGTGTATACCCCCTACTAGCTGCCATTTGCGTGACGTTTTGAAGTTTATTTATGAAATTTAACATTATAAATTTTATAACTAATGTAGATTCATTTCCTCTATTTTGTGAAAAAAAATTATATTTATAAAAGAAAAGGAAAACTATTCGATATAATTATATTGATAATAGTATATTTTAAGGAAAAAACTTATACTATTTACATTTTAATTTTAGGGAAGAACATAGAGGAAGATTCAAAAGGACTATATTAGACAAAACTCAAAAAATAGACTTGATCGTGCATAATTAAAGGAGAGTTTTAGAACTAGACTATCAGATTTAGGAGCCGTCAGTCATTTAGTGTAATGATTTTATTTTTTTTATAATAATAACTATTATATTAAATAATATTAAAATTTACAACAATTTTAAATTTTTTAAAAAATAAAATAATAAAATCTATTATTTAAATATGTCAATTATCAAATAATTTTTTATTTCATTAAATTTTTATCAATCACCCCTTAAATTAAAAATAATATAAGTGCACAAAATGTACATAAAACATAAATCCGTACTGAATAATAAATACTAATAAATATAATAATAAATTTACCAATAATTTAAATAATTACTCGCATACTATTTTTTTCCTATCTGTGCGTATAAAATATGATGATTTATTTTTATTTTTCCTGCCCAAAAGCATGCTCAATGAAGGAATTGATGTTTTCATAAATAAAATTTAATATTTTAACAAATTCTCATTTAATATTTTTACAAACTCCCACTCACATCAGTTCTTGTTGCCACCAGATTATAATTGGAGTAATTTAATTTAAGCCATTTTAAATCTGGTAAAAATAAGGATAACGTAAATTATATACATTATCATAACCAAAACCCCAGTCAAGTAATTTTTGATAAGAATTTTAGCAGAACCTCAGTATGGGAATAAGATGATAATTAAATGATAGTAACAAATTAAGGGAACTAACACAACCGCATAAAATAAATTGCGACTTGCCGAACATAAAAAACATCATTTCTGAATTAGAACAAATCTTAGTAACTTATAGGGTATGAGATACCAAAAACAATATTCTCTGACAGTAACCAAAACTGTAAATTAACAACTAAAACCACTCACAAGTTCAAGAAATATAACACTGGAAGCCATTAAAGCTGCCATCATATCTAAGATTTTTAAGCTGTGATCTGGCCAGGGAGAGGGGCAGGGCCAACATCAATATCCTGTGGTGGCGCAATGGTGGTAGTAGCTGGCCGAATTTCTTCGTCCTCCTTAGGAGTATGAATAGTGACAAGATCAGGTAGAGGAGTCATTGGACCCTGTTTCCCCTTGGGATCCCACCCAAGCATGATCTTAACCTTGATGCCAAGCACTCCCTGCAGTAACAATCCATAACATCATTGAATAAGTAGATTATTAGTATATTGACAAACACCAAAAATGAAAACCTAAGGAAACTTGGCACTGTATAATTTGGCTAGCATAACGCAAAGAAAGGACGAGCTTGATGAAACCTACCTGTCTCAGAAGCACATGCCTAACAGCTGAGTCAATGTACTCCTTGACTGGATGACCAGAAGAAATCATGTACCCATCCTTAAACTTCATGGACTTGGCTCGCTGAGCCCTCAGCTTTCCACTAACAATGACCTAGTTAGAGCAATAGGCCAATCCAACATTCAAGATCTCAAGGGAATATTACAAAGTAAACAACAAAAAGAAAGGCTTGCATAAACACACCTCACAGCCCTTTGCACCATTCTCCATGATGAATCTCAAAACACCGTAGCAGGCCCTGAAAGAGGGTAATCACTAATTAGCAGAGAAGTGTCATTTGACATTAAGGACAAAAAAGCATCTATTTGTAGCAATAGTTCACAAGACATGCCAATCAACCAATTCAAAGAGAAAATATATCAATGCATGCACACTTGATGCTATCTGGATAAAAGTAAAAGTAGAAGGTTAAGAACAAGTAAACTACTGTTTTTCCACATGTACATAAACTTTTATATATGGACAAGAAAATACATTGCCCATGCAAAATATGTTTCGACTAATTTTATGCCTTCATTGAGTCGCTGTTCTATGTTATAACCATGAGTTATTTGGCATGTCAAATTTCATGTCATTTTTGTGTGCTTGTGACTGTTTTAATTTAATCCCTAGGAAAACAAAAGCTGATAAATTACAGCCTATAAAGCAATGAGAAACATTATACACTTACCTATATTTTATTCAAAAAACTAAACCCACATTAAAATGGCCTTGCAAAAACAAGATCAAACCTGATATCTCAGACGCACAACATATTCTTATACCACAAGAGACTCCAATTATTATAAGATAAATGAAAAACAAACAATAAATGTTTAATTGGAGAGAATTTCAAGATGTAGCAAACCCAAGCATGAAATAGGAAGTAAGTTGCAACCCATCAGGAAACTGGCATGGGCAGGCTTTACTTATATAGTCATCTTCCGACACAAACTTGGGCAAAGTAATAATCCATCTGCTTTATAGATGACATGTCTAATGGTCCGAGGACATTATAGGAACTTAGTAAACTGGTATACATACATTCAGAAAACTGATGTTTGTTCTGTAAATCCCCAGTCATGATCCTCACTACAGTTGCTGCATGTAAGCTAATGTATTTCACGAGGATCATAGCATGGAGGAATGAAATTACTGTTGTCACCTTCAGACACAAACATGGCACAAAAAAATTTCAATTTGCTGTGTAGGTGACAAAGACCATACATTCATAGCATAAAATCCCCAGAAATGTTTCTACATTCCAACAAATAACTAAGCACCATATCCCATTCATATCTGTTATGCAAAAGATCTATACATAAGTCAGTTATATTATATAACACTTAACAAACTATTACATTCTAAACTCCAAGTTCATAATTAAATATTGCGATATAAAGTCCCACATTGCGCAACTAAGGACTGGAGACTCAATATATGAGATTACTCCACACATGCCCAATTAGTTTTGAGTTGGATGCTTCAAAATGGTATCAGAGCAGACACTATTCATGTGCAGACACGAGAGGGGGCGTATTCAGATATAAAGTCCTACATCGGACAACTAAGACATGAGGACTCAATATATACCTTGGGAGACTATTCCACTAATGCCAATTGGAGACTAAATATATAACTTTAGAGGATGGCCAATGGTTTTCAGTTGGATGCTTAAATTTTAAATCAAAGTTAATGATTTTAGAACACTATACAAAAAAACACAAATTTCTCATCTAAGCATAAAAAATTAGACAAAAATAAGTTACCTGCGGACTGCAAGGCCACCGAGGAGCTTATAACGAAGAGATTCAGCCTGAGCAATAGCGCAAAGCCCCCTGTTGTTCACCTTCTCTGCGTACAACTCCACGCTGTTCTCTGGAAACTTGAATCTTTTCTGTACTACAGAGGTCAGCTCCCTAATCCTCCTTCCTTTCTCACCTACAAATTTCAATCAAAACCAAATCAACAAAACCCCAGAAACACTAAAAAATAAAATCAATACAAATCGATTCATGAAAAAAAGAGAACATAAAATAAGATCAATTTACCGAGAACATTTTGAGTACGAGTAGCGCGAATGATAATTTCAGTGCGCATGGGAGTAACTCTGACCTCAACGCCAGAGTATCCATCCTCAGCTAGCTCTCTGGTCAATACTTCGTTAAGTTCGGCAAAGAAAACTCCATCAGCGACAAACTGCAAATAATATTACTCAAGAAATGAACTTTACTATACATCCACACACATACACACACACACACACACACACACACACATATATATATATATATATATATATATATATATATATATATATATAAAGGGAGAAATTCCGATACGAGATCTAACGGAAGAAGAATTGACCTTTCGCTTCTTGCTCATCTGAGTCGCCATTTTCAAATTTGCAGAGAATTAAATCTGAGCAGATTGCCTTTCGTCGGTGGTTCGTATGCAACTAACCCTAAACTCTGCTAGGGTTTTGGTTTTTGTTTTGTGGAAGGTTATATATGTAAGTGGATATGTAACGGCGAAATGATTTTTTAGGGTTAGTTATGAACGGCTGATATCGGATTCGTGGGTTTAATGCGATTTCTTTGATATTGGGCTCATTTAGTCTGGCCCAAATGAAATTAACCTTTTAGAACTAAACCAAAATAACAAAAATATACATGCTTATTCTGCCTGTACCTACCCAGTAATTTTTGGGTTAAACAAAAAAAAAAATGCAATTGGATTTAGGACGCTAGGCCATGTTGAAGGTGTTTGCCTGTTGATCATTATCCCTTCAGCTTTGGTTGAAGGCCCGTTTCTCATATCCAACAAGGTGTGTTTTATTAACTATTCTGAGGCCTAAGGGAAACTAATACCATAATTTTATTATTTTTCACCATTTTGTTCCACTAGGCCCAAGTGAATCATATTATAATAATCTTTCACTATTTTATTTTGATTCAATTCTTAATCAGTCATCTGTCATATCTTTAAGCCCAGTTTTATTTAAAACATTTTGGCCCAGGTTGATGAGATACTTTAGTCATTTGGGCTTCTCTTTTCCATGAATTTGAGTCATATTATATAGGGTTCTTTACATAAATATACAACAAATAGAAAGTAATTACAAGAAAAATGCATCAACCAAATAATTACAAAAAGAGAATTCATATTACAAAAATAGTACAATTCACATTAATAAGGAAACCTAAAATCGAGGACAAATAGCTCGCTTATAATTATAATTCAAATTCAAATATTTGGATCTAACAACAAATTCAAATTCAAATTCAAAAATAATAATTAAAATTCAAATATTCAAAGTTTGACAACGCTATCTTCATCCTCCCTTCACGGTCATCTTCGTCTTCCCTTTGGCCGCTTCAACACCATGGACGCCGATCTCCTCATTCATTACTACCACAATCGATGACATTGTGACGAAGGTTGATTTAGTCAAGAAATTAAAAGGAGAAAATGATAAATTTTAGTGCGGTTGGTATCCAAATATTTATACAAAGGTAACCATTTTAGTTTTTGTGGGTAGCAAGAGAGAAATTTCATGCGATTGGTAGCAAAACTTACAAAGGTAATAATTTTAGTTTTGTTGGTTACATTTGTATTAAGGTTAGACTACCAATTGCAGATATGGAAAAAAAATCTATAATAAATTTTTATAATTAATTGGTAACCCAATAAAAGCGCATTAGTTACTTTCATTAATGCCTCTGCTACTAATTGTATTATATAAAAAATAATCTACATATAGATTTTTTTAATTAATTAAGAACCCAATAAAAGCTGAATTGGTTACATTTGTATAAAGTGTTATACTACAACTGCATTTATTAAATAAAAAAAAAATCTATAATAGATTTTTTAAAATAAATTAAACCTAATAATATTTGAATTGGTTCACGCTGCTTTATGAATGTTTAACTACCAACTGTCATTTATAAGAAAATTGCAAAGAATACGAAAGACGACGCCAGTGTTGCAGATTAGTGAACTCTTCTCGGCAATATCATCATCACGAACAAAATTGTTTAATGCGAGTTGAAAGAGAAAAATAATAAGCGATTCTTTGTAAGTTACCAATTGTAATATTGCCACTTTGCCCCCCTGCCACACAATTGTCCATCCACCGCATTGATTGCCAATATTATCTGCGTGGCTTCCTGCTACAAGTATTTTGATGTCTTCTTAGGAAGGGGTAGCAATGGTTTGTCGCCAGATTTACCATTCTTCAAAGAAAGACAAGAGATTTTCATGAATAGGTGGTTGGTTATCCAAGCTCGTTAATCCTAGCTAACGTCAAGCGAGGCCATATTTCTTCCAAACAAAGAGGATCTCATCCTTCGCCTCCACCGTCTCCTTGGCAAACCGCTCTCTTTTGTTGCCCAAATATATATATATATATATATATATATATATATATATATATATATATATATAGAGAGAGAGAGAGAAAAAGAATCGTTGAATGAATAAGAAGGGTGATAGTAGCAATGAGTTGTTATAGATAAGGAAGAGAGTAAAAGTTTACTATATATAACTAATCCTTAAATTAAGGAATTTTAATTGAATACTAATTCCTAAATTAAGGAATCATAATCGCATTAAGTATTGTAAATAAAATATGGAAATGTATTAGTTGTGTAATTATTATATGAGTCTTACTATCATTGTAATTTTTTTAAAATGTAATAAAATATGTAAATCACCCTATTATATATTGTGATAATTACGTGTTGAATTACAAGAAAGCATATTAATATCAATACATGAGATTAAACAATTGAGATAATTGTATACGGATAAAATTTAAAGTTGCGACTTTCAGTCGCTTAATGCCGAGTAATTGTATTCATTAAATTTTTTTAGTTTGATGAATAACCGTACTAATACAGTGACATTGTCAATATATATATATATATATATATATATATATATATATATATATATAATCCATTTCAAGGCAAGATATCCATTTATTCAACATATCTTGCGTATCATCTTTCTTTAATGACGGATCGGATGATTTGATTCGATTATCCGTCATTATATCGAAAATCGTCGTCTTAGCTTTTTAACGATAAATAACATATAATGACGGATCTACAATATAACGCATTTGAATCGAACCTTCATCCTTTATATATATATATATATATATATATATATATATATATATATATAGTTATCTTCTTAATGAAAAATGAAGAGTTAATTAAGACGCAAGCATTTTATAATGACGGTTTTTTTTCTTTATAGCGTATAAAGATTCGATTTTTATTTTATATTATAGGAAAAAAAATCGTCGTATATACCGCTTCGCTTTTTTAATTTGATTCTTTTACAGTTATTTGGAGAAAAGTTATTTATATATATATATATATATATATAAAGAAATTAGGATAGAAGTGATATGAGGCTCAAAAATAAAGATAGATGGGCGAATAGCACGATCCAACAACTTGGGTGTCTTAATTAGATTGCATCAATTATTATTTCAAACGGACACACTTCCTTTATTCTTTTTGGGACAAAGACAATTAGGTTTCGAAGCTCTGTGGACCCCACCATTCTACATGATGTACACACACTTCCTCAATATCTTTCTCTATTCATTATAACTCCACGATCATCCAAACCTCTCTGAGAATTTTCTCCACTTCATACCAGACACAAAACTTTAGAAATTGACCCAAATCATCATGTATATAACCACAATCCATCTATATATGTTTTTCTCATGGCTAATGAAAGTTTATCAAGTAATTAAATTTTATAATTTTACAATATTTCTCTCATAAACGGAACTCGTTTTCACTATTAGATTTTTATGAAAAAATCTCAATTCCCTTAAAAAAAATTTATAAACACGTACTTGTACTTATTTGGTAATGAAATGATAATAAATATGAAGATTAGTTTAGGAAGAGAAATTATAGTCAATGAAGGCATACATTAATGGTATAGACTTGTCTTATTGTCTTGAAAGGAAATGATTATGAGTATGTGTATAAATGAGTAGAATTGAAACGAATAGAGAGTTACTCTTTTTTACTAGGATTCGAATTGTATTTGAAAAATTCTACTCAAATTCAACTCTGCTCGAATATTCATTAATCGAATTCGATCCGACTCGGATAGAATTATATTTGAACTACTCGCGAACTTCAATTTCAAACTTGAATTCGTGTCTTTATATAGGAAGTAACTTTATAATTACCAATTGAACTTGTTATTTTACTTAAAAATTAAAAAAATATTTACAATTACACTTTACAATTAAAATTATTAATAACAATAACAAATTATTCTAATTTTATTAAACTTTACATATATTATAAGAAAATGTATCGAGTATTTATTCGAATATGTATCAAGTATATTTAATTATGATAAAAAATTCAAATAGTTTAAATTATAAACGAGTCGAGTATAATTTTTTCTCATATTCTACTCGTCTTTGTATTCAAAAATTTTCGAATCAATCCTGAATTATTTAGTTTGATTTTCAGTCTTAATTATAGAAGTAGTTAGTATGAAGTTTATTTTGGAGTGAGTTGATCAATTGACCAATAAAATATTGACACACAGACAATATTATATGTGTGTTAATAATTTATTAGTCAATTGACCAACTCACTAACAAAATAACTTTATGCTAACCAGATCAATTAATTATAGGACTAAAAATTGGCTGTCATGGATGTGGATGTTGCTCACATGGGATACCAGTTAGGTGACACTTAACTATCAAAGCTCATATCATAGTACACCCTGTCCCACTACAAATATCATCCCAGTATGTACTTTCAGCCACTAAAATATATGTCCTCCCAATTATTGTCCATTTTTTTTAATCCCCCAACACCCACTTTAAAAATGTGAGAAAATTTAAAATATACAAGAGACATCTATATTAGTATATTTTAAGAGAGTACTATTTTCATATTTGTTTTTAATATTTTAATATTTTTTTTATATGAATGTCTAATTCATCAGTATGTTCATGTCGAGAGAGGATGATATGAAAATATTAAAAAATAAATATGTTAATATCGATTATGGTATTTTATTATCAAGGAATACCAACAATATGTCATGATTCTTAAATAAATTAGATACTTTAAAATGTATAAATTGATAATTAAATTATTACTACTAATAGTTTCGAATTAATAATTGATGCTCTAATCAATGAAGTAATTCCGGCATTCCGCTGTTTCAAAATAGGAATTCCATTTTAACATCTCCAAATAGGCTAAAAACAAGTTTCTCGATGGATCATTGAACAGAAAAATGTATGAGATGGATGGATTATTGGTTTAAGTAACGTTATTTATATATAAATATATATATTTACAATGCAAAGCTTAGCAACACCTCTCAATAAACCGTCAATCAACCAAGGGCTTAGATTCCTGGTCTTAGTGACCGAACTTCCAAGTCTAATGGACTTAAAAGAATCTTAGTGATTCAGAGGTCTTAGTGACTAAAGCATCCAAGTCTGTTGAGCTTGAAGAGGATAGAATGTCCTGTTCTAAGTGACTGAATTTTTAGTGAATTTCCTACTCGTAGAGTAGAAGAGTGGATTAGGAGTTATTCAGTTTTCGAACCACTTAAACTCTCTTATGTTATTTACTTTCAGTCATTTATTTTCTGTTACATATTTGATATGCTTATTATATCTGATAAATGGGCAACTTCCGCATGAACAAAATTTAGAGCTGAGATTTTTTATAAATCTTTAAGGGAAGTTTTCAAACTAATATTATGTTGTGCATAATTAACCTTAATTAATTAATTAATCGATAATACTTTAATAATTAAATAAAAAAAAATTAAAAATCTATTCAACTTCTATGTATAGAAGTAGTAGTTAATTAATATAATAATTGATGATTTATGTTTATCCTGTGGATTCTCTTGTCGAGGCAAATGAAGGGAATATCCAACATCATGGCTAGGATGACATGCTACAAATATTACAATTAGTAGGTCATAATTAGTGAGTCTTAAGCATGGAGGAATGGATTAATATAGTGAGAAAAATGTAACTGGATCCAACTATATAGTAATTAATAATTGTGTAGACAGGCATGAGGAATTGTATAGGCTTTGGGAGGGGGATTTGTTTACAAAACCTAATTGCTGGAATTGCAAGGAACAAAAAGAGAAAGAGAAAATTAAAGCAGATTCCCACTTCACATGTTATGTTTAATTTGTCTTGGCTTGGAAATATATGGCCACCAACTGATCTCATCTTATAGCCCCCTTATGATCATTACGTACCTTAGGCAAAAGCTAACCAATAATTAATTAATTAATTATCTCAGTTTAGCAATATTATATGCTTGAGATTGTTGGCTAATTTGTTAGGATCGAAACAAGATAGTAATAAATTTAATCACACAAGCTGCTGTTTAGTTAAATAGACAACCCATATTAGTTGTAAGAATATTAATATTAATTAGTAGGAGTAGTGTTTCAAAATAATTTCATGGAGGAAATTTTAATAGTTTCTCATAAGGTTCTACTAAAGTTTTGCTAGAGCCAATTTGACGAGAGTGTTTTAGCATGAAGTTAACTTTACTCTACTTGTCTACCAGTTCAATCGATGTATGTCTTTGTGAGAGATGTGTTGGAAAAAAATCAAATGCAACTACTCAAAAAATGGTAATAAAATATATTTATGGACATTAATTGCAAACAGATTTGAAAAGAAAGGATAAAAATAAATGGAAAGGCAAAAAGAAAGAAGAAAAGGGAAGAGATAGGCATGTAGAAGTTTCAAGTTCCATCACAAAAGAAGGAACCCTTTGGGCCCTTTTCAAGTCGTTGAGAGTTGCTCTATTCACAATCCTGTTTCTCATAGAAATGTAGTGCATAGTTTTTAACGGATTCAATTACGTAAGTTGATCAATACAGTATTGACAGACAAGAGATTACCTTCCGACCTGCATGTCGACATTAATTTACCAAATTAAGTTAATTTCATGATAACCACTCCAGTTTTGAACTCCCCACAGCTACTTTTTATTCCCTATTTCATTTCTTTATACATTTCTTTCCTTTTCAATACCATCAAAAAGATTGTTTATTGGGTTAGCTAGGACAAAAAAAAACCCATTAAAATATTGGTCAAAAGCCCATCATCTCTTATCTGAGATTCTGCTCTGGTGGGGTGTGATTGGGAACTAAAAAGATTATCTAAAAAAGCTGCTTTCTGCTTATTGTTTCTGGGCATCTTCTGAGAAAGAGATGCATATGCATAATGTATTAATTCCAGTTCTCCACGTACAAATCTTCAACAGTAATTCCAAGTATAAAGTGATATATTGACAAAAAAAGAGTTCTGAATTCATGGGAGAGGACTGAAAATTATACAGTATCTGCCAGCACTTGAGTTGTCAAGTTTTTAAGGTCTAGAAGAAAATGGCTTCCAGCTGAGATTGAAAAGGGAATAGGGAGGAAATTTTCACCAAAAATAGAAGAAACTTCATTAAAAGACATGATAGTGAAAATCTAGAAAAGACCCATATCATTATAGCTTTTGACAAACTGAAAAAGTGGAACAAGATAACAGCTCATAAATCACCCTTTTTTGTGAAATTGTATTTATTTATATGAAAATTGATGAATCCTATATGTAACAACGGGTCAAATTTTGAGTAAAAATAAAATCACAAAGTACCAAGACTTAATTCAGTGTCATCTTAACTCACTACAAACTCATTCGAAAGATCATGATAAAAATTATTATTGATAGTAGCTTAGAACCTTATATACATATCAAAATATCTCACATGTTTCGATGTGGAACTGTAAAAAAAGACGGATCATTTTTCTCTGTTCAGTCAACGAATAAAGAACTTTATTACCCATCATTTATTTGAAAATAAGAACAAAATCAGAATCGAAATGATATAAAACATGCTTGATTTTCAATTAGATCCATGGTACAGAGCTCAACGGGAAGAGAGAATTGATCAATTATTTATGCCAGAAATGATAAGAACAAGTTTCACTAGGGAAAGGGTTGCACAATCTAATCATAACCTACTACCTCAAGAGAATTGTGCATTTTCGCATTTCCAACATGTAAAAGAATCAAGAACAAGAAAAAAGAGCAGAGCTTTTTCTAACCAGGCCTATTTCTCTTGTGAGTAGCTTTGCCATCTGACCGCAAAGCACCACTTGACTCTCCTTCAGATGAAGCTTCCATGGATTTGCCAAAATTACTAGAAAGATCAGAATAAACATCAACCACCCTCCTTATGTTGTTGTTCAGCTCTCTGATCAGGCCCACATTCCTGCTCAAATTGTCAGGGACCTTGGACTCATGATTATGATTTATCTCACTTATTAACAGCCTATTTTGATCCAAAATGTTTTGTACTTGAACAAAGCTTTTCTGAAATGTCTGCATTACCTTGCCATCTATTTGGGCACCATTACCAAGGCCTGAAATTGTATCCCCCTCCATTTCTGATCAATGGAAGGAATACTATCAAACCAAGAACAATCCTGCACCACCACCAGAAAAAAAGGGACAAAAAGAAGAAGATTAGAAAATTCTTTTGAATTTAATAATATTTTTAAAAGAAAATGCCCATAATCATATCTTCTCCCCTGTACTTGCTTATACTAAGAAAAAACCCAGACAAAAGACGATAAGATTTGGACTTGTTTTAAGACAATTTGTGCATAACAGACAAAGTCTGAACTAGAAAATGATGACCTCATTGGGTTTGGTTCTTTCACAGAAGGATCATCAATCATGTAGTGCAACAAACATGTACTTAAATATTTTATTATTAATTAATCAATCAATCTATTTAATTACTCATCAATAACATTATACACTTGTCAATGTAATGCTATTATTATTTGGGGGCTGGGGCATGATAAATGTAAAAAAGTAGATCCCATTTCCATAAAAGGGGAAACTTTTATTGAGTACAGAAAAACACCCACCTAAAGCTAAAGCTCATGTTTTCAACAGAATAATCTCAAGGCCTGAATGATGCAGAGATGATATGAGCTATGGCAGAATAAATTCACAAGACTATATATCATCACTCACGAGAAAATGAACATTCATACACATGCATATGTATACATATATTTTATATTTATGCATGTATATATTTAAATTCAGAAAATGATGGGTTCCAAAATAAAATTAATTTAGTAGAAACAAAGACGTTTGGCTGAGGATATTCTGGGAAATTAGCAAATAAGGCAAAATTGGGAATTCAAATGTTGAATCCGTACATACATTCAGAAGTTATCATAAATTCCTAAAATGGTAATTAAAATACTAAAATTCAAAACGTACAATTTTATGTAATTATTACTCATTAAATTAAAAACAATCTCAAATTCAAATAACTGGGAATCCCATAAATCATGAAATATCAACTTAATTATCTAGTATCTAGAGTTTGAACAATAAACAAATAGTATAATCGAAAAGATCAACAATGTTTATTGATTTTGATGAATGTTACCAACTTGGAAAGTAGATACAATTCAGACCACAAATATATATATGTATAGATACACTTTCAGAAATACAATCGTACCTTGAAAATCTGGGAACATTTTTTTATGAGAATGAGAGAGAGAGGGGGAGAATACAGAGACTGAAAGAAGGACAGAAGGTAGAAGTAGAAAAGATCGGCGATTGAATCGAATCGAATCTCCCGGAAAAGAGACTTAATTTACTTCTTCTTCTTCTTCTTCTTCTTCTTCTTCTTCTTCTGTTCTTCTTCTTCTGGGTTATCTCTGAGTTGTAGAGAGAGAAAAAGAGGAGAGAGAAAGAGAATATGTAGATTTGACAGTCATGCTCCGTTCCACCAACCGCCCGCCCGCCCTCTCTGTGTCTAAATATATATATTTCCACACGACAGAGTAAGTTAATTTAATTATTATTTTATTTCCTTCCGTTTATTTCCTTCACACTTGTATGTTCATCTTATTATTATGCTTAGATCTGAGACGTGAGATATCCACCTTGGAATTTAGACACGTGGCATTTGCCTAAATTGTCATATTGTAGAGCTCACATTGAATATATTCGCTACAATTGACTGGACAATTTTATCCGATCTTAACGGACCTGATTCAATTTCATTTTAATAAAACTCTATTTTATTAACCTCTCCGCTCCCGACCACGATTAAATTATTTTTATTAAAACTCACCAATTTTTATTATATAAAAATTAATATCACATCAATTCATGGATAGTTTTTTAATCTTTTCGACAGATAGACTATCTCATACACTATAATATTAAAAAATTATACTCCATTCACCCCATATTAAATGTCATAATTAATTTCGGCACGTTAATAAATAATATATATTTTTACCTAAATTGTCCTTCTAAATTAGTAGTAATACTTTTTAATTAAATGTATCCATTCATTTTTTTATGACCCCGATATTAATTATTCCTTCCTAGTTCCTACATGAATCAATTCTCTAGATCATTTTTATTGTTATTCTCACATTCCAATAAGTATATTACTACATCCGTTCATAAAAGATTGTCGTTTAAAGTTTTTGCACATGGATTAAGACAGTATCATTTACCAAGTAAAATTTATTTGAAATTCTATCACTACCACTTTATGAAAAGTTAAAAACTATTAATACAAATGAGAGAATTTCTTGGGACAATGAGAGAAAGTATGAGTAATATAGGAAAGTAAATAATTTATTCTCTTCGAAATTTGTAAACGATAAACATTTTGAAACAAATTTTTTCTTCTAAAACGACAATCTTTTAGGAACATATTTTTAGCTACTTTATCATTCTTGTTGTATTCTCACATTAAATAGAAGAGATGTTATAATGATAATATGAGAGATAAAATAGTATGACAATAATACATCACTTTCTAATATAAACCTTTTATCATTTCTTAAGTACTAGTTTTCAACAAAAGTTGATTAAAAAGATTTGAGGGTATATGTGAGACCCCATATTTTATCAATAAAGATTTAAATTTTATTGAAATAATTTTTAATATTATGGTGTGAATTTAAGATAATATTATAGTTGTGGGTAGTATTTATAAATTTTACAAAGTATGCAAGTTGTTATAAAATATTCGTTTGGTGGGGAATATTCTTTTTGTCGGGAAATATTCGTATTGACGGCTCAATCATTAATTGGACCCCACAGCGGAAGTATTTGTCGTAGTTAGAAAAGCGAAAAATTATCTTTCTATAAAAATAACTTGGCAGAGGTGTTATCGTTAAAAGCGTTGAACTACCCAAAGAGTAAAAAAACGATGAATGGCGTAGTTGTATAGTAGCACACGATATTGATTATTGATGCTTACGTGAGAAGTCACTCACTATGCTCAATTATTGCTCTGAAGAATTCACGCATCATATCTCTTATATTATTGATTCAATTATTGTCACAAAGATCATCGTATAATATGTTATAGTATTAAATCAATAATTGAGACGACAAGTTATAAATGATTAATAATTGTTGAAAGATTAAAAAAATGTGTTGATTAAAAATAAAATGATTTGTGGTAATATTTATTCAATCCTTAATGTATATAAAAGTCTCATTATGAGACGTTTGTGGTAAGTTTGATTATTTTATGGGGGGCATATGTCATCATCTAAGAGTCTCTTCGTCGATAGTAATTACTTTCGTCAATAGTAATTACCTTTGTGAATAGTAATTATCTTCGTCGATAGTAATTACCTTCGTCGATAGTAATTACCTTTGTGAATAGTAATTACCTTCGTCGATAGTAATTACCTTTACCAAAGCGTCGAACCACTTGTCGTTTCACATTACAAAGGTCGAACCACTTGTCGTTTCACATTACAAAAGGCCAAACCACTTTTCTTTTCACATTACCGGTCGTCTGAGCCACTTGCCTTTTCACAATGGCGGTCTTTAAGTTAGAAATCTTCTATAAATAGAGGCCTAGTGCTTCATTATTTTTCACGAATTCAATTTGAAACTCTAGAGAGAAACTATATAGAGAAAGAAGAAAAGTATTCTGCTACTTCACCTCGCCAATATATTCGATTCTTCTAAGGTAGGGAATATTATTTGTTGTACCCGTAAAGGGTGTTATTCTTCTTATTCATGAAGAGAGCATTGTTATTCCATTGCTTATTATTCATTGGAATAACTTTGATCGTGGTTTACCCTATACTTGGTGACATTCTTCTATTATTACATTGGAACATCCACATCGCATGTGTTTTACACGAATTCGGTTAAAATCTTTATTATTCTGTTGGAATATCATATGCATGTGCGTTTTTTGGGACTGGTTAAAATCTTTATCATTACATTGGAATATCCTATCATGTGTTTTTTACAGGATCTGGTTCCATCTTTATTATTACGTTAGAACATCCCGCTTCGGTGTGAATTTCACGACTGGTTCCGTTATTATTATTCTGTTGGAATAACACATACGCGCAATCTGCGCACGTGCATGGTGATTTCTTTTGTTATTCCATTCTTTATTATACCCGGTTGGTTAAAACTTTGACTTATACTCCATGAAATTAGTAGAATATCCTTGATATTTGCGTTTCATCCAAAGATCTTTCATGGAAATATTCTTCCGATCATTCTTGAATTTTTTCTACAAAATAAAGTATCATTTTGACAATTTGGACGTTAATAATTTCTGGATAAAATAATTCTTGAACTTGTTTTATTGAATTATTATGTCATTGTCATCATCCTCATGTTATATTATGTTATCTTCTACTTTACGTGTATAGATGAACTTAGTATGATTATGACCGAGGATCATTCGGTATAATCATGGCTTGTTATAAATGATGTGATAAAAGTCCTCGGTGGCTTTGTAATGCAATTGATGGATAGTTTTTGGTATGATTATGACCGGGGGTGATTCGGTATAGTCGTCATGACCATTGATAATTTGATGAATATCCTTGGTAGTAGTGTGGGGTGATTCGATGATGTGGATTATTTATTAAAGTTGAGTCTCAAATATACAAATGATGAAAACCTTTTAAAACCTAAAAGTTAGTAGACTTTATTCTCTACTTGACTCTTTTAATGGATTGCTTATTCATTATGATTAAACTTGTTGTCTATTGTATTTTATCGGTTTAACACCTTTGTTGAAGGCTAATGATAAATTATTCGCATTATCTTAGTCATAATATTTCTTCTTTGGGCTAGTTGAGCTCACCACTTTCTTTCACCGTTTCTTCTTGAAATGAGAACATAGCCGGGACGCAGTCGGGGAGCGGAGTAATGGTCCGGAGGATAGCATTAGTAGTCCTCACTATTCTGTGAAATAGTGTGATAATAGTAGTAAAGAGTGTTAGGTTTGTAATATTCATGAACGCAATCAAATTGCATAAAAAGTGCGGAAACGTGAAAAAATCAGAGTTTAAAAATTTACAAACCATATACCCGGATCACCCTTTATGCACAATTATTAATTAAACGAAAAGATAAAGAATAAAATCATACCCTTGAAGATCGAGCTTCCTCAGGTACAAGTTCACCTCCAAATCCTTTCGCGTTCAACTTGAATCCACCGGGTTTGTTCCTTCCTTTGATCAACGTTAGCCACCCAAGTGTTTGGCCTCTAGAGGTGATCCACCAAGAAAGAAAAAGATTCAAGAAGATGGTGTATTGGCTCAAACCCTAGTTTTTCCTATCTCTATAGAAAAAGGGCGTACTCTCCAACAAATTGGAATTATTACGTATTAGTAAAAGTCAACAACCCTCTCACCCATAATAAGACTCCTCTTATTTATAGATGTGGACAACCCACCTTAACAATTAAGGAATTGAGATTTTTTTAATTAATTAAATTCTTTTAATTAATTAAGCTCCCTAATCTTATTAGGGATAATTAATTAAATTCTTTTAACTAATTTTCCTTCCTAATCCAATTAGGAATAAATGAGAGTACTTATATTAAATTAATTTCTAAACTCTTTTAGAAATTAAAATAATAATAATAATTGTAATAATATTAATAAGACTCCTCTTATTAATTTATATTTAATATTACTAAAATATTAAATAATAAATATTAAGCTATTTAATTTATTCTATCACCATAGATTAAATTAAATATACATAACATATTATTACGATTATGCCATTAACTTCTTAAATAATTATTCTTCCTTTTATGGTGTGACCCTTTAGGTTCTCCATATTAAACCGGTTGTGAATAAATCAATTAGAACAATTCTAATCTTATTTAAATAAATAAATTAAATAATTAATTTATTTAAATAAATAATATTTATTCTACAATAGGGATAAGCCTCCTAGCGATCAACGACTTTCCGGATAATATAGATTTCAACATTAATCATAAAAGAACTTTTGAGTAAATAGTTACCGTCATAATTCAATCCTTCCACCATACAATGCCCCAATTAAATATAAGACATGGAATTTTGTCAAGTCTTATTTTATTTAATTATATGTATTTCGATCCTTAAATGCACAACTCAAATAATGCAAATTAGAAACTCCTTTCTAATTTTATTTCGCCGCCGAGGACTCTTGGGTTGTCATTTATCGAATCACATAGGACATTTCTCTTCTTTTATTAGAAGTGGTAGATTCTTTATTGATCATACATTATCTCCATGTACAACTTATTATACCCAAGCATACCCTTTGATATACCCTAAGTGTGGACGCCCCAAAATTAGGTATACGCCACCCATCTTGGGTCGCCACTTACATGGTACATAAATTCAAATACAACTTACTAACCTAACTGGCGTAGGTATACAATACGACATAAACCGTGAGTTTGAATACAAATATTGTCTACTAGATATTATACAAACTCAAAAGGAGTCCTCATTACAACTATTATCACACTATTTCACGTAATAGTGAGGACTACTAATGCTATCCTCTCGACCATTACTTCGCTCCCCGATTCGTCCCGCCTATGTTCTCATTTTTCAAGAGAACGGTGAAAGAAAAGGTGAGCTCAACTAGCCCAAGAAGAAATATTATGACTAAGATAATGCAGAATAAATTATCATTAGCCTTCAAACAATGTTAAACCGATAAAATACAATAGACAACCGGTTTAATCTGCAAATGAATAAGCAATCCATTAAAAGAGTCAAGTAGAGAATAAAGTCTACTATCTTTTAGGTTTTAAAAGGTTTTCATCAATTTTTATCATTTGAGACTCAAATTTTAATAATAAACCACCACATCTAATCATCCCCGTACCACGGTCAAGGATTTTCATCAAATTATCAATGGTCATGACTATACCGAATCACCCCTCGGTCATAATCATACCAAAAACTATCCATCATCGCATTACATAAAAGCCAATCGAGGACTTTTGTCACATCATTTATATCAAGTCATGATTATACCGAATGATCCTCGGTCATAATCATACTAAGTTCATCTACGCACGTAAGTTTCAAAAGATAACATAATATAACATGAGGATGATGACAATGACATAGTAATTCAATAAAACAAGTTCAAGAATTATTTAATCCATGAATTATTAACGCCCAAATTGTCAATATACATCGCTTTCAGTAGAGTAAAATTCAATAATGATCAAGAATATTTCCATGAAAAGATATCTTTGGATGAAACGCAAATATCAAGGATATTCTACTAATTTCATGGAGTATATAAGTCAAAGTTTTAACCAACTGGGTATAATAAAGAATGGAATAACAAAAGAAATCACCATGCATGCAGATTGCAGATGTATAAAAGTTATTCCAATGTAATAATAATAACGGAACTAGGTCAGGTGAAATTCACACCGACAGGATGTTCCAATAGAATAATAAAGATGGAACCAGATCCGGTGTAAAACACACAGATAGGATATTCTAACAGAATGATAAAGACGGAATAATAAGTCCGGTGTAAAAACACATGCATGTGATGTTCCAACAGAATAATAAAATCGGAACCGGTCAGGTGTAAAACACATGCATGTGATGTTCCAATGTAATAATAGAAGAATGTCACCAAGTATAGGGTAAATCCGCAGATACAAAGTTATTCCAATGTAATAATAAGCAATGGAATAACATAAGGATTTCACCAAGTATATAGGTATGCCAGATACAAAGTTATGTATAGGGTATGCCACTTTTACAAAGTTATTCCAATGTAATAATAATGAATGGAATAATGTAAGTTCTCTTCAAGAAGAAAGAATAACACCTCTACTACAACAAAAAAGAACCTGAATATAGAAGTAGTGAAGTAGCAGAATACTCTTCTTCTTCTATCTATAATTTTCTCTATAGCTTCTCTCTATAATTTCTCTCTAGAGTTTCAATGAATTCAGTAAGAAAATAATGAAGGAATGAGCTTCTATTTATAGGAAAATGGAATGCATAAGAATTAATCCATGAACGGTCCAGATTGATTTACTTTAATCGACGGTCCATATTTAAAGAAAAATCTTTTAAATAAAATATAATATATTCTATTTATATAAAAACATTTTACTATGCAAACACTATGCAATACACTATGCAAAAACACTATGCATAATAAAATATAATATATTATATTTTTTAGTAATAACTTTAATAAAGTATTCTATTTTATATAAAAGATGTTTCGTTTTATTACGTTAATAATAATGAATAAAACAAAACGTCATTATCGTTATAATAATTCATATTATTAATCGACAATAATGGAATCAAACCGGAGTGACTTCTCACATAAGCATCAATAATCAATACCGCAGTGTTACTATGCAAACCACACGACATCGTATTTTTACTACCGAGTAGTTCAACAAGAATTCATGGTAAAACTTTCGCCAGTTATTTTAATAAAATATTTTTGTCGTTTTCTCAATCCGACAATAATTTCATTGTAGGGTCCACCAATGATTGAGTCGTTGTCACTAATATTCCTCGCTAAACCTAATATTCCCCACCAATCGAATATAATATAACCACTGTGATACTTTTGCAAAATTTATAAATACTACCCACAACTATAATATTATCTCAAATTCACACCATAATATTAAAAATTATTTCACAAAATTTAAATCTTTATTAATAAAATCTGGGTCTCACAATCTCCCTCCTTATGGAATTTTCCTCAAATTAGGGTAATACTGGTATGATAAAGAGATGAAGATACCTTGAATACCTTTATCATTGAAAACATTAAATTCATTTTGCAATCCGGCCAAAGATATTCATTAACAATTCATCTTTGCACTAAAGCCAAAGATATACAAATCAGAAACCAATAATGTTGAAACTCAAGCTTAATAGTATCACGACCATTTAATTATCCATGCACCATCGCCAAGGATATTCGTGTTTTCAATTACTGGCCATGATTATACCGAATAATCTGTGGTCATAATCATACCAAGTCTATCAATGCACTACTACTAAAGATGACTTTTACCACATCCATGAATTAATATTTCATTCACGAGACTCATTTCAATAATTAATCCATATCATCGAATCATCCCCGCACTACTGTGCCAAGGATATTCATTAGTATCACGACCACATTAATTATCCATGCACTACTACCAAAGATAATCGTGTATTCATTAGTATCACGACCACAAATTATCCATGCACTACTACCAAAGATAATTGTGTATTCATTAAGTATCACGACCACAAATTGTCCATGCACTACTACCAAAGATAATTGTGTATTCATTAAGATCACGACCACAAATTATCCATGCACTACTACCAAAGATAATTGTGTATTCATTAAGATATCACGACCAATAAATTATCCATGCACTACTACCAAAGATAATTGTGTATTCATTAGTATCACGACCACAAATTATCCATGCACTATTACCAAAGATAATTGTGTATTCATTAAGATCACGACCACAAATTATCCATGCACTACTACCAAAGATAATTGTGTATTCATTAGTATCACGACCACAAATTATCCATGCACTACTACCAAAGATAATTGTGTATTCATTAGTATCACGACCACAAATTATCCACCACAAATTATCCATGCACTACGGCCAAAGATAATTGTGTATTCATTAATATCACGACCACAAATTATCCACGACTACTACCAAAAGATAATTGTGTATTCATTAAGATATCACGACCACAAATTATCCATGCACTACTACCAAAGATAATTGTGTATTCATTTACTAAGTTATGATTATACCGAACAATCCTCGGTCATAATCATACCAAGTCCATCTATGCACTACAAAAGCCACGAGATGACTTTCAACATAATATAATATACGAGGATAATGATATAAAAATCAATCAAATGAGATAAAGGATAAATATTAAACATTTATAATATAATTTATCCAGATTCAAGAATATCCCCATGTTTTCAATCACTTAATAATCTCATAATCTAATATCATTAATATTATAACAATATTTTAATCACTTCTTAAATTTATAAACAATTTATCTTAATTGTTTACGTTTTACCATATAATGCATTTAATCATTCAAAAATGCCATACTCATAAGATATCATCACCAATTATCAAATCTCTCAAAAAAATATGCATATACTCTATATAGGATTCTCTAGCCATAATATCCTATTTTCAACTTTGTTACTTCACATAACATATTTAACTCATATGTTCAGAATTAAACTATTTTCATAAAAAATACCAAATCAGTCCCAAAAATATTTCTTTTCTGGGATTTAGCATAATATAGTCCCATAATGAAAATATATTTTCTCGAATTTTAAAATTCATTTACTATTTTTCAAAAATCAATTTCTAATTAATTCCTTAAGAAATTAGCTACCCCAAGTTTAACTCCAAAATTCCCAAATCTTGGCAGGACCTTACACATGTTAACGTGAGCTTCCAGTTTAAATTTCATGGTCATCGGAGTTATAGAACTCCGGTTATAGCGTTTTAAATCGGAAAAACCTAAATATTGAAATAGTCATAACTTGCTCATTTTAAGTCGTAATGAGCTCATTTTTGGAAAGGAGATACTTTATACCATATACCTTCATGTCCCAAAAGGCCAGAATTTTTCTCATAATTTAAGTGGCCGAAACAGCCCCTTAAAGTTTTGGGCAGTAGCATTTTTTGAAATTTACAGCTTTGGCCTCCTTTGCTAAAATCAGTCCACAAAAAATCTACAACACCTTTTCCAGTAATTCCACTTGGATTAGTTAGATAACTCATAGATCTAACTCTAGGACTTGACCACATTCAAAAATTCAAAATATAATAGGAGATATGGTCTATTGAATTTCATGTTACGTTTTTTTCACCAAAAATCGATTTTCAACTCTTTGTGATTTCTAAGAAACTTTCATGTTTTCACATACTAACCAACATAACTCATCATAAAACTTACTAATACTTCATATACCCATGATTTTCATCAGTCCTATGCTTTTATTATGACTTTCATCATAAACCACGTAAACCTGTTCATTTTAGTTGAAAAAATATTTGAGGGTTTAAGAAATGGGTTTTCAGATCTTTGGGGTCAATACAAAATTCGATTTCACGCCTAGGGTAGGCTAAGAAGTCTTCAAGAATACGCCAAGAAATTTATTAATGATAGAAATATCATTCAAAATCGCTACTCTTATCCAAGACTTGGATAATACGTTACATTGATACCAACTGTGACTTCTATCCCTTAACCTAGATAGCACCTCACAATGATACCTATAAACTTGCCATCTTCATTCACGATGTCGCCTACAGAAAGTCCGGCTTCGGTGCATTCCACACAAGGAAGTCAACAACGAAAGGATCGGGGCTCTTTACTTATGGCTTGATATAACAGTGATTAACTTTAGGGTTTGGTTACTTTGAATTCGTATAACAGGTTGGTATAAATATAAAAGCTAACAACCTTACGAAAAGAATAATGAGTAGTTAACCAATTGATTCCTAAAATCACATCAAAGGCAAGTATTTTCAAAGAGATAATATCGACAGGTAACGTGAAAGTGTTTATTTGAAACAACAAGATTAATAAACAATGGAGGTAACGAAGGTTCCTACTAACGAAGTTTCAACCAATAAGTCAAAGTTTAACTTCTTCGGAATCAAATTTAAACGTTGAACGCAAGCAAGAGAGATAAAAGAATGGGTAGAACCGGTATCTAACACGGTATAGACTTCGCAAGAGCTTATGATTAACTTACCCGTGATAATTTTATTCAGGTTCCTCGTCACGAGAAAAAAACGCCTCTCTTAAACTACTCGGGCTGGTTTGTCCGGGATGACCTTTGGTGCCTCCATCCTAGTTGAATTCGTCTTCAGAAACGACAAAATCGAGCTAAGTGGCCTTCTCTTCCATAATTATAACATGCTTTGATGGCATGGTATGCATTCGGATCGATGTGTCCTCTCCTCCGCATTTGAAGCATATGATAGGTGGTCCTTCTCCTTCCTAACAACAACAGTCTTTGGTGCCGACGTCTTTCCATCATTGTTGAATCTCCTTTTCTTGAAATGTCCATTCTTATTATTTTGGCCCCGATTACCCACCAAGTGGTTACCATATCTCGGCCCGTTGATTCCTCCACGCTTGTTGTCACCGCTTCGATGACTACTACCGGTATTATAATTTTGCTTCACCGCTTCTTTTAGTCATGGTTGACTCGTTATCGCGCGCTCCACTAATCGAGCCCTATTTACAACATCCGAATAAAACACGCTTTATGAGAAATAAGATGTTGACGTATCTCGGCTTCAAACCTCTTAAAACATTCGCGCCATTCTCTTCATTATCCACCAAGTGGGACGAATCGTGATAACTCAAAGCAAATTTTGCCTCGTGTTGCGACACTCGGCCATATTGTTTTGTTCCAACTTGATAAACTCCACCTCCTTCATATGGCTAATACTTTCAGAAAGTATTTGTCGTTGAATGACTCCTGGAACTTCTCCCAAGATATCTTCAAGACAAAGAAGTTGAGTACGCTTACCGATTCCCACCAAGAATCGCCTCTCCAAGCAACATAAAAGCGGTAAAGAAACCTTTTGCTCCTCGGAGCATCCCAAGACATCAAATATCTGGTAATCTGCTTTATCCATGCTTCCGCCGGAAGTGGTTTTGGCTCTCCTTAAACTCCGGTGGTCCCACTCCTTGAATTGTTTTTAGCGGTGACCGCGAGAGAGTTTTCGTGTTTCCACCCCACGTTTTTGGATGAGAGTCGCTTTACCGATGTTGCATGAATTTAAAAATCTTTTAAACGCATCGTCATTCATCAATTGATCGGTCTGTTGTTTACAGGAGGATTATCGCCATCCTGTTCAGACATTGTCCGATTATTGATATGTGGAGAATCAACAGCCTCCGTGCTCCATTGCTATTCTCAACATTCTCGGATGCCATTTTCAAACACCGCCACAAAATAAGGGTTAATTAACATATCACATATTATCCCTATACTATCGACCAGACCAATTAAATACCAAATAGCTTTAGGTAGGTCATACTAGCGAAGGAATTCCCGTCTCTCCCTCCTAGTACTATTCTCACATCTTAGTTAAGGATCATATCCTAAGCTCGATACTAATTGTCCTGGACACCAACTTGTGTCAAGACACCTCACATTGGTACTATCGACTTACCACAATGAAAGGCAGGCGTCCCTACGGAGAGAGTCGGCGGTGCATCCCCATCAATGTGAAGTCACGCGAGAGGCTGGGGCTCTTCATACTTACGGCTCGATACCAACCGTGACGCCCCTAAAATTAGGTATACGCCACCCATCTTGGGTCGCCACTTACATGGTACATAAATTCAAATACAACTTATTAACCTAACTGTGCTGTATACAATACGACATAAATCGTGAGTTTGAATACAAATATTGTCTACTAGATATTATACAAACTCAAAAGGAGTCCTCATTACAACTATTATCACACTATTTCACGTAATAGTGAGGACTACTAATGCTATCCTCTCGGACCATTACTTCGTCCTCGATTCGTCCCAAACTATGTTCTCATTTCCTCAAGAGAATGGTGAAAGAAAGGGTGAGCTCAACTAGCCCAAGAAGAAATATTATGACTAAGATAATGCGAATAAATTATCATTAGCCTTCAACAAAGTTGTTAAACCGATAAAATACAATAGACAACCAGCTTTAAAGCAGCAATGAATAAGCAATCCATTAAAAGAGTCAAGTAGAGAATAAAGTCTACTATCTTTTAGGTTTTAAAAGGTTTTCATCAATTTTTATCACGAGACTCACTTTAATAATAAACCACCACATCTAATCATCCCTCGCACTACGGCCAAGGATTTTCATCAAATTATCAATGGTCATGACTATACCGAATCACCCCCGGTCATAATCATACCAAAAACTATCCATCATCGCATTATGTGCCACCGAGGACTTTTGTCACATCATTTATATCAAGTCATGATTATACCGAATGATCCCGGTCATAATCATACTAAGTTCATCTACGCACGTAAGCCAAAGATAACATAATATAACATGAGGATGATGACAATGACATAGTAATTCAATAAAACAAGTTCAAGAATTATTTAATCCATGAATTATTAACGCCCAAATTGTCAACATGATCTTTGTTTTCAGAGAGTAAAATTCAATAATGATCGGAAGAATATTTCCATGAAAAGATATTGGATGAAACGCAAATATCAAGGATATTCTACTAATTTCATGGAGTATAGAAGTCAAAGTTTTAACCAACTGGGTATAATAAAGAATGGAATAACAAAAGAAATCACCATGCATGCGGTGATTTCAGATGTAAAAGTTATTCCAATGTAATAATAATAACGGAACCTGTGTCGTGAAATTCACAATCAACAGGATGTTCCAATGTAATAATAAAGATGGAACCGGATCCGTAAAACACACGAGATAGGATATTCCAATGTAATGATAAAGACGGAACCAGTCCTGTAAAACACATGACGCATGGATGTTCCAAATGTAATAATAAAAGCGGAACTGTGTCCGGTAAAACACATGCATGTGATGTTCCAATGAATAATAGAAGAATGTCACCAAGTATAGGGTAAATCACAGATACAAAAGTTATTCCAATGTAATAATAAGCAATGGAATAACATAAGGATTTCACCAAGTATAGGTACGCCAGCGTATACAAGTTATGTAGGTATGCCACTTTTACAAAAGTTATTCCAATGTAATAATAATGAATGGAATAATGTAAGTTCTCTTCAAGAAGAAAGAATAACACCCCTCACCGTAAAAGAACTGAATATAGAAGTAGTGAAGAAGCGAGAATACTCTTCTTCTTTCTATAATTTTTTCTCTATAGCTTTCTCTCTATAATTTCTCTCTCAGAGTTTCAATGAATTGTAAGAAAATAATGAAGGAACGAGCTTCTATTTATAGGAAAATGGAATGCATAGTAACTAATCCATGAACGGTCCAGATTGATTTACTTTAATCTGACGGTCCATATTTAAAGAAAAATCTTTTAAATAAAATATAATATATTCTATTTATATAAAAACATTTTACTATGCAAACACTATGCAATACTATGCAAAACACTACGCAGAAACACTATGCAACACTATGCATAATAAAATATAATATATTCTATTTATGTAATAACTTTAATAAAGTATTCTATTTTATATAAAAGATGTTTCGCTTTTATTACGTTAATAATACGAATAAAATAAAACGTCATTATCATTATAATAATTCATATTATTAATCGACAATAATGGAATCAAACCGAGTGACTTCTCACATAAGCATCAATAATCAATACCGTAGTATTACTATGCAACCACACGACATCGCATTTTTACTACCGAGTAGTTCAACAAGAACTACAGTAAAACTTCCGCCGTTATTTTAATAAAATATTTTTTGTCGCTTTTCTCAATCCGAATAATAATTCATTGTGGGGTCCACCAATGATTGAGCTGTTAGTTATTTAATATTCCCTCGCTAAACCGAATATTCCCCACCAATCGAATATAATATAACCACTTGCATACTTTGCAAAATTTATAAATACTACCCACAACTATAATATTATCTCAAATTCACACCATAATATTAAAAAATTATTTCGACAAAATTTAAATCTTTATTAATAAAACTGGGTCTCACACTAAAGGGTCTTAAGGAATAAGTCAAAGTATAACTCATCATACACAAGATACTATGATGATCTCAAGTCCAAGGATCACAGACTACTATCACTACAAGAATTCCTATCGATGGCAAGTAAAACTCCATTAGGTATTCCTTAATGAGCCAACGCTCGGTGAACTTATTCTCTAATAAGCACCTACATACTTGCTTTAGTGTCTCCACACAAATGATCGTGAGATCAATCATCCTCATCCAACGAAAGCAAGTTAACGATGTACCCAATCTATCCGGATTCACTAATCCCCAATTTAGTAATCCAATGATTGGGAACTATTTTAGTTTTAAGCTTTCTAAGAATTTAGATCTCATTAGAATGATCACCATCATTATTCTAAAAGCATTGCTTAAAACTATGGGTTTATCACATATTATAAAACAACACCATGTAGATAATTAAAAGCCTTTAATAAATTAATACTTTTTATTAATAAATGAATAAGATTGTTACAAAGTATACGCTTTATCATCAAAACATGATTGCTTGTGTGCATACTACTTTCAATCTCCCACTTGCACTAAAGCCAATCGTCATGGTATCTTATACTCTTCTTCTCTAAGTGACGATTATCCTGCCATTGGATAAGCTTTTAGTTAATGGATATGTAATGTTGTTCTTGAGAGTCCACTATCTCTATAGTGATTTCCCATCTTTCAATGATTCTAATAATCAAATGAAAGTGCCACAACACATGTTTAGATCCAAGATGAGACTTAGAACTATTCCTAGTTCTCAGAATGAACTTTTAATCCAAACAATCAACTTGCAGCCTTCATTTATAGCTATATACTTTGTTTTTATCACTAAACCAAAGAACTCTTTCTTTGTTTGGAACCTTTCCAATTCACTCGCACCACCGCTCAAGGTAACCATTTACCTTAAAGTGGATTTTTTTCGCCTCGTCGTCTTGGTCGTCCAAAAAACTTGAGTCTCATTAAGCCCTCTAGTTTTAATTAAGACCCAAAGATAAATTTTAATCACATCTTTAGTTTTGTAAGAAAGTACTTTAAGATGTTTTTCACCGTGTCGACAGCGTTGATCTTCTCCGAATATGACCGATCAACATCGTGTCTCGTACATTTCATTGCATACATGATTATCACTCATGCGACCTCTCTTTTCGTGAGTCGTGGGGACTATTAAGAGATATACACTCCATAGCTCATCTACATGAGACATCTCTTGGAGTTTGCCATGCTAAACGACTTTAGCATCAAATGATTATACGCCTCGGGTTAAGTCGAGCATCCTTTTAAATCTATCTATATAGATTTTTATCCCCAATTAAGATACTTTCCCAAATCATTCGTGGTGGAGGAATGTTTAGACAACTTTATCTTTCTTCGATTGTAAGATTGGCATGTTATTCCTTATCCGTAGTATATCAATATATATTACTAGAAATGTCATAACGCTCCCATCGAACCCTTTTGTACACATTAGGTTCATTCTTATTTTTGATAAAATCAAACTCTTTTGATTGCCTCATCAAAACGAATGTTCCATATTTGAGAAACTTGCTTCAATCCATTTCTCTGAGTGTCTACAACACTTACCTCATCGATGTAATCGGATCATCATCTTCTATGATGATGTGTACCTCATCATCATCATCCATGATGAATCCATACCTCCTAGGTATCTTTGGTACTATTCCAGATTTACGATTCGGTTGCCAGGCAATAACAGTTCATCTACAGTGTTCCTTTTATTTGACTTATAGTGTTTTGTGGTTCTTTAACTCTTCAAGATCTATTATCCTCCCACTAGCCCTTCAATAATAAACACCTTTATCTTAGAAAATGCGGCGTGTTTCGCAACAAACACCTTTTGCTAAGTAGGATTATAGAACATATACCCTAAACTTACTTTAGGATGTCCCACAAATTGTACTTGTCAAATCTTGTCCCAAGCTTATCCTTTGAAACCTTTTCACATAAGTTGGACAACCCCTTATCTTAACATATTTAAGATTAGGAATCCTCCCTGTCCATAACTTTTATGGAGTCTTGGGGCCGGATTTTGAGGTTACCTTTTCGTAGATATGCAGCCATTTCTAGGACATGACCTTAGAAGGATATTGGAATGTCGGTAAAATCATTATGGACCGCACCATGTCCAACAAGGTACGATTTTTCATTCAGATACATCAATCAATTATTGCGTATCAAGATGTGTCCATTATGAGAAAACCATTTGAGATGATCTAGAAACTTATTGCACAAGTATTTATTCCTTGATCTAATCAAAGAATCTTAATACTTTGCCAATTTGTTTCACTTTCAATTCTTTGAACCTTTCAAATAATTCACACTTGTATTCAACAAATACATACATTCAACTCTTTGAATGATCATCTCCTTTTCTTATACTAGTTTGTTCAATTTACAAAATAATTTTTCACGTAAGTCAGTATATACAAAATTTATTAAGTAATATTCCAGTTCTATACAAAATATTATTATTATAAATAGAACAACAATTGTTCTTAATTATAATACCAAAGATGTCATTGTCCAACAATAAAATGGAAATAATGTTTCCAACGAGAACTGGAATACAATAACAACTTATTGACTTAATAGACTTGCCCGTAGGCATTGCTAAACTATAAGTTTCTATGGCTAATGTGGCAACCTTTGCTACATTTCTCGCACATAGGATTACTTATATTTGTTTAGCTTTCTACTTCTGCTTGGTCCCTTCATAAATCTATATTTATGATAACCAAAGTTTCAGTATCCAATACCCAAGTAGAACCTCGACTTAAAGCAAAATTTATTTTAATCATGAACAAAAATCGTAGACAGAATCGAAACTTCACTAAGCTTCTTTTGGTTAGCCTCTGCAAGATGCTTCTCGCAGCTTTTTTTCAATTGTCCAGGGCTTATTGCGTTGGAAGCAAACCTTTGCTATCCGTGATCGCTTTTGCTCTTATTATCCTTTGTTTACCTTTTTATTTACCTTCTTTGAATCTTTCTTCTTTCAGGAAGATCCTTTGGCCCCTACCAAGAAGACATAGTCTTTTCTTGGTTGAAAGTGACTCACAACATTTTTCAATATGTTAAGCAAATCAATCAAGTCGATATCTAGCTTGTTCATATGAAAAATTCACAACAATTGTGAAAGGAGTCCGGAGGAGTGAGTGCAAGATCAAATCTTGGCTCAACTCTCCATCCATGATAAAACTCGTTGTCTAATTGATCAATCAAATTGATAATGTTAAGGACTTTTATCTCGCATTCAGAGTGTCATCGGTTATTCTAGATCGGAAGAGCTCCTTAGATATCTCGATATCTATCGTCCCCTACTTTCCTCACCATCAACTACTTGATGTGCGAGGAATATAGTAGAAGCATCCATAGTTTCATGCCGACGACGAAGCTCGTTACTCATAGATGCAGCATGATGCATCGAGCCAACTGTGCATCATCTTGCCACTTTCTAAAAGTAGAATGTCTTCCTCAGAGGCATTGTCTCGCAACCATTCGTGAGGATAGGCATTATTAAGGACATAAGATAATTTTTCACTATGAGAACTATTCTCAAATTCCTTAACCAATCCTTTTAATATGGTTTGGTTAATTTAGCATCTAATATGCTTCGTAAAGATGATAGTAATTTTAGACATTGTAAAATTTTCAGAAATGAATTTGTAATTAACAACATTTTAGCATACATTCTTTTATTAATTACCAAAATAAATTAGGTCTTGTTTTAAATTGGTATCTCCCACTATTTTCTTCAAACTATATTACCTCACTTATATAGTTCAAAGAAAATCTAATTAAAGATTTGCTAGTAAGAATAAGAATCCCATTTCAAATGTATATAGCCTTGTGGTGACACAACAAACTATATATAAATAAATAGGTAGACAACTTTTGTCAATTACATCAACTATGCAACTCCTTTTCTTTTGCCTCTTAGATTATTTTGATCAAGTGGTGGCACATCCGAATCAAAATTATCCAAGTTAAGTCCGACCTAGCACTCCATATATTCAAAAAAGAAAATATCATCCTTGTGGTGACACAACAAAACAATATTGTTCAATTTTCTTTATAAGCATCAAATGTGATAAATTAACATCTTAAATACTTAATACTTGCCTTGTGGTGACACAACAAACTCATATTAAATATTTAATACTCTATTAATTTTATCATGCTAGAAGGTGACGTTCGATATTCCAAATATCTTTGAACGCTTGGGACTTAATATAAAAAAATTGAGGGGTTTGTTATTAATTTGTCTCATCTTGTTTAAGCGGCATATATATATATATATAAATACGCGTTATATTAATGAACATACATAGCATGTTTGCATAATATATATATATATATATAGTATAAGCTTGCATATATAGAATACTATATTCTACCCGGATTGATTATGGACTTTTATTCTAGTTTGGTTCACTAGAGCCACCAAGTGAACCAAAAGGTCAAACCCTAGGGGGTGCAAGAAATAATATTTAAATATAACTATTACATTTAAACCGGGCTCCATTACAAACGGGTCTTCGCGATATCTTGCTTCCTTGATCTCCAATTTTTCAAAATTAATTCTAACTATTCCTATTACAAAACTATTTAAAATAAATAGAAACCTTGATCGTGATGGGGGAAGTACATAGGAGGAGATAGAATTTACATTAAGAAAAAATTAGAGAAGACGAAATGTACGCAGACCATCATTTAATAAAACCCATACATTCATACATCCAACTAAAATAAAATCCAATCATATTGGTCAATAGTCCATAATCAATCCCATTTATTATCATACACATCACCATACGATCAATAAATAACATTCATCTCATGAATAATAAACATTCAATATATATATTGATATCATTTAATGGGCAAATTTAGTTAAGTATAAAATCTATTTTGAATCAAAATAAACTCCTTTATTTTAATCCAAATTTAAATCAAAATAAAACTATTTTATTTTAATTTATCCAATTTTGAATAAAATAAACTATTTTATTTTAATCAAAATCTTTAATCAAAATAAACTCCTTTATTTTAATTAATTATGGAATCCAATTCCATGTAATAAAAAAATCTTTAATTAAAATAAACTCTTTATTTTAATTAATTATGGAATCCAATTCCATGTAAAAAAACTTTTATTAAAGGAAACACGGATATTCTTTCCTATTCACAAATAAACTCCTTTATTTTGAATAATATGAAATCTTATTTCATATCTAAATAAACTCCTTTATTTAAGGAAATTAGGATTTCTCTCCTATTCACAAATAAACTCTTTTATTTTGAATAATATGAAATCTTATTTCATATCTAACTAAACTCCTTTATTTAAGGAAACATGTAATCCAATTTCAACTCCAATTAGTTATCATGGAATCCAATTCCAACTCTAATTAGTTAGCATGAAATTTAATTTTAAAATTAAAATAAACTTTATATTTTAATATTAAAATAAACTTTTTATTTTAAAATTAAAATAAATTTTATTTTAATTATAAAATATTTGAGAATAATATATATATATATATATATATTAGCCGTATATGTAAATATTATATATCATATATGTAATATATACTAACCGTCCATATAATTCCGTGCGGGTATATATATATATATATATATATATATATATATATATATATATATATATATATATATATATGATACAAATAGAAGCCAAGCACGTGAATCCATGTAATCCTTTAATTCCATGCACTTTTTTTTTAAGAGTCACGTGGATGGTTCCCTTGGAAAAAAATGAGTCACATTAGAATTCAAATGACCCGTTAATATATATATAATATAAACCTCCAAAGGATTTCATCTGCTTGACTCCTGCCGGATTCTTTTTTTTTTTTCTTCGGTGCACATGATGACCCACGAATCCTGGGCATTCTTTAAAAAAAAATCGCCATTTTTTTTTTATTTATTTAATAAATTTTATACAATTAAATTATGCCCAATTAAATTGTTCTAAACACATATCAACATACATATCAAATCTGAACAATTAATAATTAGAATAAAGGTTTGGCTCTGATGCCACTGTTAGGTTTGTAATATTCATGAACGCAATCAAATTGCATAAAAAGTGCGGAAACGTGAAAAAATCAGAGTTTAAAAATTTACAAACCATATACCCGGATCACCCTTTATGCACAATTATTAATTAAACGAAAAGATAAAGAATAAAATCATACCTCAAGATCGAGCTTCCTCGTGTACAAGTTCACCTCCAAATCCTTTCGCTCAACTTGAATCCAATGGGTTTGTTCCTTCCTTCGATCAACGTTAGCCACCCAAGTGTTTGGCCTCAGAGGTGATCCACCAAGAAAGAAAAAGATTCAAGAAGATGGTGTATTCGCTCAAACCCTAGTTTTTCCTATCTCTATGTAAAAAGGTACTGCATTCCAACAAATTGGAATTATTACGATTAGTAAAAGTCAACAACCCTCTCACCCATAATAAGACTCCTCTTATTTATAGATGTGGGCAACCCACCTTAACAATTAAGGAATTGAGATTTTATTATTTAATTAAATTCTTTTAATTAATTAAGCTTCCTAATCTTATTAGGGATAATTAATTAAATTCTTTTAACTAATTTTCCTTCCTAATCCAATTAGGAATAAATGAGAGTACTTATATTAAATTAATTTCTAAACTCTTTTAGAAATTAAAATAATAATAATAATTGTAATAATATTAATAAGACTCTCTTATTAATTTATATTTAATATTACTAAAATATTAAATAATAATATTAAGCTATTTAATTTATTCTATCACCATAGATTAAATTAAATATACATAACATATTATTACGATTATGCCATTAACTTCTTAAATAATTATTCTTCCTTTTATGGTGTGTGACCTTTAGGTTCTCCATATTAAACCGGTTGTGAATAAATCAATTATAACAATTCTAATCTTATTTAAATAAATAAATTAAACAACTAATTTATTTAAATAAATAATATTTATTCTACAATAGGATAAGATCCCTAGCGATCAACGACTTTTCAGAGATAATATAGATTTCAACATTAATCATAAAAGAACCTTTGAGTAAATAGTTACCAGACAATTCAATCCTTCCACCATACAATGTCCCAATTAAATATAAGACATGGAATTATTGTCAAGTCTTATTTTATTTAATTATATGTATTTCGATCCTTAAACGCACAACTCAAATAATGCAAATTAGAAACTCCTTTCTAATTTCATTTCGCCGCCAAGGACTATTGGGTTGTCATTTATCGAATCACATAGACATTTCTTCTTTTTATTAGAAGTGGTAGATTCTTTATTGATCATACATTATCTCCATGTACAACTTATTATACCCAAGCATACCCTTTGATATACCCTAAGGGTCTTAAGGAATAAGTCAAAGTATAACTCATCATACACAAGATACTATGATGATCTCAAGTCCAAGGATCACTCTTGACTACTATCACTACAGAATTCCTATCGACAGCAAGTAAAACTCCATTAGGTATTCCTTAGCGAGCCAACGCTCAAATTGAACTTATTCTCTAATAAGCACCTACATACTTGCTTTAATGTCTCCACACAAATGATCGTGAGATCAATCATCCTCATCCAATGAAGCAAGTATAACGCGTATCAATCCATCCGGATTCACTAATCCCCAATTTAGTAATCCAATGATTGGGAACTATTTTAGTTTTAAGCTTTCTAAGAATTTAGATCTCATTAGAATGATCATCATCATTATTCTAAAAGCATTGCTTAAAACTATGGGTTTATCACATATTATAAAAACAAAGATCATGTAGATAATTAAAAGCCTTTAATAAATTAATACTTTTTATTAATAAATGAATAAGATTGTTACAAAGTATATGCTTTATCATCAAACATGATTGGCTTGTGTGCATACTACTTTCAAAGAGGACTCTGTTGAGTTTGTATAATATCTAGTAGATAATATTTGTATTCAAACTCACGCTTATGTCAGATTGTATACTACGGCGATTATATTAGTAACTCAGATTTGAATTTATGTACCATGTAAGTGGCGACCCAAGATGGGGTGACGTATACCTAATTTTGGGGCGTCACAGGTTAGTATCGAGCTTAGGGATATGATCCCCTGGCTAAGATGTGAGAATAGTACTAGGAGGAGAGACGGGAATACCTTCGCTAGTATGACCTACCTAAGTTTATTTGGTATTTGATTGGTCACGAGTATAGTGATAATATGTTGTATGTCAATTAACCCTTATTTTGTGGCGGTGTTTGAAAATGGCATCCGAGAATGTTGAGAATAAGAATGGAGCACAGGAGACCTGTTGATTCTCCCAGATCAATAATCAGACAATGTGTAACAGGATGGCGATAATCCTCCGTAAACAACAACATCGATCAATCGATTGAACGACAGTGACGTTTAAGAAGTTTTAGAATTCATGCAACATCGGTAAAGCGATCGCTATCCAAAACGAGGTGGAAACACGAAAATCTCTCGAGCGGTCACCGCTAAACAATTCAATTTGGGACCACCGGAGTTTAAGGAGAGCCAAAACCACTTCGGCGGAAGCATGGATAAAGCAGATTACCAAGATATTTGATGTCTTGGGATGCTCGGAGGAGCAAAAGGTTCTTTTGCGCGCTTTTACGTGTTGCGAGAGAGAAGATTCATTGGTGGGAATCGGTAAAAACGACTCAACTTCTTTGATCGGAAGATATCTTGGGAGAAGTTCCAGAGAGCGCTCAATGATAAATTCTTTCCAAAGTATTCGCCACATGAAGGAGGTGGAGTTTATCAAGTTGGAACAAAACAATATGACCGTGTCGCAATACGAGGCAAAATTTGCGGAGTTATCACGGTTTCGGCCCCACTTGAGTGGATAATGAAGAGAATGACGCGAATGTTTTAAGAGGTTTGAAGCGGAGATACGTCAACATCTTATTTCTCATAAACTACGTTTTTATTCAGATGTTGTAAATAGGGCTCGATTAGTGGAGCGCGATAACAAGTCAACGCAACTAAAAGAGAAGTAATTTAAAAATTATAATACCGGCGAGAGTAGTCATCGAAGCGGTGACAACAAGCGTGGAGGGAATCAACGGGCGGATATGGTAACCACTCCGGTGGTAATCAGGGCCAAAATAATAAGAATGGACATTTCAAGAAAAGGAGATTCAACCATGATGGAAAGACGTCAGCACCAGCACCCATTGTGAAGGAAGGAGAAAGACCACCTATCATATGCTTCAAAATGCGGAGGAGAGGGACACATCAGTCCGAACTGCGTCATGCCGTCCAAGGCATGTTATAATTGTGGAAGAGAAGGTCACTTAGCTCAATTTTGTCGTTTACCGAAGAAAAATTCAACTAGGATGGAGGCACCAAAGGTTGTCCCCGCACAAACCAAAAGCCAGTAGTTTAAGAGAGCGTTTTTTCGTGACGAGGAACCCGAATAAAATTATCACGGGTAAGTTAATCATAAGCTCTCGAAGTCTATACCGTGTTAGATACCGGTTTACCCACTCTTTTATTTCACCTAGTTGTGTTCAACGTTTAAATTTGACCAAGAAGTTAAACTTTGACTTATTAGTTGAAACTTCGTTAGTAAGAGCCTTCGTTACCTCTCTGTTTTTTAAATCTTATTTGATTCAAATAAACATTTTCGCGTTACCGTCGATCTTATCTCTTTGAAAATATTTGTCTTTGATGTGACTTTAGAAATCGATTGGTTAAATACTCATCCCGATTTTTGTAAGGTTGTTAGCTTTCATACTCTTAACCAACTGTTATGCTTAATTCAAAGTAACCAAACCACTAAAGTCAATCATTGTCATATCAAGCCATAAGTAAAGAGCCCCAATCCTTTCGTTGTTGACTTCCTTGTGTGAAATGACCGCCGACTTTCTCGTAAGCGGCGACGTGGATGAAGATGGCAAGTTGATAGGTATCATTGTGAGGTGCTATATCGAGTTAAGGGATAGAAGTCACAGTTGGTATTAATGTGACGTCTTATCCAAGTCTTGGATGAGAATAACGATTTTGAATGATATTTCTATCATTAATAAATTTCTTGGCGTATTCTTGAAAACTTCCTATGTGACGCCCCGAAAATAGGTATACATCACCCATTTTGAGTTGTCAATACATGGTACGTAAACAACTACAACTTTATTATTACAACAAAAAAGCGTGAGTTTGAATACAAATATTATCTTCAGACAATATCTATACTCAAATAAATCCTCATCACATTTATTGATACATTATTTTACAAAATGGTGAGGACTACTAAACAATTCTTTCTAAAACCTTCATTCCATACCCCGACTACGTACTCGCTTATATTCTCGCCTCACGAGAAGAAAAATGGAACAAAAAGGAAAAGGGTGAGCTCAACTAGCCCAAGAAAGAATATTATGACTAAGATAATATACAACAAATTATCGTTAGTCTTCAACAGGAAAAATCTAATAGAATACAATAGACAACAAATTTTAAATCAATATTCGCAATGAAATAATAATTCATTAGAAGAGTTAAGAGAGAATGCAAACTACTATCTTCTATGTATGAATTTAAAAGTTCATAAATCTATCTTTTATCCTCGTAACATCAATCAATATACATCCGAATCAAATATTCATCTTTTTGCCTTTGTAGCCAAAGATATTCATCGCTTGTCATGTTCATCTAAACACTGCTCATCTTTGTACTACTACCAAAGATATTCTTCAGAAATCATTCATCTTCGCACTACACGTGCCAAAGATATTCAATAATATCATCATTTAAGGTGAGGATGATGAAAAATATTTTTAAAGAAACGAATCCGTGAAACAAAAATGACAAGGATTAAGGATTAAGGATTAAGGATTAGTACTTTGTTTTATCCATGTTCAAAAAATACCTCAAAAATAATCATAGTGGTGTAAAATTCAAGAATGATCAAAACATGGATACAATCAAAAGCTAGTATCCGAGAATAGCTATTTTGGACAAAAGAAGAAATTTTATTTTTTTGAATAGTGCTAGTCCGTGAGTATCGTGAATAGTAACTCACACACCAAAGATAGAAATTCCACAAAAAACATCTTCACGCTTCATGAATAGTACTCGTGAATAGTAACTCGTGAATAAGAACTCATGAATAGTAACTCGTGAATAAGAACTCATGAATAGTAACTCTGACATGAAAAAGTTTCAAATTTGATAAAAGTTCCAACCAATATTTCAAAGATAATGATATTGAAGAAATAATATCATTTGAGAAGAAAATAACATCCCTTACCTCGAAAAGATTAGTACTTCTATTTAAATTTGGAATAAGGGTATAGTCTTTGAAGGAACTTACGACCGCCTAACAATACTCAAAGTATACTCACAAGAATACGCTCAATATATCGAGAGAGAAATAGAGAGAAACTTCAGTTTACATTGTGATTTTCAATTTAACCCAAGACCCTATTTATGGAAAATGCTTAGAACACCAAAGCGTAAAATTGAATATAATATTAATATATTTTTCACATTTTCTTTAGCCCATCTTAGACAACTGATCTCAGCCCATTTGAATCACATGTGAGGCCAACTTAGTTGCAAAAAACGTTTTTCTCAAAATAATTAACTAAAACTCCCAAAAATTAATTATTTCGGAACTTCGGAACTTCAATAATTCATAATAAATAGCCCTTTTATCAGAAAATTCAAATCTCGCGATTTTTTATAGGAAATTCAATTCTCTACAACTTTGCAGAAGAAAGTTTTTTCAAATTCCAAGCAGAAATTGAATCAAATCCACAAACGGACAATTTTAAAATTTATAATCAAATTTCGATTCCACAAGAATTGTGTCCACCAACATACAAAACATGTGTTAAACATTTAATGCCACAAAATACTCTTCCTCCTCATATACTCATATATCCCACATTCATTGTAAAAATATCATCGTTAATATATTATTAAAATAATATATTTAAATGAATTATTTTATCAGAAAAAGGTAAAATATTAATTTTCAACAATTGTCACATTAAAAATTTTCTCCATCTATATCCTCATAAAATCAATATTTTCCACATCATATAAATCAATAATTAATTATTCATAAATAATATTCTGAGAATCACATTATCGACAACCACCGGTTCCCTGGGATAGAGGGGGCTTTCCAATAAGGATCTCTCCTTCTTGGTAGCGCAATTAGATGACCAAACCTCTCCTTAGATGTAACTTTCTAGACATTGTCAATAATGTTATCTAATAATATTATTCAGATAATATGAATTATTGTTCGATAATGGAAAATATATTGTAATGACAATTATTCAAACAACAATGAATATAAAATGTCAACGTAGCAATTATTGAATCAATAAAATAAAATCTTCAATAAGAAATTATGTAACCATTATTGAGTAGTGCCTTCAATAATTGGTGCAATACAGGTGTCTTCTTCGCAACAACGCAGACATCGTGTGTTTTAACCACCGGTATTCCAAGCGGTGTTAGCAGAATAACTACGCCTATTATTTTTAAACAACTTATATTTGTCGTTTTCTTCATCCAATCGCTTTCCGTTATGGGGCCCCATTTTACATGGTCACTTTGTCGCATTTAATATTCCCGACAAAGCATTTAATATTCTCCCGACAACAATGAATATTTTATAACCACTTGCTTATTTTGAAATATTTCATGTATTTACCCCTAACTATCCACATTAATCAAATCAACCCTTACTATTTCAAAATAATAAATAGAGAAAATTAAATTTTATTAATAATAAGTTGGGGTCTTACATCCTAGCCTACCCTAGAACGTGAAATCGAATTTTGTATTGACCCCAATACAAAAACCCATTTCTTAAACCCTCAAATATTTCTTCAACTAAAAGGATCTGTTTACGTGGATTATGATGAAAGTCATAATAAAAGTATAGAACTGATGAAAATCATGGGTATATGAAGTATTAGTAAGTTTTAAGATGAGTTATGTTGGTTAGTATGTGAAAACATGAAAGTTTCTTAGAAATCACAAAGAGTTGAAAATCGATTTTGGTGAAAAACGTAACATGAAATTCAATTGACCATATCTCCTATTATATTTTAAATTTTGAGTGTGGTCAAGTCCTAGAGTTTGATCTATGAGTTACCTAACTAATCCAAGTGGAATTACTGGAAAAGGTGTTGTAGATTTTGCGTTGGACTGATTTTAGCAAAAGAGTGCAAAGCTGCAAAAAAAAAAAAGTCTTTGCCATGATTTTAGAGGGCTGTTTTGGCCACTTAAATTATGAGAAAAATTCTGGCCTTTTGGGACATGAAAGTATATGGTATAAAGTACCTCCTGTCCAAAAATGAGCTCATTCTGACTTAAATTGAGCAAGTCATGACTATTTCAATATTTAGGTTTTTTCGACGAAAAACGCTATAACCGGAGTTCTATAACTCCGATGACCATGAAATTTAAACTAGAAGCTCACGTTAACATGGGTAAGGTCCTGCCAAGATTTGGGAATTTTCGGAGTTAAACTTGAGGTAGCTAATTTCTTAAGGAATTAATTAGTAATTGATTTTTGAAAAATAGTAAATGAATTTTAAAAATTCCGAGAAAAATATATTTTCATTATGGGATTATATTATGCTAAATCCCAGAAAAGAAATATTTTTGGGACTGATTTGGTATTTTTCATGAAAATAGTTTAGTTATGAACATATAAGTTAAATATGTTATGTGAAGTAACAAAGTTGAAAATAGGATTTTATGGCTAGAGAATCCTATATAGAATATATGCATATTTTTTTGATGAGGGATTTGATAATTGGTGATGATATCTTATGAGTTTGGCTTTTTTGGATGATTAAATGCATTATATGATAAAGCGTAAACAATTGAGATAAATTATTTATAAATTTAAGAAGTGATTAAAATATTGTTATAATATTAATGATATTAGATTATGAGATTATTAAGTGATTGATAACATGAGGATATTCTTGAATCTCGGATAAATTATATTATAAATGTTTAATATTTATTCTTTATCTCATTTGATTGATTCTTTATATCATAATCCTCATGTTTATATTATGTTGAAAGTCATCTGTGGCCTGTAGTGAAAGTAGTATGCACACAAGCCAATCATGTGTTTGATGATAAAGCATATACTTTGTAACAATCTTATTCATTTATTAATAAAAAGTATTAATTTATTAAAGGCTTTTAATTATCTACATGATCTTTGTTTTTATAATATGTGATAAACCCATAGTTTTTAAGCAATGCTTTTAGAATAATGATGATGATCATTCTAATGAGATCTAAATTCTTAGAAAGCTTAAAACTAAAATAGTTCTCAATCATTGGATTACTAAATTGGGGATTAGTGAATCCGGATAGATTGGTACATCGTTCTTGCTTCGTTGGATGAGGATGATTGATCTCATGATCATTTGTGTGGAGACACTAAAGCAAGTATGTAGGTGCTTATTAGAGAATAAGTTCATCGAACGTGGCTCGCTAAGGAATACCTAATGGAGTTTTATTTGCTCGTCAATAGGAATTCTGTAGTGATAGTAGTACAAGTAATCCTTGGACTTGAGATCATCATAGTATCTTGTGTATGATGAGTTATACTTTGACTTATTCCTTAAGACCCTTAGGGTATATCAAAGGGTATGCTTGGGTATAATAAGTTGTATATGGAGATAGTGTATGATCAATAAAGAATCTACCACTTCTAATAAAAGAAGAGAAATGTCTATGTGATTCGATAAATGACAACCAGTGAGTCCTTGGTTAAGGCGTAATGAAATTAGAAAAGGGTTTCTAATTTGCATTATTTGAGTTCATGCATTTAAGAGTCGAAATACATATAATTAAATAAAATAAGACTTGGTGAAGTAATTCCATGTCTTATATTTAATTGGGACATTGTATGGTGGAAGGATTGAATTATACAGTAACTATTTACTCAAAGGTTCTTTTATGATTAATGTTGAAATCTATATTATCCGGAAAGTCGTTAATCGCTAGGAGGCTTATCCTTATTGTAGAATAAATATTATTTAAATAAATTAATTGTTTAATTTATTTATTTAAATAAGATTAGAATTGTTCTAATTGATTTATTCACAACCTGGGTTTAATATGGAGAACCTAAAAGGGTCACACCATAAAAGGAAGAATAATTATTTAAGAAGTTAATGGCATAATCGTAATAATATAGTTAAGTATATTTAATTTAATCTATGGTGATAGAATAAATTAAATAGCTTAATATTTGTTATTTAATATTTTAGAAATATTAAATATAAATTAATAAGAGAGTCTTATTAATATTATTACAATTATTATTATTTTAATTTCTAAAGGAGTTTAGGAATTAATTTAATATAAATACTCTCATTTATTTCTAATTGGATTAGGAAGGAAAATTAGTTAAAGGAGTTTAATTAATTATCCCTAATAAGATTAGGGAGCTTAATTAATTAAAAGAATTTAATTAATTAAATAAAACCCAATTCCTTAATTGTTAAGGTGGGTTGCCCACATCTATAAATAAGAGGAGTCTTATTATGGGTGGTATGGGTTGTTGACTTTAACAAAGTACGTAATAATTCCAAGTTGTTGGGAGTATGCCTTTTCTATAGAGATAGAAAACTAGGGTTAGCCATAACACCCATCTTCTTGAATTTTATTCTTCCTTGGTGGATCACCTCTAGAGACCAAACATTTGGGTGGCTAACGTTGATCAAAGGAAGGAACCAAACCCGGTGGATTCAAGATTGAACGCGAAAATGATTTGGAGGTGAACTTGTACCTGAGGAAGCTCGATCTTCAAGGGTATGATTTTATTCTTTATCTTTTCGTTTAATTAATAATTATGCATAAAGGGTGATCCGGGTATATGGTTTGTAAATTTTTTAAACTCTGATTTTTCCACGCTTTCGCTTTATTTGTGCAATTTGATTGCGCACATGAATATTACAAACCTAACATGTAGTGCATAGATGGACTTGGTATGATTATGACCAGGGATTATTCGGTATAATCATAACCGTAATTGAATACACAATTATCTTTGGCCGTAATGCATGGATAATTTGTGGTCGTGATACTAATGAATACACAATTATCTTTGGCCGTAGTGCATGGATAATTTGTGGTCGTGATACTAATGAATACACGATTATCTTTTGGTAGTAGTCATGGATAATTTTGTGGTCGTGATACTAATGAATACACGATTATATTTGGTCAGTAGTGCATGGATAATTTGTGGTCGTGATACTAATGAATACACGATTATCTTTCGCACGTAGTGCATGGATAATTTGTGGTCGTGATACTAATGAATACACGATTATCTTTGGTAGTAGTGCATGGATAATTTGTGGTCGTGATACTAATGAATACACGATTATCTTTGGTAGTAGTGCATGGATAATTCGTGGTCGTGATACTAATGAATATCCTTGGCACGTAGTGCGAGGGATGATTCGATGATATGGATTAATTATTGAAATGAGTCTCAAAGAATGAAATATTAATTCATGGATGTGGTAAAAGTCATCTTTGGTCGTAGTGCATTGATAGACTTGGTATGATTATGACGAAAGGATTATTCGGTATAATCATGATCAGAATGAAAACACGAATATCCTCGCCGGTGGTGCATGGATAATTCGTGGTCGCGGATACTATTGTCGCTGCCTCAAAGATTATTGGTTTTATGTTTGTATATCTTTGGCAGTAGTGCAAAGATGAATTGTAAATAAATATCTTCGTGGGATTGCAAAGATGAATTTAATGTTTTCAACGATAAAGGTATTCAAGGTATCCTCACCTCTTTATCATACCAGTGTACGCACCCTAATTTCGAGGCAAAATTCCATAAAGAGGGAGATGTGAGACCCCATAATTTATCAATAAAGATTTAAATTTTGTCGAAATAATTTTAATATTATGGTGTGAATTTAAGATAATATTATAGTTGTGGGTAGTATTTATAAATTTTGCAAAAGTATGCAAGTTGTTATAAAATATTCGTTTATTGGGAATATTCTTTTTTTGTCGGAAATATTAGATGCTGACTACTCAATCATTGGTGGACCCCATTGGCGGAAGTATTGTCGTAGTTAGAAAAGCGACAAAATTATCTTTCTATAAAAATAATAACAAGCAGAGGTGTTACTGTTAAAACCGTTGAACTACCTAGTAGTAAAAAACAAAGAATATGCTGGCGTAGTTGTATAGTAGACACGATATTGATTATTGATGCTTACGTGAGAAGTCACTCAATACCTACGCTCAATTATTCTTCACTACGAGAATCACGTGATCATATCTCTTATATTATTGATTCAATTATTGTCACAAGATCATCTCGTATAATATGTTATAGTATTAAATCAATAATTGAGACGACAAGTTATAAATGATTAATAATTGTTGAAAGATTAAAAAAATGTGTTGATTAAAATAAAATGATTTGTGGTAATATTTATTCAATCCTTAATGTATATAAAGAGTGCATTATGAGACGTTTGTGGTAAGTTTGATTATTTTATGGGGGCCCATATGTCATCATCTAAGAGTCTCTTCGTCGATAGTAATTACTTTTCGTCAATAGTAATTACCTTTGTGAATAGTAATTATCTTCGTCAATAGTAATTACCTTCGTCAATAGTAATTACCTTTGTGAATAGTAATTATCTTCGTCAATAGTAATTACCTTTCGTCGATAGTAATTACCTTTGTGAATAGTAATTACCTAAATCGATAGTAATTACCTTTACCAAAGCGTCGAACCACTTTTCGCTTTTCACATTCTGAGCGCCGAACCACTTATCGTTTCACATTACAAAGGCCGAACCACTTGTCGTTTCACATTACAGTGGCCAAACCACTTTTCTTTCACATTACCGGTCGTCGAGCCACTTGCCTTTTCATGGCGGTCTTTAAGCTAGAAATCTTCTATAAATAGAGGCCTAGTGCTTCATTATTTTTCACGAATTCCTTTGAAACTCCAGAGAGAGAAACTATAGAGAGAAAGAAGAAAAGTATTCTCGCTACTTCACCCGCCAATATTCAGTTCTTCTAAGGTAGGGAATATTATTTGTCAGTTGTAATTCCGTAAGGGTGTTATTCTTTCTTATTCATGAAGAGAACTGTTGTTATTCCATTGCTTATTATTATTGCATTGGAATAACTTTGTATACGTGGTTTACCCTATACTTGGTGACATTCTTCATTATTACATTGGAACATCCATGCTGTGTTTTACAATCAACCTGGTTCCGTCTTTATTATTTTGTTGGAATATCCGTCACATGCAGGCGTTTTTCTTGTGGGACTGGTTAAAATCTTTATCATTCTCATTGGAATATCTATCTGTGTGTTTTACACCGGATCCGGTTCCATCTTTATTATTTCTGTTGGAACATCTTGTCGGTGTGAATTTCACCGACCGTTCCGTTATTATTATTCTGTTGAATAACCTTTGTATGCCAAGCACCTGCATGCATGGTGATTTCTTTTGTTATTCCATTCTTTATTATACCCGGTTGGTTAAAACTTTGACTTCTATACTCCATGAAATTAGTAGAATATCCTCGATATTTGCGTTTCATCCAAAGATCTTTTCATGGAAATATTCTTACGATCATTCTTGAATTTTACTCTACAAAAACAAAGATCATTTTGACAATTTGGACGTTAATAATTCGGATAAAATAATTCTTGAACTTGTTTTATTGAATTATTATGTCATTGTCATCATCCTCATGTTATATTATGTTATCTTGACTTACGTGTATAGATGAACTTAGTATGATTATGACGAGGATCATTCGGTATAATCATGGCTTGTTATAAATGATGTGATAAAAGTCCTCGGTGGCACGTAATGCGGTGATGGATAGTTTTGGTATGATTATGACCGGGGTGATTCGGTATAGTCGTGACCATTGATAATTTGATGAATATCCTTGGCCAGTAGTGCGAGGGGTGATTCGATGATGTGGATTATTTATTAAAGTCGAGTCTCAAATTTACTATAACAATGATGAAAAACTTTTAAAACCTAAAAGATAGTAGACTTTATTCTCTACTTGACTCTTTTAATGGATTGCTTATTCATTGCAGATTAAACTTGTTGTACATTGTATTTTATCGGTTTATAACACTTATTTGAAGGCTAATGATAAATTATTCTGCATTATCTTAGTCATAATATTTCTTCTGGGCTAGTTAAGCTCACCCTTTCTTTCACCGTTCTCTTGAGGAAAATGAGAACAGCAAATTTGGGACGAGTCGGGGAAGCAGAGTAATGGTCCAGAGGATAGCATTAGTAGTCCTCACTATTCGTGAAATAGTGTGATAATAGTAGTAAAGAGGACTCTGTTGAGTTTGTATAATATCTAGTAGACAATATTTGTATTCAAACTTCGCGGTTATGTCAGATTATTATACCTGCGGCAGTTATATTAGTAAGTTGTATTTGAATTTATGTACCATGTAAGTGGCGACCCAAGATGGGTGACGTATACCTAATTTTGGGGGCGTCACAGTATAAGCAGAAAAATAAGATAAAAATAGTTACCAATATAGAAATAGGAAATTTATTGTGGAACATCCTAAAAAGAAAATTAAGACGTTTAATACGTGACGAATGTAGTATTATATTTAATGAATTATAGTCCACCAATTATTCTTCTACACTTCCATTTAAATATATTTAAAATTATAGTCTATCAAATCTTGTTCCTTGATATAGTCTCTTTGGCTGACCGAAAAAATTTCATAGACTATATTATTTAGTCTAGGATTTGTGTTTCTCCGATATGTTGAGATGCTCTAAGGGGGTGTTTGATAAAAATTGAATGAATCTGAATCTGAATGAAAAAAATTGTTTGATAATTAACATGTCTGAAACATCTGAATGACACAATTTTATTATTTTACTTCTCTTAAAAAATTCAAAGTTGTTGTAAATTTATTTAATATTACTTAATATAATAGTTAATATATATTTTTATTTTTTTTTATTTTATTCAACTGCTCATTCAGCTAAAAAATTTAACTTAGTCATTCAGCTCAATCATCTGACCGATACATCCATTTAAACAATTTTTTTTTAAAACAAACGCAATTAATGACTGACCGATTCAATCATTCAACTATTCAAATGTATTCAGTCCTAAACAAATTGCCCTTAAGATTGCCCCATTAAGTAACATTTTAACAATGTACCTAACTGAGGTTTCAAATGACTAAAATTAGAAAGAGGTGATTAGTCTTTAACAAAAATTAATTAAATACTCTTTTCTTTTTCTTTTCTTCTTCTCCTTTTTTTTTCCTGTCGAGAGAAGATATATCACTAGCTAACCAATGAGAGCACTAACTCAGTTGGTATGGCCTCTTGCAAATATGCAGGAGCTCCTAAGTTTTCCGAATTAACAAAAAAACAATGTAAGACATGTTCATTTATAATCTCTGTCGTTGGATCAATTGAAAATCTTACAAGATTCACTTAAAATCTAGTAATACAAATTTCTTTTACATAATTTAAGGAGGAGTATAATAATATAGTTTCACCTTCCAACCCAACCTTCAATCATCTTATCAACTGCTTTCATTTATCATTGACTTCTGGTTATCCAATTCACGACTGGACATTGCTGATATCTTTTTAGGCTGAGGCCCGCCCAACCCAACTTCCCACCCTTCAATAACCCGGTCCAATTTTTTTCTCCGTCGCTTTCACGGGTCAACAACCGCCGTAAAACACACGCACAGTGTGGGTTAACTGTAAGAATGCCGTGTGCGAGACTGATCCGACGCACATACTTGTTATCACCATTTTTTTCTCCCTTCCTTCAACACTACAAGACCTCATCGTCACCATCCATTTCGCCGATGAACATGTCAACGAACCCGCAAATCATTGAACACATAGTCCTCTTTAAAATCAAACCCGATACCGACCAGGAAAAAGTCTCCGCCATGTTCGACGGACTCAACGGCCTGATTTCACTCGACCAGGTGGTCCACTTCACCGCCGGTCCGCTCCTCCGCACCCATTTCTCCTCCCTCACCTTCACTCACATGCTCCACAGCCGCTACAACTCCAAAGAAGACCTCAAAGCTTATGCGGTACACCCGGCGCACGTTAGCGTCGTGAAAGAATCGGCACCGATCGTCGATGACATCATGTCCGTCGATTGGGTCGTTCAAAACCTCTCCGGTCCGGTGGCCCTGTCTCCCGGCTCCGCCATCAGAGTTGCGATTTCGAAATTGAAGGAAAGTTTGGGGGAAAAGGAAAAGGCTCAAGTCTTGGAAGTGATTGGAGGAATTGGAAATCAGTTTACATCAATTGATCAGTTCACTTTTGGGGAAAACTTTTCTCCTGATCGAGCTAAGGGATATTCGATTGCTTCATTAGCGGTATTACCTGGATTGAGTGAATTGGATTCGAATTCTGAGCTGGTGAATTCCCATGAGGAGAAAGCTAGGGATTTGCTAGGGAGTACATTGGTGCTTGATTACGTGATTCCTATATAAAAGGGATTTTGAAATGCATCAGGTGGTATTTAGGATTGAAAGCATCCTCCTCTTTTTTAAGTTCTGAACAAAAAATCCCATTGTGTTTGAAATTCTCTAAAACTGTCGGAGTTTTATGATATCAAAATGGGGTTTCCCATCCACAGGAGGATATGGTTTTCTTGTCTTTCTTTTACTTTGAAGCCATGCTTTGCACATGTATAATTTCTTAAGCAAATCACACATTTTGTCTTCCCGATGTTATGTTGTGTGATTAATGTGGACATATTCTTCCATTATCTTCCTTAGTCAAGCATGATTCAAAGCTACTGAGCATCCGATCCAAGGAAGCCTGTAGGATCAATTTTCTTATGAAATCCATTTTTAAGATGTATGTATAATCCAGTGAGTTATGCCATTAAAAACTGGTCCAATTGGCTCATGTGTGTTGATGAACACCAATGGGACAGCGAAACATCTAAAGATCATCAAGGGAGTTGACTTGGGGTGGACACTCTTGGATGTCCAAGGTGCTGTTTCATAAAACCGGATTGAATCTAAATCTAAATGAGCTGAATCTGAATATTAATAAAAAAAAATTATTTGATAATTGACATATATGAAACATCTGAATAATATATTTTTATTATTTTACTCCTCTGAAAAAAATTCAAAATTGTTATAAATTTATTGAATATATAGATAATAGTTAATATTGTAAAAAAATAAATTATACAGCCGTCACTTTGCTCTATTCAGCCAGAAAAATGGGACTTATTTATCCAGTCCAAATCGTCTTAGTCATTCAGCTCAAATCGTCTGAATGGCTGACCAATTCAATCATTCACGCGATTTTTATTCGAAAATGAACGTCTTGAATAATTTGAATCGTTATTAATCGATTAGTCTTAATCAAACAACCCCTAAGTCGATATCTTTTTTTTAGTGCATAAAAAGTTTCGTTGCAGAAGTAGGCTACTCCATAGGGGAGTTCCCTGGATACCTACCTCCCAAGAGGTACGGAATAGGTTCAAACATTAGGGTCAAACAAGACACCAAATTAGAACCGAAATCGCATAAATCGCATCAACGGTTCTGGCGTATGTGGCGGTTTTAGAAAATTTACAATTTCGGTTTGGTTACTAGCTAAAATCGCATGCATAAAACCGAAACCAAACCGTACAATGAAAATTATTTAACTATACAATACTATTGCTCATTTAACGTTGTGTAATAAATCTCCCATGAAAAAATATATATGTATATATATTTCATAAATTATATATATATATAAGTATATTCGGATTCAATATATTTCATGGTTAAAAGAATTAAAGTTATTGGAATTAGGCAAAACGAGAGATAACGGTGCCTTTGTTTTGATCAATTTTACAACTTTAATATTGTGTTATGCCAAATTGTTAATTTAAATTGCATAAAATTTTATTGTTTCAATTGGTTGTAAAATCGAAACTGTACCGCACCGATCACAAACGGTTTCGTGTGCGATTTTGAATTTGTCAAATCACACCTAAACGGGTTCGTGTGCGGTTTGAGTTCCAAACCGCACCATACTCGTCTCTATCAAACATATAACCTATACACAAGTCATTTATCCAAGTACGAGTTTATCCCTCGATAGACTACCAAAGAATTGGTGCTTCTATAATCATTACTGGAGTCTAATCAATGATTAGGGCTTTTGTATCCTCCCGGAATGATTATAATACTACTTCTAATAAGAGTTCTTTTATTCGGACATAAAAATTAGACATGAAATCGTAAAACACTATGACTAATTTTTATGTGAGCGTAGAATTTTTCTTCTAATAATTAAGGTTCGAAGGTGTATCGGTACACGTGGCGTTGTCCAATTAGTTGATATTTTACTCGCATCAGCGAGCCATTTATTTTTTATATTTTGTCTAGTCTTGGTGAGGCTTATTATTTGTATAGAAAGCTAAATAAGTATACTAATACTAAAATGAAGTGCATTATTTTTGCATTTTTTGTTCGGTTTGACATAATGGACGTCCAATAATGAACTCAATCCGTTTAGCTTACAAGCCTCGTACATTATACCGATACATATTTGTTAGGCTAGCCCAAAATAATGAATGATATTGAGTTTGGGCTAGAATAGTTAATTATATAGGAGGAGCCCAAAATCTCATTTTCTCATTGGATCCTTGGTGTTAGATCATAGATGAATTCTCTCGCTCTTTTGTAAGTAAAAACAACAATTATTATTATTATTTTTCGTGGTTTTTTTGGTGGGAGGAGGGGAAGGGGGGGGGGGGCTGCTAGTCACTACTAGATTTTGGCTGCCATGAGGTGTTAAGCTCATTATTCATTCTTGCACTACGTTTTAAATTATAAAATTATTATTGGTATTTAAAAATTAAATTAAGATAATTTTATACTCAAAATTGATATAATTCATTAATAATTATGAAACAATAAAATTTATAATTAGTAATATCATTTATAATTGTATTAATTAAAATTAAATTTAAGTCAATTTTATGTTTCAAAATGTTTTAATTTGTCTTCAAAAAGGCAATAATAAGTTTACATTTTTTATCGGAGGGCTATTATATATATATATATATATATATACACGTATAATTCTTTTACAAATTTTATTTAGTCAAGCCATACATGTTTAAACGAGTTAAAGTTGATTTTGTCTTGTTATATAGTCAAGTCATACACAAAGACAAAAGGGAAAATTTTTCTATGCAAGTCACGGATTAGTTTTAAAAATGATATCGCTCGATTTGTGATACGTAATCAATTTATGCCATAAAGACTAAAGTACAATAAATTATATTTAAAATTCATGTTGTCTCAACTTCTCATGATTCTTCTAACCTTTATTGTAAAATGTGTTTTTTCCTCGTATGTCATGTCCTTTTTAAAAGAGAATCAAGCTTTCTATGTTGTAAGTAGAAGTGGTCCGTATGAAATTTATTTTTAGGTAAATTAGTCAATTTATCAATGGAGTATTGACACGCATGTGAAGTTCTATGTGTGTCAGTATTTTATTGATCAATTGACCAACTTATCAAAAAATAAACTTCATACTAACCGGATTCGTAGTAAGTATACAAACTCGTATTTTCATACGTTAAAATGATGAGTTTTTACTCATTATTTATGTAAGAAGAATTATATGTAAATATCAATTTTTTAAGATTATGTTTGTTTGCAATGATTATAATTCTGAAATTATAATTTATGAGATTATAATTTCAAGAATATTAATAGTAGGATTATAATCTATAAACTAATAGTCTCAAGTCTAAATTTAAAAACAAAGAAGACATTTGAGATTAATAATCTTATGTCAAATATAATCCTTGCAAATCTTGACCGCTACGAATATACTTGCAAATGTCAAAAATTCATGTATGCATATATTTAGGGAACTGTTAAATCCATAATAAAAAATATTATTTTCACAACAAAAATATCGCTATAGATCCTATAGCTACAGTTTTCATCGTCGCTATACATTTACAATAATATTTTTATTGTGGAAATAACAAAAAGTACTGTGAATTTAACAATTCTCTATATTTATTCTTTAACCGAAAACAAAAAGTTACTAAAAATTTGTTTCTACTTTCAAATCAAATCAAATCAAGAACTATTCAAATCAAGTCAGGAATTATGGGTCAACTCAGTTGTTGATTACATTATGTTTTTTGGGTCAACTCAGATGTTAATTACATTATATTTAGGAAATCAATTCATATGTTAATTAAATTATGTGTATAGAGAACTATTGTAAAGAATAAAGTATCACATCTATAGAGTAGGGCCAAAGAAACAAATATCTCTATCTTTTTCTTTTCTTTTCTTTTGTATTATTTGAACGACAAGAATCAACAATGTAACATTAGTACTTGAGTTATTATTATTCTCATTGTTTGTAGGTTCTATATATTCTAAATAAGAGCATCTCTAATAGTAATAGCAAAAAAAATTTAAAATTTATATTTGTTGACCTACATTGATATTTTGAAGAGTATTATTTATTATTTTCATATTTTACGCCTAATCGGTCTCTTTAAGTTAATAATTATACATCAAACTTATCAAACATAATAAATATTTTAGCCTTTAGCTTGTAGATTTGAAGAGTGAGAAGGAGGTTGTATATTTGAAGAGTGAGAAAAAGTTTGTTGACTTACATGGTGTTGGAAAATCTGAATAAAATATAGGATTCAAATATAAAATAAAAGAATGATGTAAATTTGACTTATCGATTATGTTGAAGAGAGAGATGCAGTCAAGTTTTGTCCTTAAGTAGAAATTTCCCCTCTGAGAACTTTCTCGGTACTAAGGTCACCGATTTAAATACTACTCTCCAGATTCAACTCATTTTCTTCACCCAACTAACCAAAGACTTGAAATAGTTGAATGACCCAGAACAACTTTTAATTTCTCTTACTCGAACTCAAAATATAAACGTGTATAAACAACAAAATATAGATATGAATTATTGCTTATATATATATATATATATATATATATATATATATATATATATATAACACTAACAACATAAACTATCAAGATATTAACTTTCAAAGAATGTTTTCTAAAGTATCTCCTCCAAATAGTGTTTAGTCGTAAATATATATATATATATACAAAGATAGCAATAATACACTATTGTCAAATCCAGAATATATTTAACACAATGATATATGGCAAGCAGACACTCTATATTAATGCAACGGTAATATATTATTAATATCCCAATAATTAATATTAATTTAACTGTTACAAAATCTCAATAAATATATTAATTATAACTCATTTAATTTACACATTAAACTCTTTTAATGGTACATCACTAAATAATATATTTATTTTTATTTTTATTTAACTTTGTAATATATATTTTGTATAAAATACAACAATCACATATTACAAAGTAAAAATAAAATAATTTGAGTAAGAAAAATAAGAATGCAAAGGTCGTTAACTGCTTTGGTGTCTTTTAGACTATGAACCAATGTATAGAGTGAATAGGACTTGATTCACAGAAATTTGGTGAAATGAAAATTTCTATGAACCTTATTCCTTATTATGAATCAGTAATCATATTACTCACACTACAAACTTTGATTAGAAGTTATTCTACGCGATTTGACACATTTTGGCCTTGTGGCTTCAAGGCCATATACCGAATTCATGAGAGCCTAGAAAACTCCGTCTTGTTTTTCAAGAGGCGGCCTCACCCTCTACACTCATATAGGTGTTTCCATCAAATGTGTTCTACTGATTAAACACATCACCCAATAGGACTATGGAAAACATTAAGAGTATATAACTCAACCTCTAACACTGTAGAATTACACTATCCTACATCATAGGGATGAACTCAAATATGTATAAGATGGATAGTGTCTCAACCAATCAACCAATGACTTGTTGTTACCCATATGAACCTACTTCCTGGGATTACCATTCATATAGGTTGGGTTACCATCATTGTTGATTTCTGTAATAGACAGTAGTTTCATCCCCCTCGATGTATTGTTCACTAGCCTCTTGCTTAGTGGCTTTGTTAAAGGATCCACAAGATTTAACTCTAACAAAATTAAGGGATATAATCCCATCACATAACAGTTGCCTCACAATATTATGTCTTAGGCGTATATACCTACTCTTGCCATTATAGCTCTTATTCTTAGCTCTGCCTATAGCAGCTTGACAATCACAATGTAAAGACACAGATAGAACTGGTCTCGTCCACAAAGAAAAATTTTCCAAAAGATTTCTGAGCCACTCTGCTTCAGAACTTGCATTCTCTAAGGCAGTAAACTCAGACTCCATAGTAAAGCGAGCTATACAAATCTGTTTAGTAGACTTCCAAGAAACTGCTCCTTTTCCTAAGGTAAATATGTAGTCACTCGTGGATTTGATCTCATCTGAATCAAAGATCCCGTTGGCATCACTATAGCCCTCAAGAACTGCAGGATTACCGCAGTAATACAATCCAAATCCAATAGTACCTCGCAGATACTTGAGTATTCTACATAAAGCAGTCTAATGATCCTTATTAAGATTATGAATGTATCTGCTGAGTCTGTTAACTCCATATTAGCAGTTTTAGAATCAATTTTTTTTTCTTTTTAAGGGTCAGGTAACAATACCTTAGTAAGACACTCCCACACTTAAGGTATTTCAAGTTAGGTAAATGATTTTTCCAAAGCTCAAAATTTGTTTTTACAGTTTTCACCAACAGGTAACTTTATATACACATTATACACACAAGTATTCAAACTTGACAATTCATATTGGGAATTAAAAGTTTGAACTTTGTTCTCAGTTTAGCCCACCAATAAAGAGTCACTAAACGTAGATTAAAGAACATAAAGCCAAAAATTTCTATCAAAAAATAGAGATTACCATTGTCAAACACGTCATAATCTACTTTAAGTAATTTGACATTTCCTCTAACCAACCAACAAAGTTTTCTGCGAAACCCCAAGTGATCAGTTTCATCTTTTGATGACTAGCACAATGCTATAAATAAGAACATCATTTAAAAAGGTTCACTGGCCAAGAGGATGAGTCTCAAACCCACACTTCTTGAAAATGGAATGGTTATAGTGCTAGTTACTAAACCAACCCTTAGACATCATAATAAAAGCCCACACATTCTTACCAAATTACATTATATTCCACGACTCATTAATTCTAGAATAGCAAAAATCTCATCACTATTCTAATTATGTCATCGAGGATAAAATTTTAAAAAACATCAACGATATGGCATGGCATACCAAAAAACTCTTTAAATCATCCATAATAATCAATATCACACGAAATGTAAGGTACTGGTTTGGATGTCGACACGCTTATTATGCATCGCTAGAAATGAAAATATGAATAGTGGAATTTGCTAAGGGTTACCACCGTGATTTGACCCCAAATAGGTCCATTCCATCCAACCCATTCTCGAAGTCGCCAAATACATGGTATGTAGAAACAACTACAACTTTATTATTACAACAAGAAACCTCGTGAGTTTGAATACAAATATTATCTTCAGACAATATCTATACTCAAATAAATCCTCATCACATTTATTGATACATTAAAAAATGGTGAGGACTACTAAACAATCCTTTCTAAAACCTTCATTCCATACCCAGACTCGCAGACTCGCTTATATTCTCGCCTCCACGAGAAAAATGGAACAAAAAGGAAAAGGGTGAGCTCAACTAGCCCAAAGAAGAATGTTATGACTAAGATAATATAGAACAAATTATCGTTAGTCTTCAACAGGAAAAATCGATAGAATCTGATAAAACAACAAGTTTCGGATCAATATTCGCAATGGAAATAATAATTCATAGAAGAGTTACGTAGAGAATGAAATCTACTATAATCTATGAATTTAACAGTCCATCATCAATATTTTATCCTCGTAACATCAATCAATATTCATCTCAAATCAAATATTCATCTTGCAGCTACAGCCAAAGATATTCATCGGTCATCATCATGTTCATCTCAACACTCGCTCATCTTTGCACTAAAGGCCAAAGATATTCATCATCGGTCATGTTCATTTAAACACTGTTCATCTTTGCACTACTGGGCCAAAGATATTCTTCAGAAATCATTCATCTTTGCACTATGTGCCAAAGATATTCAATAATATCATCATTTAAGGCCCGAGGATGATGAAAAATATTTTTAAAGAAGCGAATCCGGTGAAACAAAATGACAAGGATTAAGGATTCGTACTTGGTTTTATCCACGTCAAAATACCTCAAAATAATCATAGTGGTGTAAAATTCAAGAATGATCAAAACATGGATACAATCAAAGCTAGTATCCAGATTAGATATTTTAGAGCGAAAAGAAAAATTTTCATTTTTAAATTGAATAGTCTGCAGTATTCGTGAATAGTGCGATATCGTGAATAGTCTTAGTATCGTAAATAGTAACTCGAACACCAAAAGATAGAAATTCCACAAAAAACATCTTCACGCTTCATGAATAGTACTTCGTGAATAGTAACTTCGTGAATAGTAACTCATGAATAGTAACTCGTGAATAGTAACTCATGAATAGTAACTCAAGGCATGAAAAAGTTCTAAATTTGATAAAAAGTTCCAACCAATATTTCAAAGATAATGATATTGAAGAAATAATATCATCACGAGAAGAAAATAACATCCTTTACCTCGAAAGGCAAGATCTTCTAGTTGAAACACAGGATATAGTCTTTGAAGGAACTTGTAACCGTCTAACAATACTCAAAGTATACTCAAAATACTCACAAGAATACGCTTCGATAATATAGAGAGAAAGAGAGAAAACTTGTTTCGGTGTGATTTTCAATTTAACTTAGCCCTCTATTTATAGGAAAATGTTATAGCCAAGCGCAGACTTAACCTGCAACACGATGGCTTTACCTCGCTACTATTCCCACCCACCACATTTGAAATAAAATTCAGCACATTTCTTCACCAACCACAAGTGGGGCCCACTCAATTCTAGAATTTTCCACCAAAATCAATTATAAACCTAATTTAGAATCAGTCACCTCTTAAAATTCATAACAAATCATTCGTTCATTTTAACGGTTCAAAATTTGTGGACATATACTCAACTTATGTATGTATAACATATCCAAAAATTACAACGATCCAACGGTCGGATTAAAAATTATAACTCACATAATATATCGTAAAAATCTTTGATTTGATTTTTAATACCTCCATTCAAACAAAATTACTGATAAAACACCTCAACATTAAATCATTCAATTATAACCACATAAAACAAATAAATCCATCATTTATAAATATTTTCTTATCATATAAATCAATAATTAATTATTCACAAATAATATTACAGAATCACAATTATAATAACCAGTAGTTCCGAGGAAAGAGGGCTTTCGATAAGGATTTCTCCTTACTTGCAAGCAATTAGGTGACCAAACCTCTCCTCCTTGTGAACTTTCTAGACATTGCCAATAATGCTATCTAATAATATTATTCAAATAATATGAATTATTGATCCGATAATGGAGATAATAATGCGTTGACAATTATTGAACAACAATAATATAAAATATCAACGCAGCAATTATTGAATCAATAAAATAAAATATCGATTAAGAATTAACTCATGAAAATTATTGAGTAGTGCCTTCTTACGTAAGGATCGATAATTCAACAAATCATATGTAATACCGTAGTGTCTCATGCGACCATGGCGTAGACATCGTATTTTAACCATAGGGTATTCCAATGATCTTACTTAGTAATAACTACGTAGTTATTTTTAACCAACTTATATTTGTCATTTTCTTCATCCAATCGCTTTTTACATTATGAGGCCCACACATGGTCGCTGGCACGTAGTAAATACGAATATTCCGATCTGAATATTCCACGACCAAACGAATATTCCCACAACAATGATGAATTTTATAACCACTTGCTTATTTTGAAATATTTACGCATTTTACCCATAACTAACCACATTAATCAAATCCACCCTTACTATTTCAAAATAATAAATAAAGGAAATTCCTTTTATTTAAAAAAATCGGGGTCTTACAACCTCCCTCCTTATGAAATTTCGTCCTCGAAATTGACGTGACGATACTGGTGTTTTGAAAAAATGAGGATACCTCGCTTTCATTTCCGTTTCCAATTCCCGGTCATTTCCTCTATAGCATGATTCCTCCACAAAACTTTAACTTGTGGTATGACCTTTCTTGGCGTAGGACATGCTCCTTCCTATCAAAATCTTGGACAGTACCTCCCACACGTTAAGTCTTGGCTATCTCGTGGGTTCTAACTTCAATGACGAAGTTGGTCGTCCACATATTTACGTAACATCGACACGTGAAAACGCGTTATGAACACGCGCCATACTTAGCGTTAAAAGCGAGTTTATAGGCCACGATTCTACTTTCGATCGAGGATTTCAAATAAATTGAAGGTTTGAGCTTTCCTCACCTCACCGATTCTCGCTTTTGAAATAACAACTTCTTGCACCTCCTTCTTCAAATTCATCACTCGATTGTGTGTAGCTTGAGCGACTTTAACTTTATCGATTAAAAGTCGATTATACTCGTATATCATCACGTGCTCAGTATATCATCACGTGGGTACCTAGAGTTTTCATCTCTATCTCTATTATTTGTATATTATACTGAAATGAGTCTTTGACAATATCGTACTTGTACTTGTATACGATCTTCTACTCAACACGTCGCCTACCACGCGTTCGCTTTTCAGGTGGCGTGGGTCGTAACATGTCTTTGAAATGAGTCTCTCTTGAGTTCTTGAAGCTCTTCCCACATTCCTTGCTCCATTCGAATTTTGTATCTCTACGAAGTCAATTTGCGTTAATGGAATAGCGATTCGAGAATATCCTTCAACGAATCTCCGATAATAACCAACTAAGCCTGAAAGCTACGTATTTAGATTCTTGACTTAGGTTGCTCTCAATTGTGACTCATATCCCAAACTTGGATAAGACGTTACAATGACACCTATCGGTTTACTATCGCTTGCGAATATGGTGTCCCTACGGAGAGAGTAAAGCTTAGGTGAATTCCACAAAGGAAGTCACAAGATAAAGGCTCGGTACCAAATTCTATAGTTGAATTTTAACTCACGAAGTTCAATAGAGCCATTCGATATGAGATTTTAGGAATGAGTTTTTATGTAGGGTTCATAGTCGATACAAAATTTAATATTAGGCTTTGGGAGTAAGCGAGAAATTCTTGAGAAAATACGTCGGGAAAAATCAATAACAACAAGAATATTATTCAAATCGGCGTGTCTTTATTCAAATCCATAACATGGACTAAGAAAACTTGACATCCGTAATAAACGAATGACTTCATGGATTGATATGAAAATGTTTGACTACAATGGTTTGATTGCTTGAATTGAATAAAAGGTTGCTTAGGAATATGAAAACTAACAACCTTACAAAAGCAATCAATTTTGGCATGATGAGTAGTTAACCAATCAATCCCCAAAAGCAAAAGTATCTTTAAAGAGATAAAAGGTCAATGTGGTAAGGTAATGGTGCCAACTTGAATCAAACAAGATTTCTAAACAATGAGATGTAATGAAAGTTTCTCTAGCAGAGTCTCCATAAATAAAGGTCAAAGTCTAATTTCTCGTGTAATCAAGTTCAAGCGTTGGCGTAAGCAAAGAGAGATAAAAGAATGGGTAGAAGCAGGGTATCTAGTAAGGTATAAACTTCGCAAGAATTTATAATTAACTAACCCGTACTAACTTCGTTCGGGTTCCTCGATTTATTTTAATGGCCGTCGCGACAAACGCCTCTCCGTAAATCGTTGACTTTGACTTTTTGGGACATCCTTTTGAGTCACCATTCATTGGATTGGGTTTCGATATCGTACAATCTCGAGCGATATGTCCTCTTTTCCACAATTATAGCATACCTTAAACTGTTGTGGGCGGTTTCAATGATATGTCCCTCTTTCCCGCATTTATAACATATGATCGGTGGTCGTTCTCCTCCCTTAGAACTAGTTGCTATTGGCGCTGACGTCTTCACATGGTCGTTGTTGAATCTCCTCTTTTAAAATCTCCTCCCCACTCGCTTCTTCTATTTTCATGGCCATGATTTACCACGGAGTGGTTACCGCCTTTGTTCGTATTCTTCTTTCTCCATTGGTTATCGTTATTACGATGATGCTATCTATCTTTGTATGATCCTCGGTTATGGTCCCTCGGTTGAACGTACTCGTTATCTCGCTTCTAACAATCGAGCCCCATTGACAACATCTCGAATAGAGAAAATTTATGAGAAATGAGATCTTCGACGTACGCCGGGTTTCAAACCTCTCGTAAACATCCGCGTCATCGTTCCTCATTCTCCACCAAATGAGGTCTGAAACTGGATAACTCCATGAACTTCGCCTCGTCTTTGGGATCCGTCGTGTTATTCTCGCTCCATCTAATAAACTCCACTTCCTTCATACGACGAATACTTTCGTGGAAGTACTTGTCATTGAACTATTCTCAAACGTCTCCCATGACATCGCCGAAGTGCGGTTTGGATGGGGTACGCTTCCTGCAGACTCCCACCGATGTACGCCTCGCCACGGAACATAAAGGTGGCAAATGGAACCTTTCGTTCCTCGTGCATCCCAAGACATCGAATATCTTCGTAATTAGCTTGACCCGTGTTTCCGCCGTGATCGGATCGCTTTCCCTGCATGCGGTGGTCCCAACTCTTTGAAGCGCTTGGTTTGTGACCACCCATGAATTACTATCATTTTCTCTTGTATTTTGAACACGAGTCTCCTCATCCGATTTTGCATGAATCGCAAAAAACTTCTAAACATCCCTCGTTCATCATCTCGCTTCAATGGTGTTGTTCACAGGAGGAACATTGTCGACTGTTGCACGTTCTCCTCGTTGGTAAAGATGCAGACATCTCCACGGTCTCATTTACTCCATCATTAATATTCTCGATCGACATTCCGAATCATCATTATAAAAGCAAGGGTTAATTAAACAAATTAACATACCACATAATATCCCTATACTCGACCAACTAACAAATAAGCTTAGGTAGGACACACTAGCGAAGGATTTACTCGTCTCTCCCTCCTAGTTCTATTCTCCGATCTCGCCTCGAGATCATATCCCTAAGCTCGATATTAACCGTGGCGACCCCAAAATAGGTCCATTCCATCCAACCCATTTACGAGTCGCCAAATACGTGGTACGAAACAACTACAACTTTATTATTACAACAAGAAAGCGTGAGTTTGAATACAAATATTATCTTACAGACAATATCTATACTCAAATAAATCCTCATCACATTTATTGATACATTAAAAAATGGTGAGGACTACTAAACAATCCTTTTCTAAAACCTTCATTCCATACCCCAGGCTGCGTACTACTCATTATATTCTCAGCCTCCACGAGAAAAATGGAATAAAAAGGAAAAGGGTGAGCTCAACTAGCCCGGTAAAGAATGTTATGACTAAGATAATATAGAACAAATTATCGTTAGTCTTCAACAGGAAAAAATCGATAGAATCTGATAAGACAACAAGTTTAGAGATCAATATTCGCAATGAAATAATAATTCATAGAAGAGTTACGTAGAGAATGAAATCTACTATAATCTATGAATTTAACAGTCCATCATCAATATTTTATCCTGTAACATCAATCAATATTCATCTCAAATCAAATATTCATCTTTCAGACTACTGTGCCAAAGATATTCATCGATCGGTCATGTTCATCTCAACACTGTTCATCTTTGCACTAAAGGCCAAAGATATTCATCAATCGATCATGTTCATTTAAACACTGCTCATCTTTTGCACTGAGGCCAAAGATATTTTTCAAATCATTCATCTTTGCACTTCTGTGCCAAAGATATTCAATAATATCATCATTTAAGACCGAGGATGATGAAAAATATTTTTAAAAAAGCGAATCCGAGTGAAACAAAATGACAAGGATTAAGGATTCAGTACTTGGTTTTATCACGTCAAAAATACCTCAAAAATAATCATAGTGGTGTAAAATTCGAGAATGATCAAAAACATGGATACAATCAAAGCTAGTATCCAGATTAGATATTTTAGTATTTAAAAGAAAAATTTTCATTTTAAATTGAATAGTGCCGTATTTTTGAATAGTCAGATATCATTGAATAAAGGCCAGTATACATGAATTGTAACTCAGACACCAAAAGATAGAAATTCCACAAAAAAACATCTTCACGCTTCATGAATAGTACTCGTGAATAGTAACTCGTGAATAGTAACTCATGTGAATAGTAACTCGTGAATAGTAACTCATGAATAGTAACTCAGAGCATGAAAAAGTTCCAAATTTGATAAAAGTTCAACCAATATTTCAAAGATAATGATATTGAAGAAATAATATCATCCGAGAAGAAAATAACATCCTTACACCTCGAAAGGCAAGACTTAGTTGAAACACAGGATATAGTCTTTGAAGGAACTCACATCGATCTAACAATACTCAAAGTATACTCAAAATACTCACAAGAATACGCTCGATAATATAGAGAGAAAGAGAGAAAACTTGTTTACGGTGTGATTTTCAATTCTAACAGCCCTCTATTTATAGGAAAATGTTAAGACGCCAAGGCAGACTTAACTCTGAACGATGGCTTTTACCGCTACTATTCCCACCCACCACATTTGAAATAAAATTCAGCACATTTCTTCACTAACCACAAGTGGGGCCCACTCAATTCTAGAATTTTCCACCAAAATCAATTATAAACCTAATTTAGAATCGGTCACCTCTTAAAATTCATAACAAATCATTCGTTCATTTTAACGGTTCAAAATTTGTGGACATATACTCAACTTATGTATGTATAACATATCCAAAATTACAACGATCCAACGGTCGGATTAAAAATTATAACTCACATAATATATCGTAAAAATATCGATTTGATTTTTAATACCTCCATTCAAACAAAATTATCGATAAAACACCTCAACATTAAATCATTCAATTATAACCACATAAAACAAATAAATCCATCATTTATAAATATTTTCTTATCATATAAATCAATAATTAATTATTCACAAATAATATTACGAATCACAATTATGACAACCGGTAGTTTCCTGTGAAAGAGGGGGCTTTCAGATAAGGATTTCTCCTTACTTACGCAATTAGGTGACCAAACCTCTCCTCGATGAACTTTCTAGACATTGCCAATAATGCTATCTAATAATATTATTCAAATAATATGAATTATTGATCCGATAATAGAGATAATAATGCGGTGACAATTATTGAACAACAATAATATAAAATATCAACGCAGCAATTATTGAATCAATAAAATAAAATATTGAGCAATAACTCACGCGTGAAAATTATTGAGTAGTGCCTTCTCACGTAAGGATCAATAATTCAACAATCTTGCAATACCGTGTAATACTTCTTTGTGCAACCAATGCCAGACATTCTTGTATTTTAACCCACCGGTATTCCAATGATCTTAACTTGATAATAACTACGCCAAGATTATTTTTAACCAACTTATATTTGTCGTTTTCTTCATCCAATCGCTTTACATTATGGGGCCCACACATGGCTGCTGTGGTCGTCGCACGAATATTCCCCGACAAGCGATCTGAATATTCCACGACCAAACGAATATTCCAAACAACAATGAATATTTTATAACCACTTGCTTATTTTGAAATATTTTGCATTTTACCCATAACTAACCACATTAATCAAATCCACCTTACTATTTTAAAATAATAAATAAAGGAAATTCCTTTTATTTAAAAAAATTCGGGTCTTACACCAAACCTTGTGTTGAAAATAAAGCTGCGACGTATGGAACTAACTTCAGATCGACGACGACCACTCTGCTCTCTCCTCCTGGCTCAGACTCGAGATCTTTTCCCAAGACAGGGAATATGGATTCCATTTCTAAACAAATATAATCAGGTTTGCAAATGTTGAGGTAATAATAATAATAATAATAATAATAATAATAATAATAATAATAATAATAATAATAATAATATTTCGTTTTTTCATAATATTACCGTTGTTTCCTTCTATTCTTGTATAAAAGGAAAAGTAAGGTTGATCATATATATATACATATCTTCTTCTCAGCAGAGATTGCAAGCAGATAGTAAAATATATATATTTTAATTGCTCACTCATATAATCTATATATATATATATATAGCCTATTCTGCTAACTATATATATATGAAATAAAAGATAGAATATTATTTATCTATATCACAATACTAAATGCATAATACCTTTGGACAAAGAAAAGAGATGGGTGACATCACATGATTCTGGATTGTAACAATCACGGTAGGAAAAACTTTTTTAGTTCACAGGGAATGAAAATTAATCTTTGTATCAGATTCGTCGCCAGCATTATAGGAACATATAAGAATCCAAAAAAAAAAAATTCTACTTAAGATTGTTGAAAAAATACGAATAAAATATAGGATTCAAATATAAAATAAAGAATGACAGAAATTTGACTTATCGATTATGTTGAAGCGAGAGGTATGCGATTGCTTTATCCTTAAAGTAGAAATTTCGCCCTCGAAAAACTTTTCTATAATTGCTAAGGTCTTGACGAAATACTACCAGATTCAATGACTCTTCACCCAACTAACCAAAGACTTGAAATAGTTGAATGACCCAGAACAACTTCTAATTTCTCTTACTCAAACTCAAAATATAAAGCTGTGTATAAACAACAAAATATAGATATAAATTCTTTATATATATATATATATATATATATATATATATATATATATATATATAACGCTAACAATGTAAACTATCAAGATATTAACTCAAAGAATGTTTTCCAAAGTATCTCCTCCAAATAGTGTTTAGAAATATATATATATATATATATATATATATATATATATACAAAGATAGCAATAATCTGAAAGATGTCAAGCGGTAATATATTTAACACAAAGATATATGGCAGCAAGTACACTCTATATTAATGCAAGCAGTAATATATTATTAATATCCCAATAATTAATATTAATTTAATAGTTACAAAATCTCAATAAATATATTAATTATAACTCATTTAATTTACACATTAAACTCTTTTAATGGTACATCACTAAATAATATATTTATTTTTATTTTTTATTTAACTTTGTAATATATATTTTGTATAAAATACAACACATGGCAGTTTGAAGAAGTTGTTAGAGAGAATTTTTCTGATATGACTCACATATTAAAGTGGTTGAAAAGACTGTTAGAGATGCTCTAAGGAACATTTCAAATGGATCAATTTATTAGAGGGCCAAAATGAGGTCTTATTATTCATTATGACTATGAGCCTTATATTTTTTTGTGCTTAGCTCGGTAGTGACCTTTTTTAAGAACTTCTCATACATAGTATTCCCTCTGTTCCTAAAAGATTGTCGTTTAAGGTTAATGCACACATATTAAGGAATATAATTAATACCTAGCGCAAATATTATACTACCTTTATTAATTGTCCAAACCAATTATTCACTTCCCAATGTTTCTTATTCAATTCAACTAATTACTTCTTATTCAACCAATTACTACTTTGATTATACTATTGAATTGATTAAGAATTATTCGGAAGGGAAGAAAGCTTTAAATAGGAGAAAGCTTTAAATAAATAAGGATAAAGTAGGAAAAAAATAGCTAATGTGTATTGATAAACTCAAAACGACAATCTTTTTAAAATTAAAATTACTTCCTAAAATGACAATTTTTTAAGAACGGAAAAATAATATATAAATCACAAGTTCCAAATTGAAACAAGACTAGTTGAAGTGGTGTTTGTATAAAAGGAGTGTTGGTCTCATTCAAAATGTAATGCTATCATCTAATTAAAAACCACCTCATTTATCTCGTTTATCACGTTTATGACTTTACTCCTCTTGCTACTACGTACAAGAAAGCTATTACTCCTTCCCCTTCTTGTATCTTTCTGATTTTTATCAGCTCATGGCTAAGTAGGCTGCATATAATATATATATATATATATATATATATATAAGAAGTTGATTCAAAGTTTGGATGTACATATAATTATAAGAAATTTATTTCTGCATAAATTTTATATATTTTATAAGCTCATGGCTAAGTAGTATATGGTAAAATGAACATATACAATTTCTATTATTTCATATAAGAGCTAACTGTTGAGATTAAAATTAAAAATTACACTTTAGTTATTATTAGTGGTGGACGATGGTGTCATAAATCACAATTTTTTAGTTATAATCTCCATGAGTTAATTTTAGTATTGGACGCTAATAATGATGTTTGTATATATATATATATATATATATATATATATATATATATATATATAAATAGAATAACGCTTAATAAGATAATTTTATGATTGAAGCGTGACGTATTTTGATAAAGGCATGATAACATTTTTGTAAATACCATGCCATAGCGTATTTACAAAAATGTTATCACGTCTTATCAAAACTACGTCGTTTGATAAAATTATGTTATTTAAGAGGTTATCTTTATTTAAGGATTATCTTCTTGAAGCTTATATATATATATATATATATATATATATATATATATATATATATATATATATATATATATAATAACGCTTAAATAAGAATAGCATAATTTTATCAAATTTTGACGTAGTTTTGATAAGGCATGATAACATTTTTGTAAATACCATGCCACCGCGTATTTACAAAAAATGTCATCACGTCTTATCAAAACTACGTCGTTTTGATAAAATTATGTTATTTAAGAGGTTATGCTATTTAAGGATTATGCTCTTGAATCTTCCCGTATATATATATATATATATATATATATATATATATATATATATAGTCGACAAAAAATATGGTTATGGGTTGGTTTTGTTTTTCAAAATATGGTTATGGTTCCATTTAAAAATTAAAACTATATTAACCATTTTTAATATGGGTTATGTGAGTTAGAACCATATGGTTATGGTTCAAATATAGGTCGACCCATATTTTAAATTTCAAACATACCATTATTATGATCCAAGTAAATAAATTATTATTAGATATATCATTTATACATTATCTGTAAGACCCCGAAATTTTTTTAAATATAATGGAATTTCCTTTATTTATTATTTTGAAATAGTAAGGGTGGATTTGATTAATGTGGTTAGTTATGGGTAAAATGCGCAAATATTTCAAAATAAGCAAGTGGTTATAAAATATTCATTGTTGTTTTGGGAATATTCGTTTGGTCGTGGAATATTTGTCTTTCGGGGAATATTCGTATTTATCACGACATGTAGTAATGTGGGCCCCATAACGGAAAGCGATTGGATGAAGAAAACGCATAAATATAAGTTGGTTAAAAATAACGGCAGTAGTTGTTATCAATTAAGACTGTTGGAATACCCGTTGGTTAAAATACAAGAATACGCTGGCGACAAAAGATACACCAGATTGTACGCAAGATTGTTGAATTATTGATCCTTACGTAAGAAGGCACTACTCAATAATTTTCACAGAGTTATTATTCAATATTTTATTTTATTGATTCAATAATTCTTTGCGTTGATATTTTATATTATTGTTGTTCAATAATTGTCAACGCACATTATCTCCATTATCGGATCAATAATTCATATTATTTAAATAATATTATTAGATAGCATTATTGGCAATTTCTAGAAAGTTCATCACAAGGAGAGGTTTGGTCACCTAATCAATTGCTGCAAGAAGAGAAATCCTTATCGGAAAGCCCCCTCTTTCCCGGGAACTACAAGTTATCATAAATGTGATTCTCGTAATATTATTTGTGAATAATTAATTATTGATTTATATGATAAGAAAATATTTATAAATGATGGATTTATTTGTTTTATGTGGTTATAATTGAATGATTTAATGTTGAGGTGTTTTATCAAGATTTATCTGGATTGGAGGTATTAAAAATCAAATCGGGGTTTTGAGATATATTATGGGTTATAATTTTTAATCAAACCGTTGGATCGTTGTAATTTTGGATATGTTATACATACATAAGTTGAGTATATGTCCACAAATTTTGAACCGTTAAAATGAACGAATGATTTGTTATGAATTTTAAGAGGTGACTGATTCGGAAATTAGGTTTATAATTGATTTTGGTGGAAAATTCTAGAATTGAGTGGGCCCCACTTGTGGTTGGTGAATAAATGTGTTGAATTTTATTTCAAATGTGGTGGGTGGGAATAGTAGCAGGTAAAGCCATCAGGTTGCAGGTTAAGTCTCGCTTGGCGTCTTAACATTTTCCTATAAATAGAGGGTTAAGTTAGAATTGAAAATCACACCGTAAACAAGTTTTTTCTTTCTCTATCTATATTATCGAGTGTATTTTGTGAGTATTTTGAGTATACTTTGAGTATTGTTAGAGGCGGTGCAAGTTCCTTCAAAGACTATATCCTGTTTCAACTAAAGCATCTATCTTTCGAGGTAAGGGATGTTATTTTCTTCTCGGATGATATTATTTCTTCAATATCATTATCTTTGAAATATTGGTTGGAACTTTTTATCAAATTTGGAACTTTTTCATGTCTGAAAGTTACTTATTCATGAGTTACTTATTCACGAAAGTTACTATTCATGAGTTACTATTCACGAGTTACTATTCACGAGTTACTATTCACAAGTACTATTATGAAGCGTGAAGAGATTTTTTTTGGAATTTCTATCTTTTGGTGTCTGAGTTACTTATTCACGTATACTGCAAGACTATTCACGAATCTTAAGACTATTCAATTAAAAATGAAAATTTTTCTTTTGTCTAAAATATCTAATCTGGATACTAGCTTTGATTGTATCCATGTTTTGATCATTCTTGAATTTTACACCACTATGATTATTTTTGAGGTATTTTTGGACGGATAAAACCAAGTACTTAATCCTTAATCCTTGTCATTTTGTTTCATTGGATTCGTTTTTTAAAAATATTTTCATCATCCTCGGCCTTAAATGATGATATTATTGAATATCTTTCTATTCAGTAGTGCAAAGATGAATGATTTTCGAAGAATATCTTTGGCCTCTGTATGCAAAGATGATGGTGTGTTTAAATGAACACGACCGATCGATGAATATCTTTGGCCTTTAGTGCAAAGATGAGCAGTGTTTAAATGAATACGACCGATCGATGAATATCTTTGGCCTTTAGTGCAAAGAGAAACAGTGTTGAGATGAACATGACTAATCGATGAATATCTTCGGCTCAGTAGTGCAAAGATGAATATTTGATTTGAGATGAATATTGATTGATGTTACAGGATAAAATATTGATGATGGATCGTTAAATTCATAGATCATAGTAGATTTCATTCTCTACGTAACTCTTCTATGAATTATTATTTCATCATGAATATTGATCTCAAACTTGTCATTCTATTGTATTCTATCGATTTTTTCCTCGTTCAAGACTAACGATAATTTGTTCTATATTATCTTAGTCATAACATTCTTTATCGGGCTAGTTGAGCTCACCCTTTTTCCTTTTTGTTCCATTTTTCTTCTTAGGAGGCTAGAATGTAGCAAGTACTAGCTCTGGGGTATGGAATGAAGGTTTTAGAAAGGATTGTTTAGTAGTCCTCACCATTTTTGTAAAATAATGTATCAATAAATGTGATGAGGATTTATTTGAGTATAGATATTGTCTCTGTAAGATAATATTTGTATTCAAACTCACGCTTTTTCTTGTTGTAATAATAAAGTCAGAAGTTGTTTCGCATCATGTATTTGGGCACTCGAGAATGGGTTGGATGGAATGGACCTATTTTGGGGTCGCCACGGTTGGTATCGTAGCTTAGGATATGATCTTCAAGTGAGATCGGGGAATAGAACTAGAGGGGAGAGATGAGTAAATCCTTCGCTAAAGGTGTCCTACCTAAGCTTATTTGTTAGTTGGTCGAGATATAGGATATTATGTGGTATGTTAATTTGTTTAATTAACCCTTGTTTTATAATGATTTGAGAATGTCGACCGAGAATATTATGATGGAGTAAATGAGACCGTGGAGATGTCTCAGATTTACTTAACGAGGAGAACGCTGCAACAGTCGGGCAATGTTCCTCCCCGTGAACAACACCACCGAAAGCAGATGATGAACGAGGGGATGTTTAGAAGCTTTTTGCAGCTCATGCAAAATCGCACGAGGAGACTCGTGTTCAAAATACTGAGGAGGAAATGATAGCAATTCACGGGTTGTCACAACATGCAAGCTTCAAAGAGTTGGGACCACCGAATTTAAGGAAGGGAAAGCCGATCCGATCATGGCGAAACATGGGTCAAGCAAATTACCAAGATATTCGATGTCTTGGGATGTACGGAAATGTGAAGGTTCCATTCGCTACTTTTATGTTCCGTGGCGAGGCAGACTACTGGTGGGAGTCTCGTGAAGCGTGCACTCCATCCACCGCACTCAAATCGTCACGGGAGACATTTTAAACTAGTTCAACGACAAGTACTTCCCCGAAAGTATTCGGCTATATGAAGGAAGTGGAGTTTATTAGACTAGAAGCAGTAATAACACGACGGTGTCCCAAAGACGAGGCGAAGTTCATGCGGAGTTATCCGTGTTCAGACCTCATTTGGTGGAGAATGAGGAACGATGACGCGGATGTTTCGAGAGGTTGAAACCCAAGATACGCCAAGATCTCATTTCATAAATTTTTCTCTATTCAGATGTTGTCAATGTGGCTCGGTTGTTAGAGCGAGATAACGAGTACGCTCAACCGAGGGACCATAACCAGGATCATACCAAGATAGCATTCAACAAAATAACGATAACCCACGGAGAAAGAAGAATACGGACAAAGGCAGAACCACTCGGTGGTAATCGTGGCCATGAAAATAGAAAGCGAAGTCTGGGAGGAGATTTTAAAAGAGGAGATTCAACAACCACCACGTAAGACGTCGTGACGCCAAGAAGAACTAGTTCTAAGGGAGGAGAACGACCACCCATCATATGTTATAAATGTGGAAAGAGAGGACATATCGGTCAAACCTGCCCACAACAGCTTTAAGGTATGCTATAATTGTGGAAAGGAAGGACATATCGCCGAGATTATACGATATCGAAACCCAAATCCAATGGGAATGGTGACTCAAAAGGATGTCCAAGAAAAGTCAAAGTCAACGATTTCTCGGAAGAGCGTTTGTCGTGACTTCCAATAAAATGCGAGGAACCCGAACGAAGTTAAGACGGGTTAGTTAATTATAAAATTCTTACAAGTTTATACCTTACTAGATAATTGGTTCTACCCATTCTTTATCTCTCTTGCTTGCGCCAACGTTTGAACTTGACTACGGAGAAATTAGACTTTGACCTATTTATGGAGAATCCATTAGAGAAACTTTCATTACATCCGTTGTTTAGAAATCTTGTTTGATTCAAGTGGCACCATTACCTTACCCGTTGACCTTATCTCTTTAAAGATACTTGCTTTTGGGGATTGATTGGTTAACTACTCATCACGCCAAAATTGATTGCTTTTGTAAGGTCATAGTTTTCATATTCCTAAGCAACTCGTTATTCAATTCAAGCAATCAAACCATTGTAATCAAACATTTTCATATCAAGCCATGAAGTCATTCGCTTATTACGGATGTCAAGTTTTCTTAGTCCATGTTATGGATTTGAATAAAGACACGCCGATTTGAATAATATTCTCGTTGTTATTGATTTTCCCGACGTATTTTCTCAAGAATTTCGCTTACTTCCAAAGTTCGATATTAAATTTTGTATCGACTTTGAACCCCAGATAAAAACTCATTTCTAAAATCTCATATCAAATGGCTCCTATTGAACTTCGTGAGTTAAAAATTCAACTATAGAATTTGGTACCGAGCCTTTATCTTGTGACTTCCTTTCAGGAATTCACCCAAGCCGCACTCTCTGTAGGGACGCCTTATTCGCGATGATAGTAAACCGATAGGTGTCATTGTAACGCTGTTATCCAAGGTTGGGATATGAGTCACGATTGAGAACAACCTAAGTCTCAGAATCGAAATACGTAGCTTTTCAGCTTAGTTGGTTATTATCTGAGATTCGTTCAAGGATATTCTCTAATCGCTATTCCATTAACGAAATGACTCATAGAGATACAAAATTCAAATGGAGCAAGGAATGTGGTAAGAGCTTCAAGAACTCAAGAGGAGACTCATTTCAAAGATATGTTCTCACCATGCCATCCTCGAAAAGTTTAACGGTAGAAATGACGTGGCGAGTAGAAGAAGATCGATACAAGTACGAAAAACGATATCATTAAAGACTCATTTCAGTATAATATACAAATAATAGAGATGGAGATGAAAACTCTAGGTACCCACGTGATGATATACGAAGCACGTGATGATATAATGAAAGTATAATCGATTTTAATCGATAAAGTTAAAGTCGCTCAAGCTACACACCGAGTCGATGAATTTGAAGAAAGAGGTGCAAGAAGTTGTTATTTCAAAAGCGAGAGAATCGGTGAGGTGAGGAAAGCTCAAACCTTCGATTTATTAATCCATTGAAATTTCGATCGAATAGGAATCGTGGCCTATCGACTCGCTTTTACCGCCAAGTACGACGCGTGTTCATAACGCTTTTCACGATCGATGTTACGTAAATATGTGGACGACCGAACTACGCTATTGAAGTTAGAACCGACGAGATAGCCAAGACTTAACGTATGAGGAGGTACTGTCAAGATTTTGGATAGGAAGGAGCATGCCCTACGCCAAGAAAGGTCATACCACAAGTTAAAGTTTTGTGGAGGAATCATGCTATAGAGGAAATGACGGGAATTGGAAACGAAAATGAAAGCGAGGTATTCTCATCTTTTCAAACACCAGTACGTGACGCCAATTTCGAGGACTAAATTTCATAAGGAGGGAGGTCAGAAGACCAATTTTTTTTAAATATAATGGAATTTCCTTTATTTATTATTTTGAAATAGTAAGGTGGATTTGATTAATGTGGTTAGTTATGGGTAAAATGCTAAATATTTCAAAATAAAGCAAGTGGTTATAAAATATTCATCATTGCTTTGGGAATATCGTTTGGTCGTGGAATATCAGATCGTTTGGGGAATATTCGCACGATACCACGCAAACCATGTGTGGGCCCCATAACTGAAAGCGATTGGATGAAGAAACGACAAATATAAGTTGGTTAAAAATAACTACGTAGTTGTTATCAAGTAAGACCATTGAATACCCGGTGGTTAAAATACTGAATACGCGCGTGGTCGCATAAAGAAGACATACCAGTATTGCAAGAGATTGTCAATTATTCGATCCTTACGTAAAGAAGGCACTACTCAATAATTTTCAAGTAGTTATTGTTCAATATTTTATTTTATTGATTCAATAATTTGTGCGTTGATATTTTATATTATTGTTGTTCAATAATTGTCACACGCACATTATCTCCATTATCGATCAATAATTCATATTATTTAAATAATATTATTAGATTGCATTATTGGCAATGTCTAGAAAGTTCTGTCAAGGAGAGGTTTGGTCACCTAATCAAATTGGCCAAGAAGGAGAAATCCTTATCTGAAAGCCCCCCTTTCCGGGAAAAACTGGTTGTCATTAAATGTGATTCTGTGTAATATTATTTGTGAATAATTAATTATTGATTTATATGATAAGAAAATATTTATAAATGATGGATTTATTTGTTTTATGTGGTTATAATTGAATGATTTAATGTTGAGGTGTTTTATCAAGAATTTTGCTTGGAATGGAGGTATTAAAATCAAATCAAGATTTTTACGATATATTGCGTGAGTTATAATTTTTAATCCGACCGTTGGATCGTTGTAATTTTTGGATATGTTATACATACATAAGTTGAGTATATGTCCACAAATTTTGAACCGCGTTAAAATGAACGAATGATTTGTTATGAATTTTAAGAGGTGCTTGATTCTAAATTAGGTTTATAATTGATTTTGGTGGAAAATTTAGAATTGAGTGGGCCCCACTTGTGGTTGGTGAAGAAATGTGTTGAATTTTATTTCAAATGTGGTGGGTGGAAATAGTAGCAGGTAAAGCCATCAAAGTTGCGTGTTAAGTCTCGCTTTTACGGCTAACATTTTCCTATAAATAGAGGGCTAAGTTAATTGAAAATCACACCGTAAACAAGTTTTTCTCTTTTCTATCTATATTATCGAGTGTATTTTGTGAGTATTTTGAGATACTTTGAGTATTGTTAGACAGTGCAAGTTCCTTCAAAGACTATATCCAGGTGTTTCAACCAAGACTCGCTTTTCGAGGTAAGGATGTTATTTTCTTCTCGGATGATATTATTTCTTCAATATCATTATCTTTGAAATATTGGTTGGAACTTTTTATCAAATTTGGAACTTTTTCACGCTTGAGTTACTTATTCATGAGTTACTATTCACGAGTTACTATTCATGAGTTACTATTTCACGAGTTACTATTCACGAGTTACTATTCACGAGTACTATTCATGAAGCGTGAAGATATTTTTTTTGTGGAATTTCTATCTTTTGTGTGTTTGAGTTACTTATTCACGATACTCAAGACTATTCACGATATACTAAGACTATTCACTTAATACAAGACTATTCATCAAAAATGAAAATTTTCTTTTCGCCTCTAAAATATCTAATCCTGGATACTAGCTTTGATCAGATCCATGTTTTGATCATTCTCGAATTTTACACCACTACGATTATTTTTGAGGTATTTTGGACGTGGATAAAACCAAGTACTTAATCCTTAATCCTCGCTCATTTTGTTTCAATTGGATTCGTTTTTTAAAATATTTTTCATCATCCTCGCTTTTAAATGATGATATTATTGAATATCTTTACCCCGAAAGTAGCAAAGATGAATGATTTGAAGAAGAATATCTTTGGCCCAGATAGTGCAAAGATGAACAGTGTTTAAATGAATACGACCGATCGATGAATATCTTTGGCCTTTTAGCAAAGATGAACAGTGTTTAAATGAACACGACCGATCGATGAATATCTTTGGCCTTTTAGTGCAAGAAGATGAGCAGTGTTGAGATTAATACGACCGATCGATGAATATCTTTACCGTAGGCAAAGATGAATATTTGATTCGAGATGAATATCGATTGATGTTACGAGGATAAAATATTGATGATGGATCGTTAAATTCATAGATTATAGTAGATTTCATTCTCACGTAACTCTTCTATGAATTATTATTTCGCCGCGAATATTGATCCGAAACTTGTTGTCTATCAGATTCTATCGATTTTTCCTCGTCAAGACTAACGATAATTTGTTCTATATTATCTTAGTCATAACATTCTTTACTTGCCAATGAGCTTTCCCTTTTCCTTTTTGTTCCATTTTCTTCTTGTGGAGGGCAGAATGTAGCAAAGACTAAATGTGGTATGGAACGAAGGTTTTAGAAAAAGGATTGTTTAGTAGTCCTCACCATTTTTGTAAAATAACGTATCAATAAATGTGATGATGATTTATTTTGAGTATAGATATTGCTCAGAAGATAATATTTGTATTCAAACTCACAGTTTCTTGTTGTAATAATAAAGTTCAGAGTTGTTTCGCATCACGATTTGGCTTAATTCGTGAATGGGTTGGATGGAATCGACCTATTTTGGGGAATTAAATACATAATCACAAAATATTAATTTAAAATTAATATGAATTTATTTATTTTGATTAATTTAATAATTAATATAGTAAAATCTTAATAAATAATACCGAGTACAAAAATATTATTTCAAAAATTAAAATAAATTCACATCAATATTTTAATAAAAATTTAAAATTTGACAAATGAATTACTATCAAACTCAAATAAGATCCTGATTTGTGAGACGAAGGGATATATATATATATATATATATATATATATATATATATATATATATATATATAGTGAACTCTGAAATAATTTTGAAATAAAAAGGGTAATTCGTCAAAGAAAATAGGCTGAAACAGACAGTAAAAAACAAGTCCTATGGAGGTTTAAATGAATTGGTCTAATAATATTGGCTGTCACAAATTATTCTGAAGCTAATTTTTTTTTTTTGGTGGTCCAGACGCATTCAATATTTTAGCTAGTTTTTGAAATGGTACTTCACAAAAACCAAACTGAACACTACTACATACGAGTAGATGATTAGAACATCTCCAGCAGGTCGGAGCTTGCTGGAGATGCTCTAATCCTAAACTAATTTAGTTTAAGATTCAGAATTTGCTTCAGCAGGCAGACTAAATATAGTTTAGTGTATTTTTTGGCAAAATAAAAAGACTATATTTAGGAACTTGGTTTGATGGACTATAAATTTTTAATATATTTAAATGAGAGTGTGGAAGAATGATTGGTAGACAATAATTCATTAAATATAATATAATCTTTTAATATTATAGTCCATGAAATAGTTCATCTGCTGAAAAGATTGAAAAATTATCTCATGGATTGATGTCATATGGACTAAATATAGTACATGATATAGTCCACATTATTAGAGATGCTGTTAAGAAAGAAATAAATTAATGTACGACCATATAGTTATGTTTTGAAGGTACATACATACATACTAATGGCTTGTTTTTAAAAAGTTTGTTTGTTAGGATGTTTTATTTAAAAGAAATTGATATTTTCACGTGTTAAAATGATATTTCTACATGAGTCCCTCTCACATGAAGCTGGGACTGACTCGTTATTCAATCGTGTAAGAGAAAAATATCAATTTTTTATATAAAAATATCAGTTCCTATATATTTAAATTCTTGAAAGGTGACAGAGAGGTAGACACCCAGCTTCTTTTCTCAATTACCAGTAAGTAGGGTTTTTCAATGATTTAATTTTAAGAGTAATGCTACATACACAAACTATTTTATAAATTGCTGATTTGACATAGTTCACCTTAACATATTGATCAATAAATTATTTTAATGTAGTCTTCGGCCCCACACAATATGTTGATGTGTAATATGCCACATCAGCAATTTATAAAATAGTTTGTGTCTCCAACATTATTCTAATTTTAATGCTATATAACTTTCATGATCCAAGTTCACATTTGGATATATCCTAAGCAATTTTAAAATTTTGTTTGTTTAGTAAATTGAATTGAAATGAATCTGAACGACCTAATCGCTCAAACAAGGTTTGTTTTGGCCCGAATGATTTGAATTGGTAAGATGGACGAGCTGAATGACTAAGTTAGATTTTTTTGAAATTTGAATTACCGAATGAAAGAAATTGAATGAACTAAAAAAATAAAAAAAATAAAAATTTTAAAAATACTAACTATTATATTAAGTAATATTAAATAAATTTACAATAATTTTGAATTTTTTCAGAATGGTAAAATAATAAAGTTTTGTCATTCACATGTTTCAGACATGTCAATTATCAAATAACTTTTTTCATTCAGATTCAGATTCAGATTCAACTAATTCAGATTCAGATTCAACTCATTCAGATTCAGATTCAGATTAATTTAATTTTTATCAAACACCCCTTAGCCTCGTTAAGTTTGATTGCGTAATTGAATAGAAGTAGTAATTTGTATTTGACCTCAAGCCGCCATTCGTACAACTTAAAACTTAGCCTCATTCAAATTTGTTTCCGTACGAGAATTAATCCCATCAATTTAAATACTTTTAATATTTTACAAATTACTACTTTTAAAAAGTTAAAATACTAATCTGATTGGACCGCATGCAGGTGAAGAAACTAAGAAAGATACAGCTCTTTTAATTTTATTTTTTTAATTATAAATTTTCATCCTGCAATTTAAATATAAAAAGAATTATTATAGCTATGACAAACCTTAACAAGTTATAGAAATAATCATAAAAATAGAACACGTACGTACATAGTTTTTTATCTGTAAAGTTTTCTTGTTACTGTTTCTAGTACTTGTAGTATATGCATATTGATTAATTGTTAAGTTAAGTGCGTATGTAAAAAATTAAAAAAATTATCTTCTACCGGGAAATTCGGAGAGACGTAGAGGAAATATAATCTAATAATGTTGTTTACATTTGCCAATTAATAATATATGCATGATTTATACCAATATTCTATATTCGCTTTTCTTTTACTTATAAAAAGGTCATCCGCAACCCTGCTTGTTTTTTAAAATAATTTTCAAAACGTTGTAGTTTTAATATTTATATATGAAGAATATGGAGGTACGCAGCCGTGTAATTTTTAAAATTACACGGTCTACGATCGTAGAGTAATCCCCAGATAGTAGAGTGAATTCATTCTACGATCGTATAGTAGTCCACGACCATAAAATGAATTCACAAATCGTGGAGTGACTACTCTACGATCGTAGACCGTGTAATTTTAAAAGTTATACAGCTGTGGACCTCCATATATATATATATATATACTCCCTATGTTTCAAATTAAAGAGATTGATCATTACTTATTTTTGGAAGTTAATTTAAGTAATTTTCAAACTCAAATTAAGATTATTCATCACAAATTCTAAAACAATAAATTTTATAATAAAATATATTTTTTAAATAATTTATATAAGTATCATTATATTAATTAAAATAAATTAAAAATTATCTCAATTTTAAATTTAAATTGATTTTAAAAAGTCTATAGGAGTAATAATTCTCCTCGAGTATTGATGCAATTTTTATTTGTCCCGACACGTGGTTACGTTGTCGAAACAAGTAGTAGACATTATTTGCTGAGCATTTAATATTTTGGAAAATGGTGATCAATTGAAATGGTCCCTTTACGGCTTTAACAGCACATGAATTCATAAATATAATTTTCAATTCAGATGTTCTACCAAATAAACTTGGATGTGACTTTCCTTAATCACATTTCTTTTAATTTTATTCAATATATTAATTATTTAATATATATAATTTTATTAATAATGATCAAAATATACTAATAATAATTTAAAGGTCAATCAAGTTAAATATATTTCAATATTTAGCCATCGTTATTTTAATAAGGAGTGATTAACATGAAATTAATTTTAATCAGTTGATTAATACAGTGTCGTCATGCAGATAGAAGGTGATCTTTCTCTACGTGTTAATATTGTATTAGTCAATTGACCAACTTATTACGAAGTTAACTTCATAATAACCAGATTTATTGTAATATAGGGTGATAAGGGCCAAGTCTATGACTAGGAGGCCAGCAGATACATTGGCCAAAGAATCCTTCTAGGGGACCGGTGGGTTCCAACCGGGGTAGTGACTGGTCGGAAATAAAATATTGTTTTTAACTACTAAATAATTAATGTGATTTATTAAAATTAAAATTTTTGAGAATGCATTGATTAAAGGTATTATTTGATACATTAAAAAATAGGTACGCATGCATCGCATAACCTCTATTTTTTACATATATCTAAATGACACCTAAATCACTGTATTTTATAAAAATTTCAATTCTAATTAATCACATTAATTATTTGGTAATCAAAAAAAAAATACCATATATTTTTTGTCATGTATATTAAAATATATTTATGTAATAGACACTTAAAGTAAATCTAAAGACACTCAAAAGATTAAATAATAATAAAAGAAGAGAGAAAATGTAATAGAGAGGAGAGAAATATTTTACTACTATTTTACTTTTTATACATGTCTTTGAATGTATTTAGATTAGCTGTGTTTCGTACCTCCGGTACTATATGGACGGTGAAATTTATCTCAAATTTTAGATAGCTTAAATGATTTATTAGGGTGAGCAAAAAATTTAAAATCAATTGTATTTTGTTAGATAGATATATTCTTTATATAAAGAGAATGATTCATAATCAAAATTGTCTAGATCTAACTCATTTTACACCTATATCTTATAAACATAATTTTTAAAAATACAAAAAAAGGTCCAACGTAACAATTTTGAAAATGAAAACAGAAGATACAAAATAAGTTGGCTATTTAACACCTAATAGTCAATTTTGGTTATGAATATTTGGTGATAAATATATTAATAAATGTATATATATTGTGACGTAGTTAAGAAGGGATGAGAGTGAGCCACGTGTAACAATTTGGGTCAAATTTTAAATTTAAATTAAATCAAATTATAGTATAATATTATCACCATTTTTAAAAGATTGTTCCAATTTATTTGTCGTTTATAATTTTCTAGAAGAATAAATTATTTATTTTCTTATATCACCTCTATCTTCTCTCATTGCAAATTATCTCCCTTGTATTAATAGTTTTCAATTTCCCATAAAGGGATAGTGATGGAATTTCAAACAAATTTTAAATGTTAAATGATAGTATTAAATAATTTTCTTAATACATGTACAAAAACCTTAAACGACAATATTTTAGGAATAGAAGTAGTAACAATTAAAATTTGTTTGAAATTATATCACTGCCCCTTTATGAGAAGTTGAAAACTATTAATACAAGGCAGCAAATTTCTTGGGACAATAAGAGAAGGTAGGGGTGATATAGGAAAGTAAATAATTTATTCTACTAAAAAGTTGTAAACGATAAATAAATTGGAACAAATTTTTTCTTCTAAAACGACAATCTTTTATAAACGAAGAGAGTAAAACTTGATGCTTTTCTTAATAAATTTTTTTTAAGTCATTTTAGCCCACCAAAAATTGATGACTAAATGTATTAATAATCCTTGGTGAATGTATATGTATTAATTATTATATTAGCTTGCACGCAAAAAAATAGTTTATGTAGAAGCACTTTTTAACATATATATAGATATATAAATATACTAGTAAACTAGCTTTTTAGTGTTGATAAGGAACAGAAGGTCACACCAGACCAAATGGGGAGGAGCCCTTGCTGTGCAAAGGTAGGGCTAAACAAAGGTGCATGGACTTCTGCTGAGGACAAGATTCTCAGAGACTACATTAAGCTCCATGGTGAAGGCAGATGGAGAAACCTCCCCAAAAGAGCAGGTTAAATTAATATTCATATATGCTCATTTGATTTCATTACTTATTCTATTTTATTTATTGAGTAGTTTAATTAGATGGGTTATATATATAGATAATTAGTCGAAATGTTGATGGCAGGTTTAAAGAGATGTGGGAAGAGTTGCAGGCTTAGATGGTTGAATTATCTGAGACCAGACATCAAGAGAGGCAACATCTCCCCTGATGAAGAAGAACTCATCATCCGCCTTCACAAGCTCTTGGGAAATAGGTATTAATTAATTAATTATTTCTCTCTCTTCCTCCCTTAATTAAATCTGTCCTAATTAAATAAGAGCCTCATTCATGGTTAATTTCAGAAGATATAAATTAAGAAAATTAATGATGCAGTTAGTTAAGAAATGAAATGACATTCTTGTTGTGATTGGAGATGGTCTCTAATAGCTGGGAGGCTTCCGGGGCGAACAGACAATGAAATAAAGAACTACTGGAACACAACCTTGAGAAAAAAGGTTCATGACAATCACTCCTCCTCTGCTTCAGCTTCAGCTCCAGCTCCAGCTCCTCCCAAGAAAGACTGGACGCAGCAGCAGCATTTGGTTCGGAGCAGATCGGCGCATGAGTCGCCGGATAATAAAATTGATTCTTCCAGTTCAAAGGCAGAAGAAAAATATGAATGTGTTAGTCCAGCAGCATTGGATTTGGAGCATCCGGATGTCGAGCTTTTAAACTCGGATTTCTGGGGTTTTTTTGAGAGCCCGGAGGCTAATTGGAATGTCGGTGATTTTGTTCATCCAAATCCAATTGTGGCTTCCACTCATCATTATTTTGCTAATAATATTTCCGAGTCCGGAGGAGATTGGCTGTCTTGATGTTCCAATTACTACATTTATGTAGCTACAGAGTTTATTATTATGGAGGCTTTGGCTTATTCTATCTTCTTGCTCTTTGTTGTAGAGAGTTTATTATTTTATTTGTCCAAAAATAAGACTACTACCATCTATCTATCTCTATTATAATATAATTTAAGCAAATTTGTCTATTTTTTAGAAATATATATGTTCTCGAGAAGAAGTATCATCTCGATTCTAATATTTTTATAATTCGATTTACTTATTAATGAGAATTTATCTCGTTCTTGTTCCAGAGTTTAGTCAAAAAAATAAATAAATAATTTACAGAATAATTTTGTGTTATTTTATACTAAAATCAAAAGAAATAAAACTCTTGCGAAAAGAAATTACAAATAGTAGAGGAGGGATATTTAATTTATGGTTGTTGTGGGCGCCACTCCTTTAGAAAAATAACATTGTCAATTGAGTATACGTAAGTAATTTGAAGCTGTGGGCGAGCTTTTAATATGAAAACTCACTCCCTTATTAATTTCACTACACTTAATTGTTTTTCATTAGACGGGCAAGATGTTGACATAAACTCACCAACTATTGTCATAAAAGTATTAAAAAAAAATTTATCAAATAATTTAAAACGCTAAAATATATTAAAACTATAATATGTTATAAAAGATGGAAAGGAAAAAAAATAATCGAGCAATTTAGAAACTTGATGAGACATTATAAATTTGCGACAAAAAAAAAGGTACATTAAAAACAAAGGATAATTAAATATATAATGCAAGTACAAATTACAAAGTCTCTCCCTGAGATGGGAGAAAATGAACCATCGGAAAGGGATTATAAGTGATAAATAATTTAGATGAACCAATCATATATTCTGTAGCACTTGAATTAATAATCCAACAAGTACATGCATAAGAAACATTAAGTGTATGACGGGGCATGATGAGCGGAGCTAGGAATGGATAAGAACTGTCCGAAAAGCTAATATTTTCTCAGAAGAAGACCACTAAGATCATCACTATAGATAGAACTAGATTATGCAATGATATGGTATAACAAAAACAACACAAATATTCAAGGAAATATCAACAAGGATGATTCAAAGGCTCAAGTAACACTATATGGCAATTAGGTAAATAATAAAATTAACGACAAAAAAAATAGAGATAATACCACTATATATGAGAAAATTTGAAAAAATCTGAACCAAACAATACGACTATTGTAGATGAGAAGGAGAGAGCAGGGGCGGATACAAGAATTTTTCGAATGTTAACTATTTTTTTGTGATATTGATGATTCATTTTTATAAGGTTTGAATTTTGAACACATATCATGAATGCCTAAATTAATCAAAATACAAGTCTCCAACTAACAACAAATTCAGACAAACTACAAATTTTAGATTATCAAACAAAAAAAGTCTTAATTTAGTTACCTTTTAAGTTTGATCTACATAGTCAAAGTCAGAGTCTCACTCTTACAAAGACGAGGTCGACAGACACCTGGACGGTGGTCGTCACTCGACGCGAAAAAGAGAAGTAGCGGAGCAATGGAGTCGTGAAAAAATTGAGATGTAGTGGCGAAGATGTAAAAGAAGTAGAATGAACAACGCTGCATCAGGAGAGGGTAAATGTCAAATGAAACTTTGTAGAGTCTGTACTTTGTATTTAGATTAAGAATGACTTTTTTTTTGTTGCTTCAAACTTAAATCTTCCATTAATCTACCCTTTGAGTTTATTAACTTGTATTTCTACCCTTATCTCGATACTTAAATTAATAAAAATAAAAAACTTAGCATAGGCTGTCTATGCTGCCCTCCATATACATCCGCCCATGGGGGAGATAGGCGAGCATTCTAAAACTTATCACGTGCTGAGGAACAATACTGATGAACAGTACTTTGCTACAATGTCGATGAACAATACTTTGCTACAATGTCGATGAGACTGATACTAAGTTGAAATCCATATTTAAGGTTGTGAGAAAATAAAGAAATTGGTGAATATGAGACGTTAAATCATTCTCATCATTTCATTGTATATATACTACATTCTGTTACAATTAAACTATAATTAAGGCTCTAATTAGAGCTGTAATCAAGGGTAAATACTATATTCCTTAAATAATTACATTCTAATAATATTCTAACAGATTTATAGAATATTTTACATTCTAACATATTATAATAAAATAATTGAAATAGTAATTCTTTCACTCTTAAAATACAATCAAAATTTTAAATCATAATAAAATACGCAGATGTGAGCCATTTTTCAACACGGAATGGTAATGAATAGAAAATATTTTAGCAGCTTCTAGATTAAAAGAATATACATGATTTTAGAGATTTGGTGTCTCAATTTGATCTCTTATTTGAATTGTTTGGAAGATTATCATTTTATGTTTTTATATTAGTATAAGTTAGTCATGAAATAATAATAATAATAATAATAATAATAATAAGTCAATTTTTGGCATTGTGGCGGTGTCTATATCCATGACTTTTGTTACTTTAGCTGTCAATACAAACAAGTCCTAATACACAGCTTGTTCTTGTTTTAAATCAATATGTTAAAGATTATATTTATTTATAATAATTTATTTGAAATAAGATTATTAATTTTAAATATTTTATTTATTTTTAAATTTAAAACTATTAATCTAAGAATTATAAAATAATTTATTATAATTATAATTTGATTATAATAATTAATTATAATTTTGGAATTATAATCCTTTTTTACGCACAAAACCATAACCTAAAAGAATAAAAGATATATTCCCTCCCAATGTTTATTTCTTTTTCTAGTTTTGGCATCTGTTATAATATTTCTTTTTTTTTTTTTTTTTTCTTTTAAAAAAATCTACATGATTTAGTTCTCAGCAAATAATTAAAAAAAAAAAAATTCATGAACCAATACCACTTGTTTGAAAGCTACATTTCCTATGTTGAACAACACACAACTTTACGAATAAGACACATTTTTACACGAGATGCGTGGGAAAATTATGTATTTAAAATAAAAAATTTATAAAATTAAATAAAAGAAAAAAAATATATATAAAAAGACAAAAAATAATATAATTAATTCTACAATTATAATCCATTACAAATCTACCATAATATAACGTTTTCAAGTATATATATAACAATATAATTCTACTACCATTACAAATTTTATAGATAAAACTCTTTTTGCTGAAGTGATGGATTACTTAATTTTTCTCCATCTAAAACATACACAAACATCATTAGTGTAATCTATGGACTATTATTTTATATCGACTTGAATATATATATATATATACCCAAACAAAATCTAAATTTGCTTATTGGGGAAATATTTGGAGACATTATTTTAAACCAAACACTAAATATATATAATTTAAACCGCGATAAATCGTAACCGTCATGATTGGCTGCGCACTGTACTACGATTTTTTTATTAATAGGTCTGTAATGTTATTAGTTCATTGAAAAGGTGATGACATATATGATATATATATATATATATATATATATATATATATATATATATTATATATTTTGTTAAAACATCAAAATCAGCTGTATATATAATTGTAAAACATCAAAATCAGCTGTCCCCTAACGTTTTGTAGTTCACAAAAGAATTTCATCTTGCCACGGAATTTTGTACAAAGAAAATTTTACTTATTTTTAAGTTATATAAAATCTTATAAGTTGAGGAAATTTTCCCTTATTTTCAAGTTATAGTTAACATTCTATATATTTTGACGTCTAGATTCAAAATAAATGAAAATTATATTTAATAAAATTTTCGATTTCAAATTCAACCATCATAAGCTCCTAATAAAAAGTGTGTTCAAAAATATCCTAAAATGATTTGACGATTAGATAGCTTTGTTTTGGGGAACCAATGATTACATAGTTGTAACTTATAAGAAGCCAAAATTTAAAAAGATGATTGACAATTACATAATATTTAATTAATAATTAGATTGATAAGGGTCAAGGTTTGACTTTGCACATTAGAGTATATTTGAATTCTCTCCATTATTTGATAAGGAGGGACACGGGCTTTCTTCAAACCAGACTGGGCCAGTCGATTTAGGTCAACCAGGCCAGACTAGGCTTTTTTAGACAAGGCCCAAGTCGATCTTCAGGCTTCATCACAAGCATTTTTTTGCAGGCTACTAGAGGCAGAGGGTAAGACAGCCCAAATACTTGGAACCAAATCCTATTCAAAAAATTTTTGAACTATCTTGTTTGTTTTAAATTTAAACTATTAGAGTATTAGTGTTGTTTGATTAAATTGAACGATTGTTTGTTAAAAAAAAGAATCGATTCATTCCTATTCAAGACGATTTTTGTTTTTAAAAAAAAGTCCAATTTTTTGATTAAATGAGCGATTGAATGAATCTTCTTTTTTTTTTTTTACAATATTAACTATACAAGTAATATTAAATAAATTTACAATAATTTTTTAAATTTTTTTAGAGGAGAAAAATAATAAAAATATGTCATTCAGATGTTTTAGACATGTCAATTATCAAACAACTTTTTTCATTCAGATTCAGCTCATTCATATTCAAATTCATTCAGTTTTTATCAAACACCCCCTTAGTCTAGAATTATAAAATGACTTAATAACCTTGAAATTATAATTATAATCCAGATATTATAACCCTAAAATTAATAGTTTTAAAATTATAATCTCATCTATCTGAGCCACGATGGGCCAGCCAAACTCGCAATGGACTGATTCAATAAAATAAGCTCAATACTAGATTTACACGAAAAGGCAATTTATTTAGTCTTTTCGGATACAATCATCCTTTTCGGCAGTTAAATCCACTATATTTTATGTCTACCCTTTCTCCAAGAAAATATCATAATAGATCAAGGATTATTACAAGACAAGATAATCTTAAATACAAATAATGCAATAAACTTCATATAAAATAAAAAAAAAAAAAGCAGCAGCAGCAGCAAAGTTCAAGTTTGAATTCCATCAATTATACCTACAAATCACAAAAGCAATCACTTCAAGTTTTAAGCTAATGGAGCAAACTATTCTTCTTTCTCTATATTACTCTTCATTGTTCCTGGTACTCTATTGTGTTTTAAAAGCATTTTACTCCATTTGGTGGAAACCAAAAAGGCTGGAGAAGTACTTAAAGCTGCAAGGAATCAATGGCACTCCCTATAAGCTATTGTTTGGAGACATGAAAGAGTTTGTGAAGCAAATAACTGAAGCATGGTCTAAACCAGCTAGCCTAAGTCACCAGATTGTGTCTCGCTATAAGCTATTGTGTGTTCATTTAGTTTTTGATACATAACAAACAGTATTATTTGAATGACTCGTATTATGTTCTGGATTTCAAGTTTCAGTTACTTGATGTTTGAACTTTGAATGTATTTTTTTTACCAGCTGATGGTTGAGTAGTACTTGTATGTGAAAACAGGGAAGATATCACTGTTTTGGTTAGGGACGAAGCCTAGACTGAACATTATGGACCCACAGTTGATGAAAGAAGTGTTTTCTAACAAGCTAGGACATTTTCAGAAGCCGTCACTTAATCCTCTTATACTGATTTTGACAAATGGATTAACAACTCTAGAAGGCGAAAAATGGGCTACACATAGGAGGATAATCAATCCTGCTTTCCACCTAGATAAATTGAAGGTTTCTTTCTGATGTCTCTTTCTGCTTTCACACTCTGACTCCTTAAATTCTTTGGCTTTGTAGTTAACAGATGAGGACGTTTCTGGAAATAGAATGTATAATCTTTGATTTATATATGCTGGGAAAGAGAGAGAGGAGAGAGGGGAGAGGGGGAGGGGGGAATGGAGTAAAAGATTTTGGCCTTGACAATTGGTTTACCATCCTGTCTGCAAGCTCTTCTGATTTTACATTAGAAGTGTTAGGCCATCTCCAGCAGACCGGAGCACCATCAACTATATTTAGTCTAGGACATGCTCCCTCTCCGGCAGTGAGACTAAATATAGTCTAGGAGATTTTCCGATGAACCCAAAAGACTATATTAAGGAATCTGATCTTGGTGGACTATAATTTAAAATATATTTAAATGGGAGTGTGGAAGAATGATTGATAGACTATAATTTATTGATTGGTCCAAGGATAAAGGTCTTTATTAATTTATCCATGTTAAATGTCCACTTTCCTTTAATCTTTTTACACAATTTTTTACTATATTATAATTTCATATTTTTGGGATAATTCTTCTCCAGTATATTTTGAATTTGCTCTCTCTCTCTCTCACCTACATTAGAAATGATTAATGACATATTAGTATGGGCAATTTTGTCATATCATTCCTCTTCTTAATATTCGTGAAAAGTTCACCAAGACTTTTAACTTGGGACAGAGGGAGTAATATCATAATCCATGGGATAGTCCATCTGCCAGACTATCCTATGGATTGATGTCATATGAACTAAATATAGTTCATAATATAGTCCACCTTTTTGGAGATGCTAAAACATGCTTCTCCAAAAAGATTTTGAGCTCAACATTGTTTGAATGTTGGCAAGAAGTTGCTGACGAAGGAGAAAATGTACAATTAATTAGCACAAGTAATTTCACACATGTGCTATGTCTTTGTTCATCTTATGAAAAAGAATCTTTTTGAAGTTTTTTGTTTTTTTAACAGGGGATGTTACCAGTATTCTCAGACAGTTGTTTGATGCTGGTAGAGCGATGGAAGAAATCTATTGGTGTTCAAGGAACTTGTGAAATGGATGTCTGACCTGAATTTCAAGATCTTACAGGGGATATAATTTCTCGGACAGCATTTGGAAGCAACTACGAAGAAGGAAAGAAGATCCTAGAGCTTCAAAAAGAGCTTCAAGTGCTAGTTATGGAAGCCATGCAAACCTTATATATTCCTGGTTTCAGGTATCTTATCAGACTCATACTTGTTCAATCTTTAATGCAACTTTCTCTCAACAGGAAGAATTAAATATCAATTCAAAAATGTTTCTTGGATGGGTGATGCTAGGGGTCTCAAAAAGTTTCTCAAATGATGCGTCTCCATAACATTAGTTGGGTAGATGTCATTTGATTGACTATGCAATAAATTATTATTAAAATATTCAATGCCAAATGACCCCCTAGCATTACTCTTTTTGTATAGAAGTCATATTGTCACTTTTAATTTGATTTATGTTGTACAGATTTATCCCAACAAAAAAGAATAAGAAAAGACACAGCTTGAATAAAAGGATTACCTCAATGCTCAGAACATTGGTTGAGAGGAAAGACAGAGCACTGAGAGCTGGGGAATCCCGGAGTGATGACTTATTAGGCCTGCTCTTGCAATCCAATAAACACAACAATTTATCCAAATTACCATAGAAGAGATTATAGAGGAACAATCATGAGACAAGTCAAGCTGGTTCTTGGACAATCAGTCTTTATGGCTATAGACTGGCAAGAAAACCTCAAGTATGTGGAAAATACAATCCAAGTTTCGAGACTATAAGCCACCTCAAAAATGTAAGTGTCCGTCTTTATTTGATCCAAAAACATATTAGTCCATTCTACTTTAACATTAACCTCAAAGAAGCTGATATTTTATCAAGTATCTCTAATACAAATATACAAGTCCTGTTTCCCTGTAGGTAAACATGATACTATGTGAAGTCCAAAGGTTATATTCACCTGTAATTTCTCTATATCTATGAACATACCAGAAAACAAAGATCGGGGATATCAGTTTACCTGCCGGGGTTGATACACATTACCTATATTGCATATCCACCATGATCCAGAACTCTGGGGTAATGATGTAGAGGAATTTAAACCAGAAAGGTATTCTGAAGGAGTTGCACAGGCATCTAAAGATAAGCTAGCTTTCTTTCCTTTTGGATGGGGTCCAAGGACCTGCATCGGCCAGCATTTTGCTACAATATAAGTAAAGGTTGCATTGGCAGTGATTTTACAGCATTTCTCCTTCAAGCTCTCTCCATCCTACACTCATGCGCCTCACACTGTTATGACTCTTCAACCACAACATGGAGCTCAGATTACACTGCACCAACTTTAAATATTAAGCAATAAGCACTATGCAGTAGAATTTCAAACAACACTACAATAATGTGATTTCACATCACAGAAGAATTTATCATTCTATTGTTTTTACATGTTCTCTAAGCATGTTGTTATAACTACAATGAAGTGGATTTATCACAACTTCTATTTGAATTACACATGGTTTGTTCCTCATTGTTACATATACATACATATTTATAAATTTATCAACAACTATAATGCAAGTAATAATTGTAATTCTCATGATTTGAAAAGTTTTGTTTTGATTATGTTATTACATCAGGCTTATTATTGAAAAAAATCAAGTGTCACATAGCAGTAATCTATTGTTGGGGAGGGGGGAAGGGGGTGGGGGAGAGAGAGAGAACTAAAAACACGATCAAGCAAAAATGACCAAATAAATTAAAGAAAACAAGAGTGTTCCATATATGAATCATATGCAAGTCTCAAAATAATCAGGTCAATAAAATTGCTATGATCAAGATGTTGCTAATGAATTCCAGTTACAATCATCACCCCATATCTTTTGCATGCAATTTGGAACATCGTATATGTTATAAAACAATTTCAAAAAAATAGGTAATAAAAAATTATCCAACTCCTTGATGTGCACAAGCACAGAAGAACTCCAGATCTTTCTGCAGCTAACTTAATTGCATATCTGTAAACAAAGAATCTATAGAACATACATATAATAATAGTAACTAAAGAGTTCCCTCTTTTTCATTCTATATGTAAAATAATGTACAACATTCTTTTGTAAATCTCATCCTTCAACTTTAAATGTTTTTGATGAAGCATTTAAATGATTGTAACCGAAGCCCCTACAAATTTCTTCATAGAAAATTCAACAACTGTCAGATTCCGCCATGTGTAGAACAAAATTTTGCCGCAAACAACCAAAATTATCATAAATCAGATATATTCTCTAAGATTGAATCTACATCCGGGATTAGAATGGCACGCTTATTGAGTTCCCCCACAATGCAACAATGTTTCTCTTCTGTATTGATGGCAACAACATCCTGAGAAAAATCACAGTTCAATCCTGCAGAAACCTGATGCCAGTAAAATATATTAGATAGCTCACAAGAAATTAATAGATTCTCTCTGCAATCATTCACATAATTGACAGGTTTTTTGTGAAATGGAGGGATCATAAGTTTGCATTGATAGGAACCTTGAACACTTACTTTGGAATGAAAACTATGACAATGACAGTAAGACAAGGGATCCTACACTGTCTGGACTTCATTATCTAATAACTTCAAATTTTCACCATATTTTCATACTTGAAAATTGTTAATAGAATTTTCACACATTCCTTAGTTTGTAAAGAAAAAAGGGAAAAGAAAAGAATCAAACATCGAGAAAATAATTGTCTTATACCAAAAATCAACAGTTCAATTATCATTAGGCTGCGCACTCACATCATACAGGATATCCCCCAGCTTCAGCTTGACGGCACCACTCTTGTAAACGAGCATTTTACCCATGAAGCCAGCTGGTAGCTCATCCAAACCACAGGCTTTTCCTGAAGGTCCTGAACTTTTCAATGATTTAGAGGTGCTTCCCACCTCGTGGCCCTCCTTAACGGACTGCTTTTTCACGGGTAAACTTTCTGGTAACTGAAGGAAGATCATACTTGCTTCCAAATTCTCCTCCTGAAACATTCTGTAAATGTCAAAGGGATTTCATAACAAGTACGAAAGGAATTTAGATTACAACTACTCAAAAAACCAACCATAAGGTCAAGCTCTACAGCTGGACCTGTGGAAGATTCGTTGGAAGTAATGGTTTCTGAAGTCCCTCCAAATTCCTCTTCATCCAGAAATTCTACAAGGAAACGAACCAAATTAAATCCCTCCAAAGCATACACAAGGTAAGCTGCATCAGGATGGCGTATAAATCATAAATTTTAGAAAGACAAGGCAGAGAAATTAATCTAGCCATGCACCTAAAGATATGACCAATTTAAACAAAAATAGCAATGCCTGGACCATTACTTGATGCCACACAATATGTGCAGCATTAACCTGTATTTTATGTTATGAAGTAAAAGCACCTCAAATCATACCTGGGTTTCCTGAGTATGGCCTTCTCAAAGGAAGAGTCACAGGATAATAAGTATAGTAATCCTGCAGTAGTATCCAAACAACCAAAACAATGAGAGGGCAACAATTCAGATGACGGCAATAGTAACTTAGAAGGAATTTGTGAATCTCGTATTTTATACCAACCCATGGTTCCTTATATTCTTTGATCTCTCTTCCAGGCGCATAGGCACCTCCACCTGTCGAAACACATTTCCAGTGAAATGCACTGAGAACTCTATTGCAGCCAAAATAAAATGTATAGGAAAAGTGTCACTTGCCTTCAGAAGATGAACCTTGACTCTTTTTAATGCCAATCCCACCCTTTGGAGCACCATATGATTTTAAAGAAGATCCACCTCCATAACCAAAGGTGACTCGGGTTTGTGTGGCTGCAAATTGTGCAAGCAAAAAGAATCCTTAAACATTCATTTGTAATAGATAGTTTTAGACTGAACTCTGATAGGTAACAATTTCTTCTACAAAACTTGTATGCTAAATATACAATATGCATATATATTATGATGGTCATATATTGTCATACAATCTCCTAAATCATTAACAGGTTGAGTGAAAATCAGTAAAGCAAAGGCGTGATGCAGTGGAACTTAAAAATATTAAGCTAAAATAGACCTTAACTGGAGCAAACATATAATGCATGTGTACACTGTAGATAGTTATTCACTGCTTGAAGTACTTAATCACAAGAAGCTGATTTTCCAATATATGGTTCTGATTGAGGATGCAAGAAAAGCACAAATAATCGATGTAAGGATACATGGTTTATCTCAAACAAAAATTATTTTGAGAACCCCTTGTGGATTCAGTATGAACTATGGTAAAAATATCAATTGACCCCACTCAAAAATTACTTAAAAAAAAAATTTTTCAAAGACCCCACTCTTCTTTTGGATTTTTTTTTTTTAATTAGAGATACCCAGCCCAAGCCTCAATCCTAAATCTCATACATCAATAAGTTACTTCAACCACAAATAAAGAGAGATGTTGCAAAGCCAAATCGCATAAAAAAGTCAAACCGTGAACCATCAAACTACAGAGGGTATCTTAGGTACCAGAATGATAGAGACCGGAGTGCGACTCTATTCTCATGTTTATTGTCTTGTGAAATTACTCTCTTCAATTTCTCCAACCTCAGTTTGTTTTCGTAAATCAATTGTGATTTCCTTTTTAGTATTATTAAATTAGATATTTGGATGCATTTGATTACCCGAAAGTATAAAGTATTAAAAAAAGCTGGTAACGAACCCCCGCCAAATTTTTAGTTAAAATTTGACTTACCGCTATAACTTCCAACCTTCGCCATTGTGTGGATGTATACCAGCCATGCATTGCACAAAGTTAATAACATATTCCAACTACAATTCTTAGGTACCAGAATGATATAAATTTATTGTCTTAAATTTCTTCTATAGGATTGAGAATGTAATTGGATTGTTAAAACAAGATTTTTAAAACTAAGTTCCATATAACCAATAACTAAAATCTTCAAAAATTGGTGATATTCAAATGCCATTCCATCAAAAAAGTAAACAATAAGTTGATTGCATTTCACCACAAAAAAACATTCTTTTTAATCTATCTTGGCAAAAATATTAGAAAAGAAACTTACGTTTCTTTTCAAGCTTAGGCCTTGTATTCATAGAAGCTTCCTATAAATGAGAAGCATGTTTGATTTTAGAAAAAGAGGAGCATGAAAAAAAGTATTCTTTTTTCCACATTAAAATAATATAACAAAGTGAACTCAAGAAATACATTGAAACGCTGCATTAATTCCTGCGCCTTGGCAGAATCATCGGCATCTTCAACCTTTTCACTGTAAACAGCAATGAATTTTGCCACAAGTTATAGCAAGCAATAATTACAGCTTAAAGTAAAAACAACATAAATTCTTACACTTTGGGTAAAATGGGCTTTTGGTCTCTACGAGGAGGAGCTTTCGGAGCAAACCTCACCTAAAGCAGCAGTGAAAAGACGATTCATCAGAAAAATTTGGGGCGAGGATGAATATGTGAATTTAGCTACATCTGAATGAAGGGTACCAAATTTAGACCTTTCTAGGGGAATTGCTCTTGCCTAGGGAATCCGGATCCATTATAATGATACTTGATCAACTTCTGGTAAGAAAAATCACAATAAATGAATATTGATCCCTATAGAACGGAAAATTGGCTCAGTAATTAATAGACTTGATATCTCAAATGCTAATTGGCTTCTGCCAATGACAAATGAATAAACCATTCTCCAGGTTGAAGGATATACAATTCAAAACTTATTAAGAAAAATATTGAACTGTTGTGATATTTTCATTGTTTGTCAATAAAGCACTCATAATCGAAATTTGATCAGGCATAAAACCCATTGGTTCATAGAATCATCTGAACCATTTCAATTCACTCGATTGAATTTCAAAATATCATTCAATACAGATACACATACATAGTTGCATGTGTATATATTAATATTTATACACAGAGAGAGAGACCGAGAAGGTTAACCACAGTGGCGCGAGAAGAAGGAGAAGCCACCAATAGATTGTCTGCTAGGGTTTTCTTAAGTGGGTTTTGAAATTTATAAAAGATGGAAGTTGGCCTTGGTTTAAAATACATGTAGGGACTTTTTGGGATGTTAATGGAGGGTTATATTTTGTTGATTTTCCTATTCATTTTACCCGCATAATATCTGCCCATTATATTTTAATAAATTAATTTATGTTTAATGTATTTATAGATATATTTTTTTGGTAACCGTTACCACGTTCATAGAATCATAGAAATATTATGTATCACCTACGAACACATAGTCGGACTAAGCATGAAAAATTTGAATTTAAATAAAAAAATTATTTGATAATTTATATATTTGAAATATTTTAATAATATATTTTTATTATTTTATCTCTTTAAAATAATTTAAAATTTATTATAAATTTATTTAATATTACTTAATATAATAGTTAATATTATAAAAAAAAAAAATCATTCAGTCCATTCAGTTAAAAAAATGGGACTAAACCATTCAGTCCAAATCGGTCCGAATGACTAATAATTCAATTATTCGGATGATTTTTCAAAAAACAAATACAATTGAATATTGAATTTAATAAAAACAAACATGCCCTAAATATTTATAGATTATATTTGAATTCTCAATTTATTAAGCTCATGGAATCTCCTCAAATTAGAAGTTATTATTTATTACTCTCTACGTTTTGAAGTCTTTTAAGTATAAAATATTTGTATCCAAAAGAATGTTAAAAATACACGAGTCAAATATAAAATAATATACTTAAAGACTAGTTTTATATTAAATTGAGGTCCATTAAATATAAAGAGAAAAGATTTATGACATATATGATAATGATATATATTGCGAATGATTTATGTATATTATTTAATTGTTAGTTATGGGTCTTATAATCATACTAATCACAATTGTAAATCAACATAAACATAAATTTATGATAAATATGATTAGAGATTTGTATCCTTATGATACATTTGGTGTGTTTATAGATCCAAACGGTAATATAAAATATTTTTCGCCTACAAGTAACTTATTTTAAGAACAATTTATTTAACTCAGCAATATTTTGAGAACAAACACAACACACCAAAATTAGCTCGAGCTAGGATTATTATAACTGAAGACAAATCCTGCAAAATTCTGGACAGTTATCTGATATTCCTATGCAAAGACATGGAACTTTTGGCTCAATCGAACAAGCAATGGTTGATGTTTACATTGTATTCTCAAGCTGCGCTGCAGATGTAGATGATGATATCCAATAACCTGCCTCATTTGAAAGTGTAATGCATTACTTAATCTTGAATGTTTAATCTCAATGAGAGCACAAGTTGATAAATATATTAACTGAAACAGTGAATACATTTTTTCACTTAACAAAGAACAGGCCAGTGATACAAGAAGAAAACAAAACCAAGAGGGTCAGAATTTATCATCCATTTGGTACCAAAATGAATTTCTCTTCATCTAATTTCTCACAGATTGGGCCATTGCAATCATTTGAAGCATGATATAAGCATACTGAACAGCTGTGTGCGGTGAAGTATAATTGTCTGTGAGGCCAAAGTCCGCAAAGTTTGGTTCTATACGAACGAAGTGACCAGGTAATGATCTTTTCTGCAGAGCCTCTTGCCATATATCATTGAATTCTGCCATGATTTGATGCGACTTTTCCCAGGACGAGATGGGCAAATACTCCATCTGCAAAACAAACAACCAACTCTTAGAAGATTGAGGTTGAGCAACATACAAAATCCTCATGTGAACATGTAACCACTACTTGCGTTAAATATAAAAGTTGTTGAACAGTTCAACATTCAACAACAAATGCAACTTTACCACAAATAAACCATGTTATCCTTTTATTATAGGAGGGTATAAAAGGAACAAGCTGGTCAAAAGTATTTCTGAAACTATGTCCCATGTTGATCACGAGTCACGATACTCAAGTAAGATAAAACAAAATAAACACAAAAATGGGGACGACATGAAGAAATAAGTATACAAATAAATACTACATGAAGAAAGGCAATCAAAATGTCTAGAAAGATCAAAAAAGACCAAGCTCAAAGGTGGAAATCTAATAGCTTAGATACATCGTGAAAAAAATGGGTGGTAGTAGCATTCACCATATTATTAATGTCAAATTGATCATCACCTGGTGTACATTAATTTAAAATTTATACAAATCTCACTACCATCCAAGTCTGTGTTCTTTGGACCGTTGGCCAGGGGAGGATCACAGTGAGGGCAGCGGGGGCACTTGTCCCCACTGAATTTTGAGTTGAGGGGGGGGGGGGATATTAAAAAAATTTAGGAGGATGTTAAAATGAAATTTCATACTTAAAAAACTATTATAATTCCTAAAGGACCAATCCCACATTCCCTCACGGACCTCACCCACATCTTCATCTCTGTAATTTCCTAAAGGCTGTTCTCCAAACACACTTTTCCTCCCACACCCAGGTGCTTACTTTCTCTCTCTTGATTTTTGGTATGAAATCTGGAATAAGTTATTCCTAACTGCCTCAGTGTTCTAACTTTACTTCGTATGGTTCAGCGAATCAGCTTCAACAACACAAAGCAACAGAGTAACAAGCCAACAACGGGAGCAACTCGCCAACTCCAAGTCTCCAAATTCGCAAATCGCAATAGAGCAACTAGGCGATCACGATGTAAATTTCAAGTGGATCAAGTCTCCAAATTCCAATCAGGTAAATTAAAATAGGCATTCACGATTTGCAATTGAAGCAATTTCAAAAAGTATATTCTAATTTCACAAATTTAACAATTGCTTTAGGAATTTTTGTAATTGTTTATGGATTCTTCTTTTTTGTACTTTTATAAAATTAAGGTTTTTTTACTTCTTAAAGCAACACTGCAACAATGAAGAACTCCATCAAATAAAAGTTATTCAAGTATGTGTTCTATTCTATTTTTACTTTCTTTAAATTTTGTAATTTATTTTGTAATGTTACTTGCTAGCGGTTTAATTGAGATTATTTATTGTTGGTGCTAATTACACTTGACTATTCATATTGTATATTGATCTTGTTTCGATGTTGAATTAGTTTTTAAATATTTATTGATTGTCAGGCATTGACTTACGTAATTGGGTTACAACAACTAAACGTACAAAATTTGAATTTATACATTGAGCGTGATATTTTTGTAGCTATTAAAAATGAGACTATCATGCAACAACTTCAAGCAATGAAATCTCGAAAAAATTTATTGTAAACAATATTTGAGTATTATTTAGTTTTGTGATTCATTTTATTAAATTTTTATTCTTAAGGGATTTTTTTTTTCTAATTTGCCTCCACTGAACTTTCAGGTTGGATCTGCCCCTACCGTTAGCACATGTCATAGAATTTTATCGTCACCATCTTGCAAAACAGAATGTGGTTCAATCGATAGAGGTAAATAGAGATCATCTTCCAAAGCAAATAAAAATCATTGATTCCAGAAAATATAATAGTTCTGACATTCTTTAGAATTTGGTAAAAGAATTTGAATGCAAAACACCAGCTCAAAGATGCATTCTTGAAACCAAGATCTAGAGTCCTGCCCATCCGTACGCTAATAGATGCTACCTCAATCACGTGTTTACTGTGTTTACTTTACCTACTCAGGTCAAAATTTGAAGTATTTCTATTGTTTTCCCTTGGTATGAAAATGTTTCAACTCAACAATTTTGGCTCTGTGGACAGATACTCTTCCTAAAGAATTAAAACCCAAATTTATAAAGAACACATTCAAAAGCCAAATACATATTATAAAACAATATAATTGTTAGTATTGGTGATGTGGGTACCTCAAGCTTATACTTAATTTAGTAGGAACATAAATCAATCAAATCATTAAAAGTTCAACCGAATCTGAATTCCGTACCTCCATGACTATTCCCCTTAAACTTTCAGAGTGAAGTGGAACAACTTTTCCCACTCTCAACTGGAAGTCCCCAAGTTGATATTGGAACCCCTACAGTATTGAAATAAAAAATAAAAATAAAAATTTAGTTTATAATAAATTAGAAAGACAATCAACTATTATATATAAATACACGTAAATAGATGACGGCAAGGAATCCTCAATTGAACCGAGTGAACTATTAATTAATTAAGAGTTAACTCGGTCAAAACTCACGCGAGTTTGGAATCGATTCCATCCTTCAGTCCACAAAACCGTCGGTGTTTCTTCAAATTTCTCATGTTCTTCTTCTTCTTCTTCTTCTTTACTTATGTATAACCAGTATCTTATGCATAACTTGCAATCCTCACAGAATCTCGATTTCAACGATTCCTCTCTTGATCTTCCTTTCCACTTCAGAGTTTCACCTTCTCTTCGTTTTCATCTTTCACTTCCAGTTTCTCTGTCTCTATATACCTATATCTCTAGAAATTGAAACCATCTTCCAAAAAAATCACAACCTCAGAAAATGAAAGCTAAATAGGTGGTTGATGTAAAGAAAGGTTGAAACCACATCCAAAGGTTGACCACACAAGGGAATGAAAAGCGATGTAAGAGAAGGTTGATGTTTTTGTTTTTTAGATTGATTAGTGGTTAATCTTAGATTTGGTCATTTTCCTCTCTAAAATTCGATCAGAAACCCTGCCCCTTTTTTTTCAAATTTGAAAGATGCAATTACAGATCAAATTGAAGGATGCACAACGGAGTCCACAAAGCACAAACACGATGGAACTTCGCCTTTGCGTTTAGGAATGGATTGGAGTCCTCTGCCTTGAAAATGGGTAATTACAACTTTTAATTTTGTTTAATTTGAGTGAATTTGAATACTAGTCTTTTTTCGATTTCATAGGTTTGATCTTTGGTTATATTAATTTCTATTGACTTAATGTCTTTTTTTGGGGGTAATATATACAAGTATGCAACTGAAATGATTTTATTGACCTTCTGTTTTGTTAAATAGTGTAATTGTTTGAGATGTTTTTTTTGTTTATGTTAGGTAATGCATTTTAAGCGTTTGATAAAATAAGTCTGAGAAAATGTTCATATGTTTTAAATGTATTGACACACATGAACACATGAAGAAGAACTTGACAAGTTCCTTTTTTAGAAAAACAATAAATACATTTCTATCAGAGAAGATGATGGATGAGAAAGAAAGGATGATGACAGTTATTTATGTGCAAAAATGAACCGACACAAGACATCCAATATCAGATAGGGTTGAAATATAATATAAGTGCAAAAACTGATTCGGAGGATTGTCAACCCGCATAATTTTCAAGGTTATGTCTTCCATCCTCGAGCCTTCAAAATTTGTGAGTGTTTTTGTATATTTCTCACTTCTTTTTAAAAAATTACACTTGGATATGTAATTTGCATACGAACGAACCTATTGATATGTATATTTGTGATTTTGAGATTGATTTGAGAAATTATTGATGTGGATGTATATGTACAGAGTTTCTTTCCTACCATGACAAAGATTGTAGTGACCTTGGGCCCTAAGTCTCGATTTGTTGATGTTATATATGGATGCCTCAAAGTTGGAATGTCAGGTATCATGTTTATTCTCTATTAAATTGTATTATAAATTGTATATGGTTAAATGAATTGGTATTGAGTTGGATTAGAAGGAGAAAGTTTTTTATTTTTATTTTTGATATGAAAGGACTTTTTTTCTCTCTCAATTAATGGTTTTTGGGTTAGTGTTCCGGTAGTGGCTAGATTACTTTTCGTGGGGAGACCGACCCTGAATATCAAGGGACTATGGAAAATTTGAAGGTTGCTGCTGTCAAGAGCTTCAAGAAACTATGTGTTATATGTATTAATATTTGTTACTTCCTCTTTACCTTTATGTTCTTTTTAGATATCAAGAAGATTTCATAACTCATTTTCCATAATACCGTTAAACTCTAATTACAAATTTGGTTCTCTCACCCCTTTCCAACAAAACATAACATTATCTCTTTTTTCTTGCACTTTCTGGAAATGATAACCTACCATGTTTCTCAGGCCTCGGGGAGCATTGGCATAAATTAATGTACTATGCGTGGGGACTTATCATTCTCATTGGTTTTTCTATTCTCAGAATGTTATTTGATTTTACACGTCCTAGCCATCGGCAATGGAAATTTTCAAAACACCATTCAGGGAAATTATTAATGACTTTAGAGGAAGAAAAGCTTGCTACAAGCAAGACTGGATTAACGCACTTCGCTCAAGGGGCAGGTTTTGTTTCTTCTTTTGTTTTTTCTTTTACCTTTGATAGAAGTGAAATTTTATTGGAATCTAATCTCGCCTTCCTCTAAGCAGGATTTTGTCTCCAACAACCTATATATTCTCTGTCTCTACTCTTCCAGTCATTACGTTTGGAGAGCAATTTAGTAGAGACACGGGTTAGTCATATATTTATTCTTATTATATTTATTTGGTCAATATAGTAATACAATTTAGAAGTTGCAAAACTGATACACCTTGGGTTAGCCTATTTATTTGAGTATGCGGATGTGATGGAGGGCCTTGACAAGTCACTTTTTTGTATATAGATGGAAGCTTAAGCGCAGTGGAAACTCTGGCTTCAACTGCTATATGTGGGATCGTACATTCAATTTTTAGTGGACAACATTTATTGATATTAGGAGTTGCGGAACCTACAGTAATTATGTACAATTGTACACTTACCTATATTTCTGTAAAGGCAGACCAGATCTTGGGCAAGAAAAGTTTTTGGCTTGGGCTGGATGATAAGTTTCATTAATAGTTTTACTCCAAATGGGCATTCAAGGGAAGATATGTGAGTGCATTTGATCCAGTTGTACCTTATAGTATTTCTTTTGATATTAACTACAACACACACATACATGGATAGATAAAAGAAGATTCAACGATTACTTCCTCAAGTACGGCTTAACGAAAGATAGCTGTAATTTAAGTAACGCGACTTCTCTCAATCCCAGTAAAGTTTTAACTTTTCCATCAAAAATAGGACTTTGCTAAACATGTTTGCTTAATTTTGTGATTTCGATGAATTTTGGTTTTCTTATTTTCCTTTCTAATCTTAGGTTATGGTAATTGTAAATTCCCATCAAGGTAATTTTCACAGTTCAATTCTATCTGTATTTTATATATTTATGTATGTTTTCTTTTGTTGTGTTAATGCTCTATTTGGTTCCTAAGTGAATTAGACCTAAAAAGTGTATTAAGCATAACCCATTTCAATCTATATTTACACCCAAATTTTGCATAATTTTTTATGTCGTTTCTTCAATGTTTAATTGTTGTTAATACTTTATGCAGGACCTTACATGTAAGGTCAGGTTTAGGTTAGTCTCAACTTTCAATTGGAAAACTCAACTTTCAATTGAAAAACTCACTGAGTTGTCTCGGATGATAACTCATTCAATTAATACATCGGGTCTTCCCCTTCCTCGCTCTTCCATCTTCTCAATTAACCCAATCATTTTTTCTCTTTCTTGCGCAGGCTAACAATCACTCATCTTATGTATTAATTTTTTCTAATTTCATCTCCTTCTTAATTTTCTGACTACGGTTATTGAAAAGTCTATAAAAAAAATATCATTCTCATCGCATATTTGACAAATTATTCAATCTATTCTTCAAACTGGCATGTGCATTGCACGGACTATCACATAGTTTACACAATGACAGCATAAATTTGAATGTAGCAGGTAACTACCCCTTTTTAACGGAAAGAAATTAACATAATCTATTATAGTGTCTATTAAACATATTTTCATAAGAAAGAAAGAAATGAACATAATCTATTATACTCTATCAAACATATCTTTAGAAGGATACCCAATTAGTCAGATTCAGCTCAAATGAGCAACCCTATTTTATTTTGTAAAACCATCAAGCATCCTATAGCAACATAATTAGCAATAACATACAGAAAATCAAGCAAGTTTAAGTATATTAACCTCAAAATTAAGGGCCACCCTCGTTTTATAGGACTGAAGTTTCTCCATTATCGTCTGAATTGTAGAATCCGCCTCAAGAACCAACTGCTGCCCCCGAATCACAAAGTAGTATTTACTGGGTTGTTCTGGAAGCGCAATCCCCAGAAAATCACGGGGGAATTCTGCGGGATTCGCTTGCTCTGATGGATTAAACACAATATGATAACTAACCCATTTACATGTAAATAGAGATAAGAATAGAGGGGAAATTAGTACTACCTTTAAGCAGGGGTCTGTAGAAGGTGAGAGTAGTTTTCCATCGTCCTTCTTTGACGCCATTGATGCTCTCAACACACTGAGAGACTTCTGTGAGGATTTGACTGTTGACGGTGGTTCCGGCATTTGGATGCCAGTGCAAAACCCTAGAAAGAAAGAAAAACAGAGGTTGAATGTGAGTGGTCAAAGGAACAATAGGAGATTACCCAATTGAAATATGGTGTGGTTGTTACCATTTGATGGGCATTTTGTGTATCAACGAGAGATTACAGCAGTGAGGAAAGATGAACCAGTGAAGCAAAATTGGAGCTCTCTTTTTGACATAAACCTCGCGGTACGTTTTGAAGAGTATTTTTCACTTGTGTATTAAATTTAGCTTAAATATAAATAACTACCCAAAATTATTAACCTTTTTCTATTTTGGTAATCAACCTTTAAACTTTTTCAATTAAGTCATCAAACTAATAATTTTTTTCGCTTTCGTTCAATTAAGTCAAACACGTCATAAATTGATGACGTGACCCCGCTAACTAGGCTAATCAATGTATACGTGTAATTATAAATTAGGTTTAAATATAAGTTTTTTCACTTTGGTGATCGGTCTTTCAAAATTTTCAATCAAGTGATTAAACTATTAATTTTTTCCACTTTGATTTAATCATCTAATTAAAAAAATTAGAAGATCGATCACCAAAGTGGAAAAATATCAATAGTTCAAGATAGTAATTTATATTTAAGTTGTTTACTTTTTAAATACACGTACACATCAATTAGCCATCAGCGAGACCATGTCATCAATTTATAACGTTACAGGTTCAATAAAAAAGTTGATAGTTTAAGAAACTGATTGAAATAATTAAAAGATTGATCACTAAAATGAACAAGATTAATAATTTAGGGTAATTATTTATATTTAAGCCTAAGGAATATAGATATAGATAGATGATTAAAAGTACAATTGTGACGCCCCCAAAATTAGGTATACATCACCCATCTTGAGTCGTCGGATACATGGTACGTAATTCAAATACAACTTAATAATACAACTCTGTTGTAGTTAATATTATATGAAAACATAAGCTGTGAGTTTGAATACAAATATTGTCTACTGTAGAGTATACAAACTCAAAAGGAGTCCTCATTGCAATTATTATCACACTATTTCACAAAATAGTGAGGACTACTAATGCACCATCTAAGACCATCACTCTGTTCCTCGACTATCCCAAACCACGTTCTCATTTCCTTAAGAGAACAGTGAAAGAAAGGGTGAGCTCAACTAGCCCAAAGAAGAAATATTATGACTAAGATAATGCGAGAATAATTTATCGTTAACCTTCAACAATGTTAAACCGATAAAATATAATAAATATCAAGTTTAATCTATGATGAACAAGCAATCCATTAAAAGAGTCAAGTAGAGAATGAAATCTACTATCTTTTATGATTTAAAAGGTTTTTCATCATTTTTATCGTTGGGACTCAAACTTAATAAATAATCCACATCATCGAATCACCCCGCACTACTACCAAGGATATTCTTTAAGATCACGACCACAATTATCCATGCACTACGGCCAAGAATATTTTGTATTCATTAATGGTCATGATCATACCAACAACTCGTCCATCAATGCACTCACGGCCAACGAGGACTTTTATCACATCAATTGTAGTATTACTATTATGATTACAACCGAATAATCCTCGGTCATAATCATACCAAGTCCATCTATGCACCATGTGCCACGAGATGACTTTCAAAAATATAAACATGAGGATGATGACAATGATATAAGAATTCAATAAAACAAGTTCAAGAATTAATTTATCTAGAACCGATAACGTCCAAATTGTCAACATGATCATTGTTTTGTGAGTAAAATTCAAGAATGCTCGTAACAATATTTTCATGAAAAGATATCGATTGGATGAAGCCGCAAATATCAAGGATATTCCATAAATTTCATGGAGTATAGAAGTCAAAGTTTTAACCAACCGAGTATAATAAAGAATGGAATAACAAAAGAAATCACCACGTATGCGATAATCGCATGCAAAGTTATTCCAACAAAATAATAAATAACGGAACCAGTCCAGGAGTAAAACGTCTGCATGTACGGATATTCCAATGTAATAATAAATAATGGAACCAGTCCCACAGAACGCACGCATGTGATATTCACGAATAATAAATAATGGAACCAGTCCCGCCAGTAAACGTATGCATGTGATATTCCCACGTAATAATAAAGAACTAAATATTAGAAGAATTTCACCAAGTATAGGATATTAAGCGATACAAAAGTTATTCCAATGTAATAATAAAGAATAGAATAAATGAAGTTCTCTTCACGAATACAAAAGAAATAATAACCCTTACGAAGTACAACAAATAATATTCCCTACCTTAGAAGAAACTGGATATTGGAAAAGTGAAGTAACAAAATACTTTTCTTTTTTCTCTCTATAGTTTCTATCTCAAGAGTTTCAATGAATTCATAAGAAATAATGAAGGAATGAGCTTCTATTTATAGGAAAATGGAATGAATAGAACTAATTCATGAGCGGTCAGATTGATTTATTATTAAAGCCAGACTATCCATATTGGTTTACTATTAAAACTTAAAACAACGGTCCATACTTGATTTACTATTAAAATTTTAAACCAAATGATCCATATTGATTTACTATTATAACTCCACCAGTACGCTCCATATTGACTTCTTATTATATCTTCAACCAACTATTCGAAAAATTAGCACATCTCCTCATGGAATAATATTGTACCCAAATAATCTTTTAGAATGTACAATACTAGAGTAAAATCAGAAGGTGAATAAGAACTCGTGAATAGTAACTCCACACACAAAAGTGTCTCAAATACCGAGTGAACAATATAACATCCATACATCAATTATCATCGAAATAAATGTCAATTTTCACTAACACTAATAATCCCAAACACAATGGAACAATCAATTTCATATTTAATCAACACAACTTATTCATCATTAATATTATAACTCACAATATTTAACAACCGTGTCGTTCCCGAGAAAAGAGGGCTTTCGATAAGGATTTCTCCTTATTATCGCCGCAATTAGGTGACCAAACTCTCCTCGATGTAACTTCTAGACATTGTCAATATTGCAAATAATAATATGAATAACTTTGTCATCTCAATTATTAATTTAATAATATAACATATTATCACGCAGATGATAATTGTGACAATAATTGAATCAATAATATGAGAGATATGATGCAAGAATTATCAGTAGTAATAATTGAGTATAACTACGTGACTTCTCACGTAAGCATTAATAATCAATACCGCATGCATCTTCAGTAACCACGCCAGACATCGTACTTTTACTACCGGGTAGTTCAATGCAGTTTTAACCAGTAACACCTCCGTCGTTATTTTCATAAAGTATTTTTGTCGTTTTCTCTCAATCCAAATGATAATTAATTTCTATGTGGGGGTCCATATATGATTGTGTCGCCATACTGAATATTTCTGTTAAAAGCGAATATTCCCTAACTAATCGAATATAATATACCAACTTGCTTACTTTGCAAAATTTATAAATATTACCCACAACTATAACATTACATCAAATCAACACCATAATATAAAAAAATTATTTCGAGAAAATTAAATCTTTATTCATAAAACTGGGGGTCACAATCTCCCTCCTTATGAAATTTCGTCCTCAAAATTTACGACGCACGGTATCGAAACGGTGAGGATACCTTGACTTCACTTCAAATTCTAACTTTTGAGGTATAACCTTTGAGCGTCAAATATGATCATTCTTATCTAAGATATTAACACGTATCTCCTCATATGTTAAATCTTCTGCTATCTCGTCCTATTCTAAATTAATAATATGGTTTGGGTCGTCCACATATTTACGTAACATCGATACGTTAAAAATGTTATGAACACGCGACATACTTGGCAGTAAAACGAGTCTATAAGCCACAATTCTTACTTAATCGAGGATTTAAAATGGGTCAATTAAATCGAGGGTTGAGATTTCCTCTCTTCGTCGATTCTTGCTTCTAGAATAACGCCCTCTTGAACCTTCTTCTTCACATTCATCAGCTCCGAGTATATAGCTTGAGTGGCTTTAACTTTATCGATTAAAGTCGATTCTAATCGTATATTCATTATCTTCACGTGGGTCCCTAGAGTCTTTAACTCTATCTCCATCATTTGTAAGTTATACGAAATGGGACTTTATGTTAACAACATCACATTCGTAAATGCATACGATCTTCTACTCAATGCGTCAGCTACCACGTTCATTTTTTTCCCACGATGATATTGAATGGTACGATCGTAATCTTCAACAGCTCGAGCCAACGTCTTTGGCACATTACACGTTCGTTTTAGGTGAAGAAAATATTTGAGGGTTTTAGAAATGGGTTTTGTACTAGGGTTAATACAAAATTCGATTTCACGCTCTAGGGGTAGGCTAAGAAGTCTTCAAGAATATGTCAGGAAATTTATTAACAATAGAATTATCATTCAAAACTGTGACTCTCATCCAAGACTTGAATAACACGTCACATTGATACCTATCAACTTGTCACCGTCATTCACGACGTCATTTACGTAAAGTCCGACTTGATGCATTCCACACAAGAAAGTCAACAATAAAAAGGGATCGGGCTCTTTATTTTGGCTTCGATATGACAATGATTGACTTTAGTGGTTTGGTTACTTTGAATTAAGTATAACGGGTTGGTTAGGAGTATGAAAGCTAACAACCTTACGAAAAAACATGATGAGTAGTTAACCAATCGCTTCCAAAATCACATCAAATGCAAGTATTTTCAAAGAGATAAGATCAACAGTAACGTGAAAGTGTTGATTTGAACAAGATTTATAATTAGTGGAGGTGTGAAGGTTTCTTCCAACCGAGTTTAAACAAATATATCAAAGTCTAACTTCTCCGAGTTAACTTCAAACATTGAACACAACTAGGTGCAATAAAAGAGTGAGAACCCAGATTCTAACACGGTATAGACTTCGCAAGAGTTTATGACTAAAATACCCGTGATAATTTTATTCGTGTTCCTCGTCACGAAAAAAACGCTCTCTCTTAAACCATCGGCTTTTGAGCATCTCGAGACATCCTTTGGTGCCTCCATCCTAGTGAACTTGTCTTTGGTGAGCGATAAAAATCGGGCTAAATGACCTTCTCTTCCACAATTATAGCATGCTTTGAACGGCATAGCGCAGTTTGGATCGATGTGTCCTCCCCTACGCATTTGAAGCATATGATAGGTGGTGTGTGTGACAACCCCAAAATAGGTCCATTCCATCCAACCCATTCTGAGTCGCCAAATATATGGTACAGAAAATAACTACAACTTTATTACAACAATTGTCGTGCAAAATACAACAACACATATCTTTGTGAGTTTGGATGCAAATATATACCAATCAGAAGACGTCACAATGACACCTTACATAAAGGTATAGTCAAAACTGTTTTAGAAATTAGAATCTTTGGGAAGTGCTCAGAGAAACCTTCATACATGGGAGGCCATGCTTTTCGGTTATGGTAGATATCATATGGCCACGTAATTATCCTTGGTTGATTAATAGACCCCAAAGAAAAACGAGAAGATTACTATCATATTCTTCCCAATGGTGAGTCTTTTCTTGACATATCATTATCTCCATTGTCTCTAATTTGGTATTATACTCCAAACAAACACCAAGATTATATAGGTAGTGCTTGTAAATATACTCAAAGAAGTGGATGAGCACAACCATGTCTTATGATAACAAGAGTTTGTATATCATTAGACATCTTGTATGATAGTGACAAAACACCTTCCAAGTTAAATTCACCTCACCTCAACATCTATAGACCACCACTCTATTCCTCGCTATATCCCCGCCGACCCGACCTACACTTTTATTACACGAAAGGAATTGTGAAACAAAAGGGTGAGCACAACTAGCTCAATAAAGTATATTATGACTAAAGATAAATAAATTATCAATAGTCTTCATCGATAATAAATCGAGATTTAGAACATATGGTAGATGATAAAACTTTTCAACCATAGTTGCGGTGGAATGAAAGCAATCCATTAGAAGAGTCAAATAGACTATAAAGTCTATTGTCTTCTCCATGTTAAAAATCCACCAACAATGTTTTATCCTCGTAACATCAATCAACAATTCCTCGCCCACAATCACGTGTATAACTCATAATCGTGAATCGTAGTTCTAAATTCTTTCCTCATCCAAGACAAAGATAATTTTCATCACTTGTCTTTACCGAAACATCAAAGATCATGGTTATACCAAATCACGGCCTGCTCATAATCATACTAATAAATTCATCTTTGCACTACGGCCAAAGATATTCATCAACGATTCATCTTTACACTACAAAGCTAAAGATATTCAACAACGGGTCATCTTTGCATTACAAGCCAAAGATATTCATCAATAATTCATCTTTTTGCACTACAAAGCTAAAGATATTCAACAACAGTCATCTTTGCATTACGAGCAAAAGATATTCATCAATAATTCATCTTCAGACTACGGCTTAAAGATATTCAACAACAGTCATCTTTGCATTACGAGCAAAAGATATTCATCAATAATTCATCTTTTTGCACTCATTGCTAAAGATATTCATCATTGGTCATGTTCATTTAAACACTGTTCATCTTTGACTACTGTGCCAAAGATATTCTTCGTAAATCATTCATCTTTGCATTGGTTTTATCCACGTCCAAAAATACCTCAAAAATAATCATAGTGGTGTAAAATTCAAGAATGATCAAAACATGGATACAATCAAAGCTAGTATCCGAATAGATATTTTAGATTTAAAAGAAAAATTTTCATTTTTCTATTGAATAGTGCCGATTCGTGAATAAAGTCAGATATCGTGAATAGTCTTGATATCGTGAATAGTAATCTACACCAAAAGATGAAATTCCACAAAAAACATCTTCACGCTTTATTAATAGTACTCGTGAATAGAACTCGTGAATAGTAACTCATGAATAGTAAACTCGTGAATAGTAACTCATGAATAGTAACCCCGACATGAAAAAGTTCCAAATTTGATAAAAAGTTCCAACCAATATTTCAGCATAATGATATTGAAGAAATAATATCATCTGAGAAGAAAATAACATCCCTTACCTCGAAAGACAAGAGTACTTAAGTTGAAACAGGATATAGTCTTTGAAGGAACTTGCACTGCGTCTAACAATACTCAAAGTATACTCAAAATACTCACAAGAATACGCTCGATAATATAGAGAGAGAAAGAGAGAAAACTTGTTTCTGGTGTGATTTTCAATTCTAACTTAGCCCTCTATTTATAGGAAAATGTTAGCACGCCGAAGCAGACTTGACCTGCAACCTGATGGCTTTACCTGCTACTATTCCCACCCACCACATTTGAAATAAAATTCAGCACATTTCTTCACCAACCACAAGTGGGGCCCACTCAATTCTAGAATTTTCCACCAAAATCAATTATAAACCTAATTTCCGAATCAGTTACCTCTTAAAATTCATAACAAATCATACGTTCATTTTTAACGGTTCAAAATTTGTGGACATATACTCAACTTATATATGTATAACATATCCAAAAATTACAACGATCCAACGGTCGGATCAAAATTTATAACTCACATAATATAGTGAAGAACACCGATTTTTTTCGGACTATTAGTCCTTGGACGATTTCATTCAAAATTTCACCACGAAATATCTACAAAGAATTTTTAGGTGATTCAAATTTCTACAGATTAGCTTACTTCTAGGGCTTTCTTTTGATATATGGCTCATCTCTTAACTCATTATACATTAAAGAGTTATGGATTTTACAAAATCAAGTAATAAACTAATTTTTTTCGAAAATCCCATATTTTGTTCTCCATTTCGACAAATAATCGATAAAACACCTCATCATTAATTCCTTCACTTATAACCACATAAATAAATCCATCATTTATATCCACATCAAATAAATATTTTCTTATCATATGAATCAATAATTAATTATTCACAAATAATATTACGAGAATCACATTTATGACAACCAGTAGCTTCAGAAAGAGGGGCTTTCAATAAGAATTTCTCCTTCATGGGCGCGCAATTAGGTGACCAAACCTCTCCTTGATGTAACTTTCTAGACATTGCCAATAATGCTATCTAATAATATTATTCAAATAATATGAATTATTGATCGATAATGGGAAATATGTGCGTTGATAATTATTGAACAACAATAATATAAAATATCAACGCATGACAATTATTGAATCAATAAAATAAAATATTGACAATAATTATTTGTAACAATTATTGAGTAGTGCCTTCTTACGTAAGAATCAATAATTCAAAAATTGTGTATATCAAAGTGCCATCGTCAACAACAACGTATTACTTTATTTTACCAATAGGGTATTCCAACGGTGTTAGCAGTAACGATTACGTCGTTATTATAAAAAACTTAATTTTGTCGTTTTCTTCATCCGACAGTTATTCTCATTATAGGGCCCACAAATAGGCTGCTGGCGTCATTATGAATATTCCCAAAGCGGAAAAGAATATTCCACGACCAAACAAATATTCTAAACAATAATGAATACTTTATACCCCTTGCGTATTTTGAAAAAAATTTCATATATCACCCTTAACTTTAACTTTTATCAATTTAACCATTTTTGAATAGAAAAATTGAATACTTTTATTTCATAAAATTCGGGGTCTTACAATCTCCCTCCTTATGAAATTTCGCCCCCGAAATTTACGCACACAGTATTTCAAAGAGTTGAGAATACCTTGTTTTCATTTCAGATTCTATTTCCCGTCATCATGATTTCTCCATTGTCATCTCTCGTATTTCGAGATATCATCCTAGAATACGACTTCAAAACAAAGGTTAATTGAACAAATTAACATATCACATAATATCTCGATATTACGACCGACCAACAAATAAGCTTAGGTAGAGACACACTAGCGAAGGATTTACTCATCTCTCCCTCTTAGTTCTATTCCCGATCTCCGCAGAGATCATATCCTAAGCTACGATACCAAATGTGACTCTGGACACCAACTTGTGTCAAGACCTCACATTGATATCTATCGGTTTACCCATGCATGAGCAGGCGGCCCCTACGGAGAGTCCGGCCGCTTTGCATCCCCATCAACAGAAGTCACCGGTGAGAGGCTGGGGCTCTTTACTTATACTCTACGATACCAATCGTAACACGTCACAATGACACCTTACATAAAGGTATAGTCAAAAACTGCATTTTAGAAATTAGAATCTTTGGGAAGTGCTCAAGAAACCTTCATACATGGGGAGGCCATGCTTTTAGGTTATGGTAGATATCATATGGCCACGTAATTATCCTTGGTTGACCTAATAGACCCCAAAGAAAAACGAGAAGATTACTATCATATTCTTCCCAATGGTGAGTCTTTTCTTGACATATCATTATCTCCACTGTCTCTAATTTGGTATTATACTCCAAACAAACACCAAGATTATATAGGTAGTGCTTGTAAATATACTCGCAAAGTGGATGAGCACAACCATGTCTTATGATAACAAGAGTTTGTATATCATTAGACATCTTGTATGATAGTGACAAAACACCCTTCCAAGTTAAATTCACCTCACCCTCAACATCTATAGACCACCACTCTATTCCTCGCTATCCCCGCTTTCGACCCAATTTACACTTTTATTACCGAAAGGAATTGTGAAACAAAAGGGTGAGCACAACTAGCTCGATAAAGAATATTATGACTAAAGATAAATAAATTATCAATAGTCTTCTTCATCGAAGAATAAATCGTAGATTTAGAACATATGGTAGATGATAAAACTTTTCAACCATAGTTGCGTGAATGAAGCAATCCATTAGAAGAGTCAAATAGACTATAAAGTCTATTGTCTTCTCCATGTTAAAAATCCACCAACAATGTTTTATCCCGTAACATCAATCAACAATTTCATCCCACAATCACGTGTATAACTTCATAATCGTAATTGTAGTTCTAAATTCCTTTCTCATCCAAGACAAAGATAATTTTCATCACTTGTCTTTACCACGAAACATCAAAGATCATGGTTATACCAAATCACAGCCTCATTCATAATCATACTAATAAATTCATCTTTGCACTACGGCCAAAGATATTCATCAACAGATTCATCTTTACACTACAAAGCTAAAGATATTCAACAATGGTCATCTTTGCATTACAAGCCAAAGATATTCATCAATAATTCATCTTTGCACTACAAAGCAAAGATATTCAACAACAGTCATCTTTGCATTCTGAGCGAAAGATATTCATCAATAATTCATCTTGCACTACCGGCTAAAGATATTCAACAACAGTCATCTTTGCATTACTGAGCAAAAGATATTCATCAATAATTCATCTTTGACATCTTGGCTAAAGATATTCATCGATTGGTCGTGTTCATTTAAACACTGCTCATTTTGACTACTGTGCCAAAGATATTCTTGTAAATCATTCATCTTTGCATTGGTTTTATCCACGTCCAAAAATACCTCAAAATAATCATAGTGGTGTAAAATTCAAGAATGATCAAAACATGGATACAATCAAAGCTAGTATCCGAATAGATATTTTTAGAGCGAAAAGAAAAATTTTCATTTTTGATTGAATAGTGCCGATTCGTGAATAGTCTCAGATATCGAATGAATAGTCGTGATATCGTGAATAGTAACTCAGACACCAAAAGATAGAAATTCCACAAAAAAACATCTTCACGCTTTATGAATAGTACTCGTGAATAGTAACTTCGTGAATAGTAACTCATGAATAGTAACTCGTGAATAGTAACTCATGAATAGTAACCCCGACATGAAAAAGTTCCAAATTTGATAAAAAGTTCCAACCAATATTTCAAAGATAATGATATTCAAGAAATAATATCATCGAGAAGAAAATAACATCATCCTTACCTCGAAAGACAAGACTTCTAGTAAAAACAGGATATAGTCTTTGAAGGAACTTGCAAATCTAACAATACTCAAAGTATACTCAAAATACTCACAAGAATACGCTCGATAATATAGAGAGAGAAAGAGAAAACTTGTTTACGGTGTGATTTTCAATTTAACTCAAATTTCTATTTATAGGAAAATGTTAGCACTTGGCCAAGCAGACTTGACTGCAACTTTGATGGCTTTTACTGCTACTATTCCCACCCACCACATTTGAAATAAAATTCAGCACATTTCTTCACCAACCACAAGTGGGGCCCACTCAATTCTAGAATTTTCCACCAAAATCAATTATAAACCTAATTCCGAATCATTTACCTCTTAAAATTCATAACAAATCATACGTTCATTTTTAACGGTTCAAAATTTGTGGACATATACTCAACTTATATATGTATAACATATCCAAAAATTACAACGATCCAACGGTCGGATCAAAATTTATAACTCACATAATATAGTGAAGAACAACTGATTTTTCGGACTATTAGTCCTTGGACCGATTTCATTCAAAATTTCACCACGAAATATCTACAAAGAATTTTGGGTGATTCAAATTTTCTGATTAGCTTACTTCTAGGGCTTTCTTTTGATATATGGCTCATCTCTTAACTCATTATACATAAAGAGTTATGGATTTTACAAAATCAAGTAATAAACTAATTTTTCTGAAAATCCCATATTTTGTTCTCCATTTCGACAAATACTGATAAAACACCTCATCATTAATTCCTTCACTTATAACCACATAAATAAATCCATCATTTATATCCACATCAAATAAATATTTTCTTATCATATGAATCAATAATTAATTATTCACAAATAATATTACAGAATCACATTTATGATAACCAGTAGTTCCTCAGAAAGAGGGGCTTTCCAATAAAATTTCTCTCATCTTTGGCGCGCAATTAGGTGACCAAACCTCTCCTCGATGTAACTTTCTAGACATTGCCAATAATGCTATCTAATAATATTATTCAAATAATATGAATTATTGATCCGATAATGGGAAATATCGTGCGGTGATAATTATTGAACAACAATAATATAAAATATCAACGCAAAGAATTATTGAATCAATAAAATAAAATATTGAAGCAAGAATTATCGTAACAATTATTGAGTAGTGCCTTCTTACGTAAGAATCAATAATTCAAAATACGTGTAATACCGCAAATATTTCTTTGTGCAACAACGCCAGTATTACTTTATTTTTACCAAGGGTATTCCAACAAGTGTTACCAGTAACGATTACGTCGTTATTATAAAAACTTAATTTTGTCGTTTTCTTCATCCAATGCGTTATTACATTATGGGGCCCACAAATAGGCTACTTGGTAAATGCGAATATTCCCAAGCGGAAAGAATATTCCACGACCAAACAAATATTCCCAAACAATAATGAATACTTTATACCCCCTTGCGTATTTTGAAAAAAAAATTTCATATATCACCTTAACTTTAACTTTTATCAATTTAACCATTTCTTTGAATAGAAAAATTGAATACTTTTATTTCATAAAATTCGGTCTTACAATCTCCCTCCTTATGAAATTTTGTCCCAGAAATTTACGTATTCGGTATTTCAAAGAGTTGAGAATACCTTGTTTTCATTTTGATTCTATTTCCCTGTCATCATGATTTCTCCATCGCTTCATCTCCCGTATTTGAGATATCATCCTAGAATACGACTTCAAAACAAAGGTTAATTGAACAAATTAATATATCACATAATATCGATATTATGACTGACCAACAAATAAGCTTAGGTAGGACACACTAGCGAAGGATTTACTCATCTCTCCCCTCTTAGTTCTATTCCCCGATCTCCGCCAGAGATCATATCCCTAAGCTCTGATACCAAATGTGACTCTGGACACCAACTTGTGTCAGCACCTCACATTGATACTATCGCTTTGCCACCATGAGCAGGCGTCCCCCAACGGAGAGTCTGGCTTCGGTGCATCCCCCATCAACAGGAAGTCACCAGCGAGAGGCTCGGGGCTCTTTACTTATAGCTCTGATACCAACTATAACACGTCACAATGACACCTTACATAAAGGTATAGTCAGAAACTGTTTTAGAAATTAGAATCTTTGGGAAGTGCTCAAGGAAACCTTCATACATGGGAGGCCATGCTTTTTGGTTATGGTAGATATCATATGGCCACAGAATTATCCTTGGTTGACCCAATAGACCCCAAAGAAAAACGAGAAGATTACTATCATATTCTTCCCAATGGTGAGTCTTTTCTCGACATATCATTATCTCCACTCGCCTCTAATTTGGTATTATACTCCAAACAAACACCAAGATTATATAGGTAGTGCTTGTAAATATACTCTCAAAGTGGATGAGCACAACCATGTCTTATGATAACAAGAGTTTGTATATCATTATACATCTTGTATGATAGTGACAAAACACCCTTCCAAGTTAAATTCACCTCACCCTCAACATCTATAGACCACCACTCTATTCCTCGCTATCCCCGCTTCGACCGACCCGGCTACACTTTTATTACCGAAAGGAATTGTGAAACAAAAGGGTGAGCACAACTAGCTCGATAAAGAATATTATGACTAAAGATAAATAAATTATCAATAGTCTTCATCGAATAAATCGTAGATTTAGAACATATGGTAGATGATAAAACTTTTCAACCATAGTTGCGGTGGAATGAGCAATCCATTAGAAGAGTCAAATAGACTATAAAGTCTATTGTCTTCTCCATGTTAAAATCCACCAACAATGTTTTATCCCTCGTAACATCAATCAACAATTCTCATCCACAATCACGTGTATAACTCATAATCGTAATTGTAGTTCTAAATTCCTTTCCTCATCCAAGACAAAGATAATTTTATCACTTGTCTTTACCCAAACATCAAAGATCATGGTTATACCAAATCACGGTTCCTGCTCATAATCATACTAATAAATTCATCTTTGCACTACGGGCCAAAGATATTCATCAACAGATTCATCTTTACACTACAAAGCTAAAGATATTCAACAACGGGTCATCTTTGCATTACAAGCCAAAGATATTCATCAATAATTCATCTTGCACTACAAAGCTAAAGATATTCAACAACAGTCATCTTTGCATTACGAGAAAAAAGATATTCATCAATAATTCATCTTTGCACTACTAAATTTAAAGATATTCAACAAAAAGTCATCTTTGCATTACGAGCAAAAAGATATTCATCAATAATTCATCTTTGCACCATCTTGGCTAAAGATATTCATCGATTGGTCATGTTCATTTAAACACTGCTCATCTTTTTGACCTACTGGCCAAAGATATTCTTTGAAATCATTCATCTTTGCATTGGTTTTATCCACGTCCAAAAATACCTCAAAAATAATCATAGTGGTGTAAAATTCAAGAATGATCAAAACATGGATACAATCAAAGCTAGTATCCGAATAGATATTTTAGATTTAAAAGAAAAATTTTCATTTTTGATTGAATAATAGTAGATTCGTGAATAGGTATCGTGAATAGTCTAAGTATACGTGAATAGTAACTCAAACACCAAAAGATAGAAATTCCACAAAAAAACATCTTCACGCTTTATGAATAGTACTCGTGAATAAGTAACTCGTGAATAGTAACTCATGAATAGTAACTTCGTGAATAGTAACTCATGAATAAGTAACCCAGAGCATGAAAAAGTTCCAAATTTGATAAAAGTTCCAACCAATATTTCAAAGATAATGATATTGAAGAAATAATATCATCCGAGAAGAAAATAACATCCCTTACCTCGAAAGATGTGAGACTTTAGTTGAAACAGGATATATAGTCTTTGAAGGGAAACTTGCAGAATCTAACAATACTCAAAGTATACTCAAAATACTCACAAGAATACGCTCGATAATATAGAGAGAAAGAGAGAAAACTTGTTTCGGTGTGATTTTCAATTCTAACTTAGCCCCTCTATTTATAGGAAAATGTTAGATACCAAGCGAGACTTGACTTGACTGAACTTTGATGGCTTTACTGCTACTATTCCCACCCACCACATTTGAAATAAAATTCAGCACATTTCTTCACCAACCACAAGTGGGGCCCACTCAATTCTAGAATTTTCCACCAAAATCAATTATAAACCTAATTTAAGAATCGAGTTACCTCTTAAAATTCATAACAAATCATACGTTCATTTTAACGGTTCAAAATTTGTGGACATATACTCAACTTATATATGTATAACATATCCAAAAATTACAACGATCCAACGGTCGGATCAAAATTTATAACTCACATAAATATAGTGAAGAACACCGATTTTTTGGACTATTAGTCCTTCGGACCGATTTCATTCAAAATTTCACCACGAAATATCTACAAAGAATTTTGGGTGATTCAAATTTCTCTGATTAGCTTACTTCTAGGGCTTTCTTTTGATATATGGCTCATCTCTTAACTCATTATACACAAAGAGTTATGGATTTTACAAAATCAAGTAATAAACTAATTTTTTACGAAAATCCCATATTTTGTTCTCCATTTCGACAAAAATCGATAAAAAACACCTCATCATTAATTCCTTCACTTATAACCACATAAATAAATCCATCATTTATATCCAAATCAAATAAATATTTTCTTATCATATGAATCAATAATTAATTATTCACAAATAATATTACGTAATCACATTTACGATGACGGTAGTTTCCAGAAAGAGGGGCTTTCAATAAGAATTTCTCTACTTCTTTGGCGCCGCAATTAGGTGACCAAACCTCTCCTTGACAGAACTTTCTAGACATTGCCAATAATGCTATCTAATAATATTATTCAAATAATATGAATTATTGATCCGATAATGGAAATCATTGTGCGGTGATAATTATTGAACAACAATAATATAAAATATCAACGCATGACAATTATTGAATCAATAAAATAAAATATTGAGCAATAATTATCGTAACAATTATTGAGTAGTGCCTTTTCACGTAAGAATCAATAATTCAAAAAAATCATGTGGTAGTGTCTTCTACACGTGCAACAACGCGTATTACTTTATTTTACCAACCGCATATCCAGCGGTGTTAGCACCAGTAACGATTACATCGTTATTATAAAAACTTAATTTTGTCGTTTTCTTCATCAAAGCGGTTATTACATTATGGGGCCCAATAATCGTTGTGGCCGCATTTAATATTCCCACGTAAAGAATATTCCACGACCAAACAAATATTAAAACAATAATGAATATTTATACCCCTTGTGTATTTTGAAAAAAATTTCATATATCACCCTTAACTTTAACTTTTATCAATTTAACCATTTACTGAATAGAAAAATTGAATACTTTTATTTCATAAAATTCGGGGTCTTACAGTGTGACGCCCCCAAAATAGGTATACATCACCCATTCTGAGTCGCCAAATACATGGTACAAAACTAAATACAACTTCAGTAATATAATTGTCGTGCAGAATACGACAACGCCTATACTGTAAGTTTGAATACAAATATTGTATACTAGAGAGTATACAAACTCAAAAGGAGTCCTCATTATAATTACTCAAACTTTATTTTACGAAATAGTGAGGACTGCTAAAACATCTTTCTAGAACCATCACTCCACTCTTACTAGCTAGTTCTTGCTATGTTCTCACCTCACGAGAAAATGGAACAAAAAGGAAAAGGGTGAGCTCAACTAGCCCGATAAAGAATATTTTGACTAAGATAATATCTGATAAATTATCGTTAGTCTTCAACAGGGAAAAAAATCGATAAAATATAATAGACAACAAGTTTTAGATCAACATTCTGCGGTGAACAACAATCCATTAGAAAGGTCCAGTAGAGAAAGAATTCTATTATCTTCTAAGATTTAAAAGTCCATCATCAATATTTTATCCTCAGTAACATCAATCAATATACATCTTGAATCAAATATTCATCTTTGCACTACAGGCCAAAGATATTCATTTATATCACTAGTTGGTCATGTTCATCTCAACACTGCATTCATCTTTGCCTATGGGCCAAAGATATTCATTAGTAATCATTCATCTTTGCACTACTGGGCCAAAGATATTCATTCATATCATCATTTAGGGTGAGGATGATGAAAAATATTTTTTAAAAAAAGCGAATCCGGTGAGATAAAAGATCAAATACTAAAGATTCATATTACAGTTTATCCAAGTTCAATAATATTCTGAAATAACCAATTTTGAAACAGAATTCAAGAATAATGATCAAAACATGGATACAATCAAAGATATTAACCATAATAGACAACTTGGACAAAAAGAAGAAAAATTTCATTTTTCGGTGAATAGTGCCGTATTCGTGAATAGTGTCGTATACTTGAATAGTATCGTATACGTGAATAGTAACCCCGACACAAAAAGTTTCAAATTTGATAAAAAATTCATACCAACATTTCGGCATAATGATATTGAAGAAAATATCATTTTAAGAAGAATATAACACCCTTACCTCAAAATATCGACTTCCGATCGGAATATCGGTATATAAATTTGAAGGAACTTGCTGCGATGAATAAAAACTCACAAAGTATCTAAATACTCACAAAATACACTCAATAATCTAAGAGAGAAAGAAAACTTGTTTACGGTGTGATTTTTAATTTAACTTAGCCTCTATTTATAGGGAAAATGTTAGAAGACGCAAAGCAGACTTAACTCGCAACTTTGATGGCTTTACTACGCTACTATTCCCACCCACCACATTTGAATAAAAATCTCAGCACATTTCTTCACCAACCAAGAGTGGGGCCCACCAATTCTAGAATTTTCCACCAAAATGATTTATAACCTAATTTCCGAATCAGCCACCTCTTAAAATTCATAACAAATCATACGCTCATTTTTAACGGTTCAAAATTTGTGGACATATACTCAACTTATATATGTATAACATATCCAAAAATTACAACGATCCAACGGTCGGATTAAAAATTATAACTCCTGCAATATATCTCAAAAACCACTGGTTTGATTTTTAATACCTCCAATCCGACAAAATACTGATAAAACACCTCAACATTAATTTCTTCATTTATAACCACATAAATAAATCCATCATTTATATCCACATAAAATAAATATTTCCTTATCATATGAATCAATAATTAATTATTCACAAATAATATTACAGAATCACATTTATGACAACCGGTAGTTTCCGGGAAAGGGGGCTTTCAGATAAGGATTTCTCTCTTCTTGGCAAGCAATTAGGTGACCAAACCTCTACTTGACAGAACTTTCTAGACATTGCCAATAATGCTATCTAATAATATTATTCCAAATAATATGAATTATTGATTTGATAATGGGAAATATTGTGCAGTGATAATTATTGAAACAATAATATAAAATATCAACGCAGCAATTATTGAATTAATAAAAATAAAATATTGAACAGTAATTACTGTAACAATTATTGAGTAGTACATTCTTACGTAAGAATCAATAATTCAACAATACTGAGAAATACCGTGTGCTACTGTGCAACCACGCATATTACTATATTTTAATCACCGGATATTCCAACAATGTTAATGGTAACAACTACGCCGTTATTCAATTTTGTCATTTTCTTCATCCGACCGTTATCCGTTATGGGGCCCACAAATAGATACGCCGTCGTACGAATATTCCCCAACAGAAAGAATATTCCACGACCAAACGAATATTCCCCGACAATTGAATATTTTATAACCACTTGTTTATTTTGAAAATTTTGCATATTTCACCCATAACCAAAGTATTATATCAAATTAATACCTTATTATTCACAATAATAATTAGAGGAAATTTGATTTTATTCATTAATAAGTTGTGGTTTTACAACCTCCCCTCCTTATAAAATTTCGTCCTCGAAATTGACGTAAGTACCTGGTATTTCGAAAAGGTGAGGATACCTCACTTTCATTTATGATTCTAACTCCCAGGTCATTTCTTCAATAGCATGGTTTCTCTACAAAACCTTAACTTGTGGTATAACCTTCGTGCGTAGAACATGCTCTTTCCTATCCAAGATCTTAATAGGTACCTCCTAAATGCGTTAAATCTTGGCTATCTAAATCTAGTTATAACTCAATAATGTGGTTGGTCTTTAACATATTTCTGAAGCATAGATATGTGAAAAACATTATAAACACGAGACATACTTGGAGGTAATCGCGAGTCTATAGGCCACATTTCCTATTCGGTCAAGAATTTCAAATGGACCAACAAATCGTGGATTGAGCTTTTCTCTCTTCCCAAATCTTATAACTCCCTTCCATGGTGCAACACATAACAATACATGATCCCCAATATTAAATTCCACTTCCTTGATGAAGTTCAGCATAACTCTTTTTCGATCGATCTGTGGTTTGTTGCACGTTGTCGAATCGTTTGGATCTTCTCTCGTAGTCATTCATACCAACTCTGGTCCCAACAATGTTGCTTTACCCACCTCGTCCCAAAGATCTTTGAGAAGCGACATTTTCTTCCATACAACGCCTCGAATGGAGCCACACCTATGCTCACCGATAAGCTGTTGTTGTAGGAGAATTCCACCAATGGTAGTACTTATCAACTCCCTTTGAGATCTAGGACACAGAGTCTTAATAGATCTTCAAGAGTTTGAATAGTCCTCTCTAATTGTCCGTCCATTTGAGGATGGTATGCCGAACTAAATCGTAAATCCGTGCCCATAGCTTTCTGTAAGCTAACCCAAAATCGTGAAGTGAATATTGGGTCACGATCTGAAACTATGGATACTGGCATGCCATGCAATCTCACAATCTCATTCACGTACATACTAGCAAGACTTTCAAAGGAATACGTCTCACGTATAGGCAAGAAATATGCAGACTTGGTTAATCTATCAACAATAACCCAAATCGCATCTATGCCTTGAGAAACCTTGGGAAGACCCGTAACGAAATCCATAGTAATGTGTTCCCACTTCCATTTCGGAATCTCAAGTGGTTGTAATGGACCCTTTGGCATTTGATGCTCCACCTTTACACGTTGACAAGTTAAACACCTCGAGATAAACTCCGCGATCTCTCTTTTCATATTGCTCCACCAAAATGTATGTTGAAGATCATGATACATTTTGGTACTCCCAGGATGGATTGCAAACGGTGTGTTGTGTGCCTCCATCATGATTCTATGTTTCAAGTCAGAATCGTTAGGAACACAAAGTCTGGAGTTGACTCGAAGTATTCCTTCTTCATCGATTCTTACTTCTGGAATAACACCTTCTTGCACTTTCTTCTTTATACGCATTTGCTCCATGTCCATAGCTTGAGCAGCTTTAACTTTATCGATTAAAGTCGGTTCTATTCGCATGTTTGATATCATCGTGTGGGTACTTGGAGCCTTCATCTCTATCTCTATCCGTTGCAAGTCATACAAAATGGACTTTTGTGTTAACAACATTGCACTCGTATCCGCATATGATCTTCTACTTAATGCGTTAGCTATTACGTTCGCTTTTCCAGGATGATATTGGATGGTATGATCGTAATCTTTCAGCAGCTCGAGCCAACTTCGTTGCCGCATGTTGAGTTCCTTTTGGGTGAAGAAATATTTGAGGCTTTTATGATCTGTATAGATCTCCACTTTCTCCCCATACAGGTAGTGTCTCCAGATCTTCAACGCGAAAATGACTGCTGCCAACTCCAAATCATGAGTAGGATAATTTCTCTCATATTCTTTAAGTTGTCGCGAGGCATATGCTATGACTTTCCCATGTTGCATGAGAACACATCCTAACCCTTTACTCGAAGCATCACTGTAGATAACAAATCCATCCGAACCAGATGTTATTGTCAGAACAAGTGCCGAAATGAGTATTCTCTTGAGTTCTTGAAAACTCTTCTCACAGTCCTCGCTCCAACCGAATTTTATATCTTTACGAGTCAGCTGAGTTAACGGAGTAGCGATTCGAGAAAATTCTTCCACGAATCTCTGATAATAACCAGCTAAGCCCAGAAAGCTACGTACTTCGGTCACCGACTTCGGTTGCTCCCAACTTTGTATGGCTTCAATCTTCACCGGGTCGACAGATACTCCATGTTTTGACACCACATACCCAAGGAATGCTACTTCCTCAAGCCAGAACACGCATTTCTTCAGCTTGGCATATAGTTTGTTATCACGAAGCCTTTGCAGTACCAGCTTCAAATGGTGCTCATGATCTTCACGACTTTTGGAATAGATGAGGATGTCATCAATAAAGACAACAACGAACTGATCCAAATATTCCTTGAATACACGGTTCATCATATCCATGAAAAAGCGAGGAGCATTAGTCAATCCAAAAGACATGACTAAGAATTCATAATGCCGTCATCGGAGTTACGAAGGCGTCTTTGGAATATCCTCGGTTTTAATCTTCAATTTGATGATATCCGAGCGAAGATAGATCTTTGAAAAGAATTGTGCTCCTTCTTAATTGGTCAAACAAGTCATCAATGCGAGGTAGCGGATACCTATTCTTGATAGTGACATGATTCAATTCTCGGTAGTCGATATAAAGTCGCATACTCCCGTCTTTCTTCTTTATGAATAACAGGGAGCACCCGAGGAGATGTCTTAGGGCGAATAAAATCGATGTCCAACAACTCTGTAGTTGGACCTTTAACTCCTCGAAGTTCAATAGGAGCCATTCGATATGGGGTTTTAGAAATGAGCTTTGTACCAGGTTCAAGGTCAATAAAGAATTTAACTTCACTTCAGGGGGTAGACCGGGAAGTTCTTCAGGAAATACGTCGGAAATTCACTAACAACGAAAATAGTATTCAAATCGGCGTGTTTTTGTTCAAAGTCATGACATGGGCTAAGAAAGCTTGACATCCATTTTTCAATAAACGAATAGCTTTATGGCTTGATATGACAGTGATTGATTTTAATGGTTTAGTTGTTTGAATTCGCATGATAGGTTGGTTAGGAATATGAAAACTAACAACCTTACGAAAATAATCAATTTTAGCATGATGCGTGGTTAACCAATCAATCCCCAAAATCACATCAAATGCAAGAATTTTCAACGAAATAAGGTCGGCATGTAATGTGATGGTACCGACTTGAATCATGCAAGATTTAAAAACAGTAGATGTAACGAAAGTTTCTCCTAATGGAGTCTCAACAGATAAGTCAAAGTCTAATTTCTCCGGAGTCAAGTTTAAACGTTGAGCACAAGAAGGGGAAATAAAAGAATGGGTAGAACTGGTATCTAGTAAGGTATAAACTTCGCAAGAGTTTATGATAAATTTACCCGTGATTACCTCGTTTGGGTTCCTCACATTTTGTGCAGTCACGATAAACGCCCTTCCAGGAACCACCGACTTTGACTTTTTCGGGACAGTCTTTGGAGTCACCATCCCTGTTGAACTTGGTTCCGCAACTACACAATCTCTAGCTATATGACCTTCCTTTCCACAGTTATAACACACCTTGGATTGTTGTGGGTAGTTTGGGCTAATGTGTCCCTCCTTCCCGCATTTGTAACAAACGACCGGTGCTCATTCTTCTCCCCTAAAAATAGTTGATGTTTGTGCTGACGTCTTCACGTTTTAATTATTGTACATTCTCCTCTTGAAATCTCTTCCCGACTCACTCCTTCTATTATCACGGCCACGATTACCACGGAGTGGTTTACCGCTTTTAATGCGAATGCTTTTCCTTCCTCTACGGTTGTTGTCATTGCTCGATGGTCATTTGCCACCGATATGACCATGGTTGTGGTCCCTTGGTTGAACATACTCATTATCTCGCTCTAATAATTGAGTCCTGTTTACAACATCCGAATATAAAGAATATTTATGAGAAATAAGATATTGCCGAATCTCGGGCTTTAGACCTCTCAGAAACATTCTTGTCATTCGTTCCTCATTTTCGACCAAATGAGGTGCAAACCTGGATAACTCTGCAAACTTCGCCTCGTACTGGGACACCGTCATGTTGTTTTGTTCCAATCTGATAAACTCCACCTCCTTCATATGACGAATGTAAGACCCCAGCTTTTATAAATAAAGATGAATTTTTCTATAAATATTATTTTTGAATATTATGGAATAAATTTGATATAATGTTATAGTTATGGGTAATATTTATAAATTTTGCAAAGTATGCAAGTTGTTATAAAATATTCGTTTGGTCGGGGAATATTCTTTTTGTTAGGGAATATTCATACTGATGATGGCTCAATCATTGGTGTACCCTACAATGAAATTATTGTCGGATTGAAAGCGACAAAAATATTTTATAAAAATAACGGCGGAGGTATTACAGTTAAAAGCATTGAACTACCCGGTGGTAAAAAATCTGATGTCTGGCGTAGTTGCGTAGTAGCACTACGGTATTGATTATTGATCTTACGTGAGAAGTCACTCATTATGCTCGATTATTACTTCTGATAATTCTTTGCATCATATCTCTTATATTATTGATTCAATTATTGTCACGATATCATACGTATAATATGTTATAGTATTAAATCAATAATTGAGGCGACAAGTTATAAATGATTAATAATTGTTGAAAGATTAAATATGTGTTGATGAAAAAAAAATGATTTGTGGTAAGTTTGATTATTTTATGGGGGCTCGTATGTCATCATCTAAGAGTCTCTTCGTCGATAGTAATTACCCTTGTGAATAGTATTTACCCGTCGATAGTAATTACCTTCGTCGATAGTAATTACCCTTGTGAATAGTATTTACCTTCGTCGATAGTAATTACCTTCGTTAATAGTAATTACCCTTGTGAATAGTATTTACCTTCGTCGATAGTATTTACCAACGTTAATAGTAATTACCTTTACCAGACGTCGAACCACTTGTCGTTTCACATTCTGGCGTCGAACCACTTTTCTTTTCACATCATTAAGTCGTCGAGCCACTTGCCTTTTCACACGGCGGTGCTAAGCTAGAAATCTTCTATAAATAGAGGCTGAGGGCTTCATTATTTTTCACGAATTCATTCAAGCTATAGAGAAAGTATAGTATAGAGAATAAGAGAAAGAAGAAGAGTATTTTATTCTTACTACTTTGCGAGTATTCAATCTCTACCAAATGTAAAGGGTGTTATTCTTTCTTATTCAAGAAGAGAAGGCATTGTTATTCCATTGCTTATTATTACATTGGAATAACTTTGTATATCGTGGTTTTACCTATACTTGGTGACATTCTTCTATTATTACTATTGGAACATCACATGCGTGTGTTTTACAGGACTGGTTAAAATCTTTATTATTTTGTTGGAACATCACATGCATGTGTTTTTTAGGGGACTGGTTAAAATCTTTATTATTACATTGGAACATCACATGCATGTGTTTTACAGGACTGGTTAAAATCTTTATCATTCTGTTGGAATATCTATCTGTGTGTTTTACAGGATGCAGTTCCATCTTTATTATTACGTTGGAACATCACAGCCGATTGTGAATTTCACGACTTTGGTTCCGTTATTTATTATTTTGTTGGAATAACACATGCATGCGATCTATCGCATGCATGGTGATTTCTTTTGTTATTCCATTCTTTATTATACCCAGTTGGTTAAAACTTTGACTTTATACTCCATGAAATTAGTGGAATATCCTTGATATTTGCGTTTCATCGATATCTTTTCATGAAAATATTCTTACGATCATTCTTGAATTTTACTCTACAAAAGCGATATCATGTTGATAATTTGGGCGTTAATAATTCTGGATAAAATAATTCTTGAACTTGTTTTATTGAATTGTTATATCATTGTCATCATCCTCATGTTTATATTTTTAAAAGTCATACGTGGCACATGTAGTGCATAGATGGACTTGGTATGATTATGACCGAGAGACTACCGGTGTAATCATGGTAGTAATGTTACAAATGATGTGGTAAAAAATCCTCGATGGCCGTAGTGCATTGATGGATGAGTTGTTGGCATGATCATGACCATTAATGAATACACAAATATTCTTGGCCGTAGTGCGTGAATAATTGTGGTCGTGATCTTAAAGAATATCCTTGGTAGTAGATGCGGGGTGATTCGATGATGTGGAATATTTATTAAAAGTGAGTCTAAATTATAACGATGATGAAAAACCTTTTAAAACCTAAAAGATAGTAGACTTTATTTTCTACTTGACTCTTTTAATGGATTGCGTATTCATTGCAGTTAAAGCTGGTTTATCATTGTATTTTATCGGTTTAACATTGTTGAAGACTATTGATAATTTATTACGCATTATCTTAGTCATAATATTTCTTCTTGGGCTAGTTGAGCTCACCCTTTCTTTCCTTTATTCTCTTGAGGAAATGAGAATATAATTTGGGGACGAGTCGGGAAGCAGTGATGGTCTGAAGATAGCATTAGTAGTCCTCACTATTACGTGAAATAGTGTGATAATAATTGTAATGAGGACTTTTTTTTGAGTTTGTATAATATCTAGTAGAAGCGATATTTGTATTTAAACTCACGGTTTATGTCGTATTGTACTACGGCAGTTATGTTAGTAAGTTGTATTTAAATTACATACCATGTAAGTGGCGACCCAAGATGGGTGATGTATACCTAATTTTTGGGGCGTCGCGGTTCAATATCGAGCTTTGGGATATGATCCTGGCTAAGATGTGAGAATAGTACTAGGAGGAGAGGCAGGGAATACCTTGCTTTAGTATGACCTACTAAGTTTATGTCTTTATTTTATTGGTTGATCGGAAGATAGGGATAATTTGTTACATGTCGATTAACCTTTTGTTTTGTGGCGATGTCTGAAAATGACATACGAGAATGTTGAGAATAATAGCGATGGGCCTATGACGATCGTTGATTCACCACATATCAATAATCGGGATAATAATGCATCGGGAAGGCGACAATCCTCATGTGAAAACAACAACTTGACCAAATGATGAATGATCGAATGTTCGGAGGCTTTATGCGATTTACGCAACTGCAATGGTGAGGCGACTCTGTCCAAAGCGTGGGGTGGAAACACGGAAAACTCTCGAGGCGGTCACCATTAAACAATTCAAGGAGGCTGGGACCACCGGAGTTTAAGGGAGAGCAAAACCACTTACGGCGGAAGCATGGATAAAGCAGATTACAAGATATTTGATGTCTTGGGATGATCAGAGAAAAAGGTTCCCTTCTACGCCTTTATGTTTGCGAGAGGCGGATTCTTGGTGGGAATCGGTAAAAGCGTACTCAACTTCAGCATCTTGAAGATATCTTGGGAGAAGTTCAGAGGCTGTTCAGCGACAAATACTTTCTGAAAGTATTCGCCACATGAAGGAGGTGGAATTTATCAAGTTGGAACAAAACAATATGGTAGTGTCATGATACGAGGCAAAATTTGCGGAGTTATCGGTTTTTCGTCCCAACTTGGTGGATAATGAAGAGAAATGGCGCGAATGTTTTAAGAGGTTTGAAAGCGGAGATATCGTCGACATCTTATTTCTCATAAAGCTGTGTTTGTATTAGGATGTTGTAAATAGGGCTCGATTAGTGGAGCAGCGATAATGAGTCAACCTGACTAAAAGAAGCGGTAAGCAAAATTATAATACCGGTGAGAGTAGTCATCGAGCGGTGACAACAAGCGTGGAGGAATCAACGGGCGGATATGGTAACCACTTGGTGGTAATCGAGGCCAAAACAATAAGAATGGACATTTCAAGAAAGCGGAGATTCAATGATGGTGGAAAAAGCGTCGATTACTGGCACCCGTTGTTAAGGAAGGAGAAAGACCACTATCGTATGCTTCAAATGCGGAGGAGAGGACACATCGATCCAAGCTGCGTAAATGTAGTCAAAGCGTGTTATAATTGTGGAAGAGAAGGTCACTTAGCTCGATTTTTGTCGTTTCAGAAGACAAATTCAACTAGGATGGAAGCACCAAAGGCCATCCCGGAAAATTCAAAGCCGGTAGTCTGAGGAGGCGTTTGTTGTGACCTCCCAAAAGAGCAAGGAATCCGAATGAGGTCATCACGGGTAAGCTTATCATAAACTCTAATGAAAGTCTATACTTTATTTGATACGGTTCTACCCATTCTTTTATTTCTCTACTTGCGCTCATCGATTAAATTTGACTCAGGAGAAATTAGACTTTGACTTATCTGTGGAAACTCAGTTGGGAGAAACCTTCATTACATCCCTTTGTTTATAAGTCTTGTTTGGTTCAAATCGGTACCCTCACATTACTGTCGATCTTATTTCATTAAAAATACTTGCATTTGGCGTGATTCTAAGGATTGATTGGTTAACTACTTATCATGCAAAAATTGATTGTTTTTCGTAAGGTTGTTAGCTTTCATATTCTAATCAACCTATTATCGAATTCAAACGACCAAACCATTAAAATCAATCACGGTCATCTCAAGCCATAAAAGCTATTCGTTTATTGAAAAGCGGATGTCAAGCTTTCTTAGCTCATATCCTGATTTAAATAAAAATAAATCGGTTTTAAGCGATATTCCTATTGTTAATAAATTTCTGGCGTATTCCCGAAGAACTTCACAGCCTACCCCAGGCGTGAAATTGAATTTTGTATCGACCTTGAACGGTACAAAACCTATTTCCAAAGCCCATGTCGAATAGCTCTATTGAACTTCGGGAGTTAAAGACCCAGCTGCGAGGAATTGATAGACATTGGCTTTATTAAGTCCTAGTACTTCTCCTTGGGGTGCTCTGCATTCTATTCGTGAAGAAGAAAGATGGGAGTATGCGACTTTGTATTGATTATCGGGAGTTGAATCATGTCACAATCAAAAAATAGGTATCCATTGCCGCGTATTGATGACTGTTTGACCCGATTGCAAGAGAGCAAATTCTTTTCAAAGATTGATCTTTCGTTAGGATATCACCAATTGAAGATTTAGACCGTGACATTCCAAAGGCGGCTTTCGAACTCGATGCAGGCATTATGATGCTAGGCATTATGAATTCTAATGTCGTATCCTTTGGATTGACTTGATCACTTTGCCTTCGTGGATATTTAAGATATTTAAATTTTTAAATAAAAAGGAATTTCCTTTATTTATTATTTTGAAATAGTAAGGGTTGATTTGATTAATGTGGATAGTTAAGGGTTAAATCATAAATATTTCAAAATAATGAGTGGTTATAAAATATTCATTTTTGTGGGGAATATTAAATTTTGGTCGTGGAATATTAAATTTTTGAATGAGGGGAATATTGGAATATAAAATGAGAATATTAAAGCGATGATAGCGACCATGTGTGGGCCCCCATGTGAGCGATTGGATGAAGAAAGCAACAAATATAAGTTGGTTAAAAATAACAGGCGTAGTTATTCTGAATTAAAATTTGTTGGAATACGGTGGTTAAAATACGATGTCTGGCGTGGTTGTTGCGATGGCACTGCGGTATTGCGCAGTATTGTTGAATTATTGATCCTTACGTGAAGGCCTTTACTCGATAATTATTACGGTAATTCTTATTCGATAGTTTATTTTATTGATTGATAATTCTTTGCGTTGGTATTTTATATTATTCTTTGTTTGATAATTGTCCTTTTTGCGAGTATTTCCCATTATCGGATCGATAATTCATATTATTTGAATAATATTATTAGATAACATTATTGGCAATGTCTAGAAAGTTACATCTAAGGAGAGGTTTGGTCACCTAATTGCGGCGCCGATGAGGAGAGATCCTTATTGGAAAGCCCCCTCTTTCTGAGGAGCGGCTGGTTGTCATAATTGTGATTACGTAATATTATTTGTGAATAATTAATTATTGATTCATATGATAAGGAAATATTTATTTTATATGAATATAAATGATGGATTTATTTATGTGGTTATTAATGAAGGAATTAATGTTGAGATGTTTTATTTATTTTATCGGATTGGAGGTATTAAAAATCAAATCGGGTTTTTTGAGATATATTGTGTGAGTTATAATTTTAATCCAAATAGTTGGATCGTTGTAATTTTTGGATATGTTATACATACATAAGTTGAGTATATGTCCACAAATTTTGAGCAGATTAAAATGAGCGAATGATTTGTTATGAATTTTAAGAGGTGGTGATTAGGAAATTAGGGTTATAATTGATTTTGGTGGAAAATTCTAGAATTGAGTGGGCCCCACTTGTGGTTGGTGAAAAAATGTGCTGAATTTTATTTCAAATGTGGTGGGTGTGCAATAGTAGCGAGTAAAGCCATCGGTGCAGTCGAAGTCGAGTCTGCTTGGTTGGCTAACATTTTCTATAAATAGAAAGGCTAAGTTAGAATTGAAAATCACACGAAACAAAGTTTTCTCTCTTTCTCTCTCTATATTATTGGCGTATTTTGTGAGTATTTAGATACTTTGAGAGTTCTTTATCCCGGTACAAGTTTCATTCGACATCACTTGAGCCTTTCCTTAGGAAATCTTGATTCTTTGAGGTAAGGGATGTTATTTTTTCTCGTAATGATATTATTTCTTGATATCATTATCTTTGAAATATTGGTTGGAACTTTTTATCAAATTTGGAACTTTTTCATATCGGGGTTACTATTCATGAGTTCTTATTCACGAGTTCTATTCATGAGTTCTTATTCACGAGATTCTTATTCACGAGTCTTATTAAATGAAGCGTGAAAATGTTTTTTGTGGAATTTCTATCTTTTGGTGTAGATTCTTATTCACGTATCGGCTTTATTCACGTATCTGACCTTTATTCACGAATCTGGCACTTATTCATAGAAAAATGAAATTTCTTCTTTTAAGTCAAAATATCTAATACGGATACTAGCTTTGATTGTATCCATGTTTTGATCATTCTTGAATTTTACACCACTATGATTATTTTTGAGGTATTTTTGGACGTGGATAAAACCAAGTATGAATCCTTAATCCTTAATCCTTGTCATTTTGTTTCCTTTGGATTCGTTTCTTTAAAATATTTTCATCATCCTCGGTCTTAAATGATGATATTATTGAATATCTTTGGCACGTTGTGCAAAGATGAATGATTTGAAGAATATCTTTGGCTGTAGTGCGAAGATGAGCAGTGTTTAAATGAACATGAATGATTGATGAATATCTTTGGCTTTGTAGTGCAAAGATGAGCGGTGTTTAAATGAACATAATTAGGTGATGAATATCTTTGGCCTTTAGTGCAAAGATGAGCAGTGTTGAGATGAACATGGCCTTTGGATTGATGAATATCTTTGGCACATGTAGTGCAAAGATGAATATTTGATTTGAGATGAATATTGATTGATACGGGGATAAAATATTGATGATGAATTTATTAAATTCATAGATTATAGTAGATTTCATTCTCTACGTAACTCTTACATGAATTATTATTTCGGCTGCGAATATTGATGCGAAACTTGTTGTCTATTGTATTACATCAGATTTTTCCCTGTTGGAGACTAACGATAATTTGTTGTATATTATCTTAGTCATAACATTCTTCTTGGGCTAGTTGAGCTCACCCTTTTCCTTGTTGTTCCATTTTTTCTTCTCGGGAGGCGAGAATGTAGCGAGTCTTAGTCGGGGTATGGAATGAAGGTTTAGAGAGAGTTGTTTAGTAGTCCTCACCATTATTGTAAAATAATGTATCGATAAATGTGATGAGGATTTATTTGAGTATAAATATTGTCAGAAGATAATATTTGTATTTAAACTCGATTTTATTGTTGTGATAATAAAGTTGTAGTTGTTTACGTACCATGTATTTGGCGACTCGAGAATGGGTTGGATGGAATGGACCTATTTTGGGGTGCGTCACGGTTAATATCGAGCTTAGGGATATGATCTCTGGCGGAGATCGGGGAATAGAACTAGGAGGGAGGCGAGTAAATCCTTGCTAGTGTGTCCTACTAAGCTTATTTGTTAGTTGAGTCGATTATATAGGGATATTATGTGATATATTGATTTCCTTAATTAACCCTTGTTTTATAGCGATAATTGAGAATGTCATTGAGAATATTAATAGTGGTGTAAATGAGAATAGTGGAGATGCTGCATCTTACCAACGAGAGAAGCGTGCTGACAGTGGCAATGTACCTCCATGAACAACACCTTTGAGCGAGATGATGAGCGAGGGATGTTTAGAAGCTTTTTTGCGGTTCATGCAAAATCGAACGAGGAGACTTCGTGTTCAAAATATGAGGAGGAGAAATGCTTGATTCACGGGTGGTCACGGCCAAGCGTTCAAAAGTTGGGACCACGAGTGCAGGGAAAGCGAGATCCGATCATGGCGGAAACATGGGTCAAACAAATTACCAAGATATTCGATGTCTTGGGATGCTGAGAAGAACAGAAAGTTCCATTCGCTACTTTTATGTTAAAAGTGGCGAAGCTGATTCTTTGGTGGGAATACATGAAGCGTACCCATTCATTTGCATTTTCGGCGTATGTGGGAGCGTTTGAAGCAGTTCAATGACAAGTACTTCCACGAAAGTATTCGTCGTATGAAGGAAGTGGAGTTTATTAGATTGGAAGCGAGAATAACATGGCGGTGTCCCGATCTGGCGAAGTTTGCGGAGTTATCGAGTTTGCACCTCATTTGGTGGAGAATGAGGAGCATATATGGCGGATGTTTACGAGAGGTTTGAAACGGCGTACGTCGGTATCTCATTTCTCATAAATTTTCTCTCTATTCGGATGTTGTAAGCAGGGGCTCGGTTGTTAGGCGAGATACTTGATACGTTCAATGGGGACCATAACGAGGATCATACTAGAAGATAGCGGTCATCGAGAATAACGATAACCGGTGGAGAAAGAAGAATACGGACAAAAGCGGTAACCACTACTGGTGGTAATCGTGGCCATGAAAATAGAAGAAAGCGAGTTGGGAGGAGATTTAAAAGAGGAGATTCAACAGCGACCATGTGAAGGCGTCGGCGCCTTGATGTGGCTAGTTCGAGGAGGAGAAAGACCATCGGTCGTATGTTACAAATCTTGGGAAAGAGGGACATATCACCAAAGCGCCTAGCAGTTTAAGGTATGCTATAATTGTGGAAAAGAAGGACATATCACTCGAGTTATGCGATATCGAAACCCTAGTGCGGTGAGGAATGGTGACTCGAAAAGGATGTCCCGAGAAAAGTCAAAGTCAGCGATTCTGGAAGGCGTTTTTGTCGTGGCCGGTCAAAATCTGAGGAACGAGCGAAGTTAGCACGGGTTAGTTAATTATAAATTCTTGCGAAGTTTATACCTTACTTGAATCTGGGTTCTACCCATTCTTTTATCTCTCTTGCTTTGCGCTCAGCGTTTGAACTTGACTACGGAGAAATTAGACTTTGACTTTATTTATGGAGACTCGTTAGGAGAAACTTTCATTACATCAGTTGTTTAAAAATCTTGTTTGATTGAGTTGGCACCATTACCTTACACTGTTGACCTTATCTCTTTAAAGATTTGCTTTTGATGGGATTGATTGGTTAACTACTCATCATGCCAAAATTGATTGCTTTTGTAAGGTTGTTAGTTTTCATATTCTAAGCAACTTTGTTATTGAATTCAAGCGATCGAACCATTGTAGTCAAACATTTTCATATCAAGCCATGAAGTCGTTCGTTTATTACGGATGTCGAGTTTTCTTAGTCCGTGTTATGGATTTGAATAAAGACACGTCGATTTGAATAATATTCTTGTTGTTATTGATTTTTCTGGCGTATTTCTGAAGAATTTATTGGCTTACTCCCAAAGCGATATTAAATTTTGTATCGACTTTGAACGGTACAAAACTCATTTCTAAAATCTCATATCGAATGGCTCTATTGAACTTGAGGAGTTAAAATTCAATTATAAATTTGGTACTGAGCCTTTATCTGGTGACTTCCTTTGTGGAATTCACTAAGCGAGACTCTCTGTAGGGGGCGTCATATTAGATGCGATAGTAAAGCGATAGGTGTCATTGTGACGTCTTATCAAGGTTGGGATATGAGTCGCGGTTGAGAACAACCTAAGTCGATAATCGAAATCGTAGCTTTCTAGGGTTTAGTTGGTTATTATCGGAGATTCGTTGAAGGATATTCTCGAATCGCTATTCCATTAACGTGGTGACTCGTAGAGATACAAAATTCAAATGGAAGCGAGGAATGTGGGAAGAGCTTGAAGAACTCGAGAGGAGACTCATTTTAAGTACGTGTTACGACCGTGCCATCTGGAAAAGCGAGCGTGGTAGTGGCGTGTTGAGTAGAAGATTGTATCAAATCTGAGTACGATATTGTCAAAGACTCATTTAAGTATAATATACAAATAATAGAGATGGAGATTGAAAACTCTAGGTACCCGCGTGATGATATCTGATGCGTGATGATATCTGAGTATAATCGACTTTAATCGATAAAGTTAAAGGCATTGAGCTACACTTTGCGGGTGATGAATTTGAAGAAGGAGGTCTGAGAAGTTGTTATTTTAAAAGCGAGAATCGGTGAGGTGAGGAAAGCTCAAACCTTGATTTATTAATCCATTTGAAATTCTCGATCGAATAGGGCTGTCCTATAGACTCGTTTTACCACCAAGTATATGGCGTGTTCATAGCGTTTTTCACGTATCGATGTTACGTAAATATGTGGACGACCGAAACACGTCATTGAGTTAGAAACCCGGACGAGATAATAGAAGACTTAACGTCACGAGGAGGTACTGTCAAGATTTTGTAGAGGAAAGAACATGACCTATGTCTGAGAGGTTATACCATAAGTTAAAGTTTTGTGGAGAAACCATCTTTATTGAGGAAATGACACGGGAGTTGGAAGCGAAAATGAAAGCGAGGTATCTTTACCTTTTGAAAACACAGTGCGTCGTCGATTCGAGGGACGAAATTTCATAAGGAGGGGAGGTTGTAAGACCAGAAATTTTTAAATAAAAGGAATTTCCTTTATTTATTATTTTGAAATAGTAAGGGTTGATTTGATTAATGTGGATAGTTAAGGGTTAAATCATAAATATTTCAAAATAATGAGTGGTTATAAAATATTCATTTTTGTCGGGGAATATTCGTTTGGTCGTGGAATATTAAATGCTGTCGGGGAATATTAAATGCATGACGGTAGCAATGACCGTGTGTAGGCCCATAACTAGAAAGCGATTGGATGAAGAAAGCGACAAATATAAGTTGGTTAAAAATAACTTGGCGTAGTTATTCACAGAATTAAAGGCATTGGAATACCCGGTGGTTAAAATACGATGTCTGGCGTGGTTGCCGCGATAGCGCGCGGTATTGCTGATATTGTTGAATTATTGATCCTTACGTAAGAAGGCCTACTTTCGATAATTATTCCACGATAATTCTTTATTCGATAGTTTATTTTATTGATTGATAATTCTTTGCGTTGGTATTTTATATTATTCTTTGTTTTGATAATTGTCTTTGCACGCGATATTTCCATTATCGGATCAATAATTCATATTATTTGAATAATATTATTAGATAACATTATTGGCGATGTCTAGAAAGTTACATCTAAGGAGAGGTTTGGTCACACTAATTGCGGCGGCGATGAGGAGAGATCCTTATTGGAAAGCCCCTCTTTCTGAGGAGGCACTGGTTGTCATAAATGTGATTACGTAATATTATTTGTGAATAATTAATTATTGATTCATATGATAAGGAAATATTTATTTTATATGAATATAAATGATGGATTTATTTATGTGGTTATTAATGAAGGAATTAATCTTTGAGGTGTTTTATTTTATTTTTATCGGATTGGAGGTATTAAAGATCAAATCGGGGTTTTGAGATTTATTGTGTGAGTTATAATATTTAATCAAATAGTTGGATCGTTGTAATTTTGGATATGTTATACATACATAAGTTGAGTATATGTCACAAATTTTGAGCAGATTAAAATGAGCGAATGATTTGTTATGAATTTTAAGAGGTGGTGATTAGGAAATTAGGGTTATAATTGATTTTGGTGGAAAATTCTAGAATTGAGTGGGCCCCACTTGTGGTTGGTGAAAAAATGTGCTGAATTTTATTTCAAATGTGGTGGGTGGCAATAGTAGCGGTAAAGCCATCGTGAAGTGCTTGAGTCGAAATGCTTGGTGGCTAACATTTTCTATAAATAGAAATTTAAGTTAGAATTGAAAATCACACGAAACAAAGTTTTCTCTCTTTCTCTCTCTATATTATTGGCGTATTTTGTGAGTATTTAGATACTTTGAGAGTTCTTTATTGGTCAAGTTTCATTGACATCATCACTTGAGCCTTTCCTTAGAAATCTTGATTCTTTGAGGTAAGGGATGTTATTTTTTTCTCGAATGATATTATTTCTTGATATCATTATCTTTGAAATATTGATTGGAACTTTTTATCAAATTTGGAACTTTTTTCATATGGGGTTCTTATTCATGAGTTCTTATTCACGAGTTACTATTCATGAGTTCTTATTCACGATTCTTATTCACGAGTACTATTAAATGAAGCGTGAAAATGTTTTTTTTGTGGAATTTCATCTTTTGGTGTCGAGATTCTTATTCACGTTATCGGCCTATTCATCATATCTGACCTTTATTCACGTATCGGACCTTATTCATAGAAAAATGAAATTTTTCTTTTAAGTCAAAATATCTATTACGGATACTAGCTTTGATTGTATCCGTGTTTTGATCATTCTTGAATTTTACACCACTATGATTATTTTTGAGGTATTTTTGGACATGGATAAAACCAAGTATGAATCCTTAATCCTTAATCCTTGTCATTTTGTTTCCTTTGGATTCGTTTCTTAAAAATATTTTCATCATCCTCGGTCTTAAATGATGATATTATTGATGAATATCTTTGGCAAGATGAATGATTTCTGAAGAATATCTTTGGCTGTAGTGCAGAAGATGAGCGGTGTTGAGATGAACAGAAGATGAATATCTTTGGCTTTTGTAGTGCAAAAATGAGCAGTGTTTAAATGAACAGATTGATGAATATCTTTGGCTGTAGTGCAAAGATGAGCGGTGTTTAAATGAACATAATGGTGATGAATATCTTTGGCCTTTAGTGCAAAGATGAGCAGTGTTGAGATGAACATGTGGATTGATGAATATCTTTGGCTGTAGTGCAAAGATGAATATTTGATTTGAGATGAATATTGATTGATGTTACGAGGATAAAATATTGATGATGGATTTATTAAATTCATAGATTATAGTAGATTTCATTCTCTACGTAACTCTTACATGAATTATTATTTCATTGCGAATATTGATACGAAACTTGTTGTCTATTGTATTACATCAGATTTTTCCTGTTGGAGACTAACGATAATTTGTTGTATATTATCTTAGTCGTAACATTCTTCTTGGGCTAGTTGAGCTCACCCTTTTCCTTGTTGTTTCATTTTTTCTTCTCGGGGAGGCGAGAATGTAGCGAGTCTTAGTCGGGGTATGGAATGAAGGTTCTAGAGAGAGTTGTTTAGTAGTCCTCACCATTATTGTAAAATAATGTATCAATAAATGATGATGAGGATTTATTTGAGTATAAATATTGTCTAGAAGATAATATTTGTATTTAAACTCACGATTTTATTGTTGTGATAATAAAGTTGTAGTTGTTTACGTACCATGTATTTGGCGACTCGAGAATGGGTTGGATGGAATGGACCTATTTTGGGGTCACGTCTTAGGATATGATAAGTGAAGGCGAAAGATGGGAGTAGTATTCGGGGAGGAATATTTAGATCACTTTGTGAGTCGTCTTTGATTGATGACATCCTTATTTATTCCAAAAGCGGCGTGAAGATCGTCATGTCCTTTGGAGCTAATGCTCCTAACGCACTTGAGGGTGACACTATTCAAGAAGCCGTGAATATAAGATTTATTATGCATGCCAAGTTGAAGAAATAAGCTTTATGCGAGTTACGGCTTGAAGAAGTAGCATTCCTTGGGCACGTGGTATCAAGTCATGGAATATCATTGACCGACCAAAGATTGAAGCTATTCAAATTTGGGAACAACCTAAATCTAAATCGATGACCGAAAATCGTAGCTTTCTCGGTTTAATTTGGTTATTATCGGAGATTCGTGGAAGGATTTTCTCGAATCGCTACTCCATTGATTTCGGTGACTCGAAAAGATACAAAGTTCGGTTGGAGCGAAGAATGTGAGAAGAGTTTTCAAGAACTCGAGAGGAGACTTATTTGAGACTGTTACGACAATACCATCGGCTCGGAGGATTTGTCATCTCTGATGATCTTGAGCAAAAAGGTTGGGATGTGTTCTTATGCGACATGGAAAAGTTATAGCCTATGCCTCATGACAACTCAAAGAATATGAGAGGAATTATCCTACTCATGATCTAGAGTTAGCGGTTGTTCTCTTGCACTTAAAATTTGGAGGCATTACTTGTATGGGGAGAAAGTGGAGATCTTTACGGATCATAAAAGCCTCAAATATTTCTTCACTCAAAAGGAACTCGACATCGACAACGGCGTTGGCTTGGCTATTGAAAGATTATGATCATACCATCGATACCATCTGGAAAGTGAGCGTGGTAGGCGGCGCATTGAGTAGAAAATCATATCTGCAAATCTGAGTGCGATATTGTCAATATGAGCCCATTTTGTGTGACTTGCAAAGGATGGAGATAGAGTTAAAGACTCGAGGGGCGCGTGTGATGATAGCGAGTATCTGAGTAGAGCAGACTTTAATCGATAAAGTTAAAGTACTTTCGATTCTACGGGACAAAGGCGATCGTATGAGGAAGAAAGTGCAAGAAGGTGCTATATCTAGGAAGCAAGAATCGATGAAGAAGGAATACTTGAGTCGACTCCGGACTTTGTGTTCTAACGACCACGATTTAAAAGTATAATATCATGATGGGCGCCTGACACACCATTTGTAATCCATCACAGGAGTACCAAAATGTATCATGATATTAAGTCGTACATTTTGGTGGAAGCAATATGAAGAGAGAGAGTATTTGTTTATCTCGAGGTGTCTAACTTGTCAGCGAGTTAAGCGGAACATCAAGTACCAAAAGGTCCATTGCAACCACTTGAAATTCGAGAATGGAAGTGGGAGCACATTACCATGGATTTCGTTCTACGGTCTTCTAAGGTTTCTCAAGGCGTTGATGCGATTTGGGTCATTGTTGATAGATTGACCAAGTCGCTCATTTCTTACCAAATCGAGAAACTTATACACTTGAAGCGTCTTGCTCATTATGTACATAAGCGAGATTGTAAGGCGCATGGTATCACCGGTATCCATAGTTTCGATCGAGACCCAAGATTCACTTCACGATTTTGGGTTAGTTTGCAAAAAGCTATGAGCGCAGACTTACGATTTAGTTCGGCATATCATCCTCGAGACGGACGGACGATCGGAGAGGACTATTCAAACTCTTGAAGATCTATTAAGACTCTGTGTCCTTGATTTCAAGGGAGTTGGGACAAGTTCTTACCATTGGTGGAGTTTTTCCTCAACAACAGATTATCAAGCAAGTATTGGCATGGCTCCATTGAGCGTTGTATGGAAGAAAGTGTCGATTCTCTCGGTATCTTTGGGATGAGGTGGGTGAAGCAGCGTTGTTGGGACCAGGAGTTGGTGCACGTATGACTATGGGAAAAGATTCAAACGATCAAACAACGTATAAAAACCTCACAAAATCGACAAAAGAGTTATCTTGATCTTCATCGAAAGGGCGTGGAATTCGATATAGGAGATCATGTGTTGTTAAGAGTTGCTCCATGGAAAGGAGTTACAAGATTTGGAAGAGAGGAAAACTTAATCCTCGATTCATCGGTCCATTTTAATCCTCGATCGAGTAGGGCGTGGCTATAGACTCGCTTTATCATGTGAAATATGTCTCGTGTTCATATGCGTTTTCACATATCCATATTACGTAAATATGTGAAAGACCCGAACCATATTATTCATCTCTGGTGCCACTTACATGGTACATAAATTCAAATCTGACTACTAATATAGTAGGTATGCAATCGACGTAAAGCAATCGACATAAAGTTTGAATACAAATATTGTCTACTAGATATTATACAAACTCGAAAGGAGTCCTCATTACAACTATTATCACCTATTATTTCATTTCAGAATAGTGAGGACTACTAATCTTATCCTACGGACCATTACTTACGTTCCCAGGCTTCGTCCCGGTATGTTCTCATTTCACGAAGAAACGCGGTGAAAGAAAAGGTGAGCTCGACTAGCCCGATGAAATATTATGACTAAGATAATGCGAGAATAAATTATCATTAGCCTTGACGATGTTAAGCGATAAAATCTGATAAACAACCGGTTTAAGCTGCGGTGAATAAGCGATCCATTAAAAAGTCGAGTAGAGAATAAAATCTACTATCTTTTAGGTTTTAAAGGTTTTCATCAATTTTTATATTTGAGACTCGACAATAAATAAACCACCACATCTAATCATCCACTGTACCGCGGTCGAGGATTTTCATCAAATTATCGATGGTCGTGACTATCTTAGAATCACCCTGGTCATAATCATACCAAAAACTATCCATCAATTTGCATTACGAGACCCTTTGAGGACTTTTGTCACATCATTTATATCAAGTCGTGATTATCTTAGAATGATCCACAGTCATAATCATACTAAGTTCATCTATATGCGTAAGCGAAGATAACATAATATAACATGAGGATGATGTGATGGCAATAATAATTTGATAAAACAAGTTCAAAATTATTTAATCCATGAATTATTAACGTCAATTATCGACATAATCTTTGTTTACGTAGAGTAAAATTCAAGAATGATCGGAAGAATATTTCCATGAAAGATCTTTGGATGAAGCATGAATATCGAGGATATTCTACTAATTTCATGGAGTATAGAAGTCGAAGTTTTAACATTTGGGTATAATAAAGAATGGAATAACAAAAAGAAATCACCGTGCATGCGGTGCCCGCATAGGCGAGGTTATTCAGCGAGAATAATAATAACGGAACGGTCGGTGAAATTCTGCAAGCGGGATGTTCAACGAGAATAATAAAGATGGAACCGGATCCGGTGTAAAACACGAGATAGGATATTCAGCGAGAATGATAAAAAGCGGAACCGGTTAAGGTGTAAAAAACCTTGACGAGGATGTTCAGCGAGAATAATAAAAAGCGGAACCGAATAAAGGTGTAAAAAACACACTGAGACAGGATGTTCAAGCGAGAATAATAGAAGAATGTCACCAAGTATAGGGTAAATGGCGTATCTGAGGTTATTCAGCGAAGAATAATAAGCGATGGAATAACATAAAAGATTTCACAGTATAGGGTATCTGGCGTATCACGAGGTTATGTATAGGGTATGCCACTTTTACGAGTTATTCAGCGAGAATAATAATGAATGGAATATGAAGTTCTCTTCGAGAAGAAAGAATAACACCCTACTAGTAAAAAAAGGCTGAATATAGAAGTAGTGAAGTAGCGAGAATACTCTTCTTCTTTACATAATTTTCTCTCTATAGCTTCTCTCTATAATTTCTCTCTACAGAGTTTGATGAATTAAGTAAGAAAATAATGAAGGAATGAGCTTATTTATAGGAAAATGGAATGCGTAGTAACTAATCCATGAGCGGTCAGATTGATTTACTTTAATCGGCGGTCCATATTTAAAGAAAAATCTTTTAAATAAAATATAATATATTCTATTTATATAAAAACATTTTCTATGCAAACCTTTATGCAATCTTATCAAAACTTATCACAAAAAAATACTTATCTGACACTATATCGTAATAAAATATAATATATTATATTTATAGAATAACTTTAATAAAGTATTCTATTTTATATAAAAGATGTTTACATTTTATTACGTTAATAATGAATAAAACAAAAGCGTCGTTATCATTATAATAATTCGTATTATTAATCGTGATAATGGAATCAAATGGTGACTTCTCACGTAAGCATCGATAATCAATATGTAGTGTCTTTCTTATGACGACCACACGTATTCTTGTACTTTTACTACTCTAGAGTAGTTCAGCGGTAACCACGGTAAAACTTCATAGTTATTTTGATAAAATATTTTTGTCGTTTTCTCGATCAAATGATAATTACATTATGAGGGTCCACTGATGATTGGTAGTTATGCGAATATTCCTGCTAAATAGAATATTCCCAGAGCCGATCGAATATAATATAACCACTTGCATACTTTGCAAAATTTATAAATACTACCCTATTTACTATAATATTATCTCAAATTCACACCATAATATTAAAAATTATTTTGACAAAATTTAAATCTTTATTGATAAAATCACGGGGTCTCCTGATCTCCCCTCTTATGGAATTTAGCCCTCGAAATTAGAGTGCGATACAGGATATGATAAAGAGATGAGGATACCTTGAATACCTTTATCGTTTAAAAATATTAAATTCATCTTTGAAATCCTTGAAAGATATTCATTAACAATTCATCTTTGCCTTTCTGGTAAAGATATACATTTGTAAAACCAATAATGCTGAGAGAGCGACTTAATAGTATCACGACCACGAATTATCCATTACCTTCTTTGGCGAGGATATTCGTGTTTTTCAATCTGATTATGATTATCTTAGAACAATCCACAGTCGTAATCATACCCGAGTCATCATATATATGCGTAAGCCGCGAGATGACTTTGAGCGCATCCATGAATTAATATTTCATCATTCTTTGAGACTCATTTCGATAATTAATCCACATCATCGAATCATCCACTTTACGGGCGAGGATATTCATTAGTATCACGACCACAAATTATCCATACACACTTCGGACGAAGATAATTGTGTTTTGTGTTTTTCAATTCTGATTATGATTATCACGAACAATCCATGAAGTGTAATCATCAGTCCATCTATATGCGTAATGCGAGATGACTTTGAACACATCCATGAATTAATATTTCATATCATGCTGCGTAAGCGAGATGACTTTGAACACATCCATGAATTAATATTTCATTCTTTGAGACTCATTTCGATAATTAATCCACATCATCGAATCATCCGCACTACTGGGCGAGGATATTCATTAGTATCACGACCACAAATTATCCATACACTTCTGACCCGAAGATAATTGTGTTTTCAATTACGGTTATGATTATGCGAACGATCCACAGTCGTAATCATACCAAGTCCATCTATGCGTAAGCGCGAGATGACTTTGAACACATCCATGAATTAATATTTCAATATTTCATAATTAATCACATGAGACTCACTTCGATAATTAATCCACGATCATCGAATCATCCACGAAGATAATTGTGTATTTTTCAATTCTACGGGCGAGGATATTCATTAGTATCGCGACCACAAATTATCCATACACATCCATGAATTAATTCGACGAAGATAATAATGAATCATCATTGATATCATTAGTATCGACCACAAATTATCCGAAGATACTGATTCTGACGAAGATAATTGTGTATTCATTCTGATTATGATTATTAGAATAATAGAATAAGTGGTCATAATCATACCAAGTCCATCTCATACTTTCTGACCCACGAGATGACTTTCAGCGTAATATAAACGTGAGGATAATGATATAAAGAATCGATCGAATGAGATAAAGGATAAATATTAAACATTTATAATATAATTTATCCGAGATTCAAGAATATCCCCATGTTATCAATCATTTAATAATCTCATAATCTAATAACATTAATATTATAACAATATTTTAATCACTTCTTAAATTTATAAACAATTTATCTTAATTGTTTTACGCTTTACCATATAATGCATTTAATCATTCAAAAATGTCATACTCATAAGATATCATCACCAATTATCAAATCCCTCATAAAAAAAATGCATATATATACTACATATAGGATTCTCAGCCATAAAATCTATTTTTCAACTTTGTTACTTCACATAACATATTTAACTCGTATATTTAAGTAACTAAACTATTTTCATGAAAAATACCAAATCAGTCCAAAAAATATTTCTTTTCTGGGATTTAGCAGAATATAGTCCCATAATGAACATATATTTTTCTCAGAATTTTTAAAATTCATTTACTATTTTTCAAAAATCAATTTCCAATTAATTCCTTAAGAAATTAGCTACCTCAAGTTTAACTCCAAAAATTCCCAAATCTTGGAAGGATCTTACACATGTTAACATGAGCCTCTAGTTTAAATTTCATGGTCATCGGAGTTATAGAACTCTCGGTTATAGCGTTTTAAATCGGAAAAACCTAAATATTGAAATAGTCATAACTTGCTCATTTTAAGTCGAGAATGAGCTCATTTTTGGACAGGAGGTACTTTATACCATATACTTTCATGTCCCAAAAGGCCAGAATTTTTCTCATAATTTAAGTGGCCGAAACAGTCCCTTAAAGTTCATGGCAGTAGCTTTTTGAAATTTACAGCTTTGGCCTCCTTTGCTAAAATCAGTCCACACAAAATCTACAACACCTTTTCCAGTAATTCCACTTGGATTAGTTAGGTAACTCATAGATCTAACTCTAGGACTTGACCACATTCAAAAATTCAAAATATAATAGGAGATATGGTCGATTGAATTTCATATTCGTTTTTCACCAAAATCGATTTTCAACTCTTTGTGATTTCTAAGAAACTTTCATGTTTTCACATAATAACCAACATAACTCATCATAAAACTTACTAATACTTCATATACCCATGATTTTCATTAGTCCTATGCTTTTATTATGACTTTCATCATAAACCACGTAAAATATTATTCATTTTAGTTGAAGAAATATTTGAGGTTTAAGAAATGGGTTTTTATCTTTGGGTCGATACAAAATTCGATTTCACGCTCTAGGGTAGGCTAGAAAGTCTTCAAGAATCGTCAAGAAATTTATTAATGATAGAAATATCATTCAAAAAGCTATTACTCTCATCTAAGACTTGGATAGTCGTCACATTGATACAAGCTGTGACTTACATCCCTTAACTAGATAGCACCTCACAATGATACCTATAAACTTGCCATCTTCATTCACGATGTCGCCTCTGAAGAAAGTCGGCGGTGCATTCCACACTGAGGAAGTTAACAACGAAAGGTTGGGGCTCTTTCTTTATGGCTTGATATAATGATGATTAACTTTAGGATTTGGTTACTTTGAATTAGTATATGAGGTTGTTATAAATATAAAAGCTAACAACCTTACGAAAAGCATGATGAGTAGTTAACCAATTGATTTCAAGAAAATCACATCAAAAGGCAAATATTTTTCAAAAAGATAAGATCGACGAAGTAGCGTGAAAATGTTTATTTGAATTAAACAAGATTTAAAAAATAGTAAGCGATAGCGAAGGCTCCTCTTAGCGAAGTTTCAACCGATAAGTAAAAGTTTAACTTCTTGGTCAAATTTAAGCGTTGAATGCAACTAGGTGAAATAAAAAAGTGGGTAGCGGTATCTAACACGGTATAGACTTATGAGCTTACGATTAACTTACGTGATAATTTTATTCGGGGTTCCTCGTCAGAGAAAAAACGCTCTCTCTTAAACTCTAGGCTTTGGTTTATGCAGGAATGACCTTTGGTGCCTCCATCCTAGTTGAATTTGTCTTGATGGCGACAAAATCGAGCTAAGTGACCTTCTCTTCCACAATTATAACATGCTTTGGATGGCGTGGCGCGATTCGGGGATGATGTGTCCTCTCCTCGCATTTGAAGCATATAATGGGTGGTCGTTCTTCTTCCTTTGAAGCAGGTCTTTGGTCTTGGCGTCTTTCCATCATTGTTGAATCTCCTTTTCTTGAAATGTCCATTCTTATTATTTTGTACGATTACCACAAAGTGGTTACCATCTCTCGGCACATTGATTTCCTCTCGCGCTTGTTGTCAAGCCGATGACTACTCTCTCATTTGAGTATTATAATTTTCTTAATTTTTGCTCTCTTTTAGTTGCGTTGACTCGTTATCGCGCTCCACTAATGAGCCCTATTTACAACATCGAATAAAAACACGGTTTATGAGAAATAAGATGTTGGCGTATCTACAACGAACCTCTTAAAAACATTAGCGTCATTCTCTCTTCATTATCCACGAGTGGGGCCTTAATCGTGATAACTCATAAATTTTGCCTCGTATTGCGACACGGTCGTATTGTTTTGTTCGACTTGATAAACTCCACCTCCTTCGTATGGCGAATACTTTCGGGAAAGTATTTGTCGTTGAGCGACTCTGGAACTTCTCCCAAGATATCTTGATCTGACGAGGTTGAGTCGTTTCTGGAATTCCCCCGATGTCTGCCTCTCGCGCATGACATAAAAGCGGCAAAAGGAACCTTTTGCTCCTCGGAGCATCGAGACATCAAATATCTTGGTAATCTGCTTTATCCATGCTTAGCGAAGTGGTTTTGGCTCTCCCTTAAACTCGGTGGTCCCGACTCCTTGAATTGTTTAGCGGTGGTGCTTGAGAGTTTTCAGTGTTTCCACCTACGTTTTGGGCGAAGTCGTCGCTTTTTGCTTTGATGTTGCATGAATTCTAAAAACCTTTTAAGCGTCTCGTCGTTCATCGATTGATCGGTGTTGTTGTTTACTGGGAGGATTATCGCCATCTGTTGCACATTGTCACGATTATTGATCGTGGAGAATCAGCGGTCTCACTGTGCTCCATTCTTTATTCTCAACATTCTCGGATGCCATTTTCAAATCTTGCCACAAAATAAGGGTTAATTAACATATCACATATTATCACTATACTACGTGAGCCAATTAAATACCAAATAAACTTAGGTAGGTCATACTAGCGAAAAATTTCCGTCTCTCCCCTCTAGTTCTATTCTCACATCTTAGCGGGGATCGTATCCTAAGCTACGATACCTTGTGGCGCCCCCAAAATTAGGTATCGTCACCCGTCTTGGGTCGCCACTTACATGGTACATAAATTCAAATCTGACTTACTAATATAATATAGCGTAGGTATGCAATCTGACATAAGCGTGAGTTTGAATACAAATATTGTCTACTAGATATTATACAAACTCAAAAAGAGTCCTCATTACAACTATTATCACCTTTATTTCACGAGAATAGTGAGGACTACTAATCTTATCCTACGGACCATTACTTACGTTCCCAGGCTTCGTCCCGGCTATGTTCTCATTTCACGAAGAAACGGTGAAAGAAAAGGTGTGAGCTCGACTAGCCCGATGAAATATTATGACTAAGATAATGCGAGAATAAATTATCATTAGCCTTGACAGTGTTAAGCGATAAAATCTGATAAACAACCGGTTTAAGCTACTTGTGGAATAAGCGATCCATTAAAAAAGTCGAGTAGAGAATAAAATCTACTATCTTTTAGGTTTAAAAGGTTTTCATCAATTTTTATATTTGAGACTCGACAATAAATAAACCACCACATCTAATCATCCACTGTACCACGGTCGAGGATTTTCATCAAATTATCGATGGTCGTGACTATCTTAGAATCCCCCTGGTCGTAATCATACCAAAAACTATCCATCGTTTTGCATTCACGAGGGCCTTTGAGGACTTTTGTCACATCATTTATATCAAGTCGTGATTATCTGAAGAATGATCCACAGTCGTAATCATACTAAGTTCATCTATATGCGCGTAAGCGAAGATAACATAATATAACATGAGGATGATGATGATGACATAATAATTGATAAAACAAGTTCAAGAATTATTTAATCCATGAATTATTAACGTCAATTATCGACATAATCTTGTTTACGTAGAGTAAAATTCAAGAATGATCGGAAGAATATTTCCGTGAAAAGATCTTTGGATGAAGCATGAAATATCGAGGATATTCTACTAATTTCATGGAGTATAGAAGTCGAAAGTTTTAACTTATTTGGGTATAATAAAGAATGGAATAACAAAAGAAATCACCGTAAATGCGGTACCGCATAGGCGAGGTTATTCAGCGAGAATAATAATAACGGAACGGTCGGGTGAAATTCTGCAAGCGGGATGTTCAACGAGAATAATAAAGATGGAACCGGATCCGGTGTAAAAACACGAGATAGGATATTCAGCGAGAATGATAAAAAGGCGGAACCCGGTCGGTGTAAAAACCTTGAGCAGGATGTTCAGCGAGAATAATAATAAAAAGCGGAACCGGTCGGGTGTAAAACCTGAGACAGGATGTTCAATGAGAATAATAGAAGAATGTCACCAAGTATAGGGTAAATGGCGTATCTGAGTTATTCAGCAGAATAATAAGCGATGGAATAACATAAGGATTTCACAGTATAGGGTATCTGGCGTATATCTGAGGTTATGTATAGGGTATGCCACTTTTACGAGTTATTCAGCGAGAATAATAGTGAATGGAATAATGAAGTTCTCTGAAGAAGAAGAAGAATAACACCCTACTACAAGTAAAAAAAATGAATATAGAAGTAGTGAAGTAGCGAGAATACTCTTCTTGCTTTACATAATTTTCTCTCTATAAGCCTCTATATAATTTCTCTACAGAGTTTGATGAATTAAGTAAGAAAATAATGAAGGAATGAGCTTATTTATAGGAAAATGGAATGCGTAGTAACTAATCCATGAGCGGTCAGATTGATTTACTTTAATCGGCGGTCCATATTTAAAGAAAAATCTTTTAAATAAAATATAATATATTCTATTTATATAAAAACATTTTTCTTATGCAAACAACTTTATGCAATCTTATCAAAAAACTTATCTGAAAAAATCTTTATCTGACCTTATCGTAATAAAATATAATATATTACATTTATAGAATAACTTTAATAAAGTATTACTATTTTATATAAAAGATGTTTACATTTTATTACGTTAATAATCTGAATAAAACAAAAGCGTCGTTATCATTATAATAATTCATATTATTAATCGTGATAATGGAATCAATGGTGACTTCTCGCATAAGCATCGATAATCAATCTGGTGTCTTCTTATGCGACCTGCGCGTATTCTTTGTACTTTTACTACTAAGAGTAGTTCAGCGGTAATCACGGTAAAACTTCATAGTTATTTTGATAAAATATTTTTGTCGTTTTCTCGATCAAAATGATAATTACATTAATGGGGTCCTGATGATTGGTAGTTATGCGAATATTCCTGCTAAGCGAATATTCCCAGAGCCAATCGAATATAATATAACCACTTGCATACTTTGCAAAATTTATAAATCTACCCTATGACTATAATATTATCTCAAATTCACACCATAATATTAAAAAATTATTTTGACAAAATTTAAATCTTTATTGATAAAATTAGATCATTCTTGAATTTTTTACTCTACAAAACAATATCATGTTGATAATTTGGACGTTAATAATTCTGGATAAAATAATTCTTGAACTTGTTTTATTGAATTGTTATATCATTGTCATCATCCTTATGTTTATATTTTTAAAGTCATACGTGGCTTTGTAGTGCATAGATGGACTTGGTATGATTATGACGAGAGACTATTCGGTGTAATCATGGTAGTAATGTTACAAATGATGTGGTAAAATCCTCGCCGGTCAGTAGTAGTGCATTGATGGACGATTATTGGCATGATCATGACCATTAATGAATACACAAATATTCTTGGCCCGTAGTGCATGAATAATTGTGGTCGTGATACTAAAGAATATCTTGGGGTAGTAGTGCGGGGGTGATTCGATGATGTGGAATATTTATTAAAGTGAGTCTCAACTATATATGATGATGAAAAACCTTTTAAAACCTAAAAGATAGTAGACTTTATTTTCTACTTGACTCTTTTAATGGATTAGATATTCATTGCAGTTAAAACTGGTTGTCTATTATATTTTATCGGTTTAACATTGTTGAAGACTATTGATAATTTATTCTCGCATTATCTTAGTCATAATATTTCTTCTTGGGCTAGTTGAGCTCACCCTTTCTTTTCACCGTTTCTTCGTGAAATGAGAATATAAATTTGGGACGAGTCTGGGAAGCGAGTGATGGTCCGAAGATAGCATTAGTAGTCCTCACTATTACGTGAAATAGTGTGATAATAATTGTAAAGAGGACTCCTTTTGAGTTTGTATAATATCTAGTAGACGATATTTGTATTTAAACTCACAGTTTATGTCGTATTGTACACGACAGTTATGTTAGTAAGTTGTATTAAATTTCTGTACCATGTAAGTGGCGACCCAAGATGGGTGATGTATACCTAATTTTGGGGGCGTCACAACGAATACTTTCAGGAAAGTACTTGTCATTGAATAGTTTCAAACATTTCCCGGGAGATCATGCCGAAAGTCTTGTACAATATGGGTATGAGAGACCCCAGATTTTATCAATAAAGATTTTAATTTTGTCGAAATAATTTTTAATATTATGGTGTGAATTTAAGATAATATTATAGTTGTGGGTAGTATTTATAAATTTTGCAAAGTACGCAAGTTGTTATAAAATATTCGTTTGGTGGGAATATTCTTTTTTTGTCGGAGAATATTCGCACGACGTCTCAATCATTAGTGGACCCCACATAACCAAGTATTGTCGTAGTTAGAAAAGCGACAAAATTATCTTTCTATAAAAATAACGGCAGAGGTGTTACCGTTAAAAGCGTTGAACTACCCGGTAGTAAAAGTACGATGAATCTGGCGTAGTTGTATAAGAAGACACGATATTGATTATTGATCTTTACGTGAGAAGTCACTCACCTATGCTCAATTATTCTACGACAGAATTCACGTGATCATATCTCTTATATTATTGATTCAATTATTGTCACATGATTATCATCAGTATAATATGTTATAGTATTAAATCAATAATTGAGACGACAAGTTATAAATGATTAATAATTGTTGAAAGATTAAATATGTGTTGATTAAAAATAAAATGATTTGTGGTAATATTTATTCAATCCTTGATGTATATAAAGAGTCTGTTATGAGACATTATTGATTAATTTATGGGGGGGCCATATGTCATCATCTAAGAGTCTCTTCGTCAATAGTAATTACCTTCGTCAATTGTAATTACCTTTGTGAATAGTAATTATCTTCGTCAATAGTAATTACCTTTGTGAATAGTAATTACCTTTGTGAATAGTAATTACCTTCGTCAATAGTAATAACCTTTGTGAATAGTAATTACCTTCGTCAATAGTAATTACCTTTACCAGACGTCAAACCACTTTTCTTTTCACATCACCACCGTCAAGCCACTTGCGCTTTTCATAATAAGCAGAGCTAAGCTAGAAATCTTCTATAAATAGAGGCCTAGTGCTTCATTATTTTCACTTAATTCAATTGAAACTCTGAGAGAGAAACTATAGAGAGAAAGAAGAAAAGTATTCTCGCTACTTCACCTCGCCAATATTCGGTTCTTCTAAGGTAGGGAATATTATTTGTTGTACCCGTAAGGGGTGTTATTCTTTCTTATTCATGAAGAGAACTGTTGTTATTCCATCGCTTATTATTACATTGGAATAACTCGATAACGTGGTTTACCCTATACTTGGTGACATTCTTCTATTATTCTCATTGGAACATCCATCGTGTGTTTTACAACGGACCGGTTAAAATCTTTATTATTATTCTCATTGGAACATCCATCTTGGTTTTTACAGGACCGGTTCATTTTTTATTATTCTCATTGGAACATCACATGCGTGTGTTTTACAGGACCTGGTTTCGTCTTTATCATTTACATTGGAATATCCTATCGTGTGTTTTACACAGGATCCGGTTCCATCTTTATTATTCTGTTAGAACATCCCGTTTGTGTGAATTTCACCGACACGTTCCGTTATTATTATTCATTGGAATAACTCACATCATCGCAATCACCGCATGCATGGTGATTTCTTTTGTTATTCCATTCTTTATTATACCCGGTTAGTTAAAACTTTGACTTCTATACTCCATGAAATTAGTAGAATATCCATGATATTTGCGCTTCATCCAAAGATCTCTTTCATGGAAATATTCTTCCGATCATTCTTGAATTTTACTCTACAAAAAAAAGTATCATTTTGACAATTTGGACGTTAATAATTCCGGATAAAATAATTCTTGAACTTGTTTTATTGAATTATTATGTCATTGTCATCATCCCTCATGTTATATTATGTTATCTTGGCTTACGTGTATAGATGAACTTAGTATGATTATGACCGAGGATCATTCGGTATAATCATGGCTTGTTATAAATGATGTGATAAAAGTCCTCAATGGCTGTGTAATGCGATGATGGATAGTTTTTGGTATGATTATGACCGGGGTGATTCGGGTATAGTCATTTGACCATTGATAATTTGATGAATATCCTGGTCAGTAGTGCGAGGGGTAATTCGATGATGTGGATTATTATTAAATTCGAGTCTCAAATTTATAATGATGATGAAAAACTTTTAAAACCTAAAAGATAGTAGACTTTTATTCTCTACTTGACTCTTTTAATGGATTGCTTATTCACCGCAGATTAAACTTGTTATACATTGTATTTTATCGGTTTAACATCATTGAAGGCTAATGATAATTTATACGCATTATCTTAGTCATAATATTTCTTATCGGGCTAGTTGAGCTCACCTTTCTTTCATCGCTTTCTCTTGTGAAATGAGAACATACCGACGACGAAGTCGGGAACGGAGTAATGGTCCAAAGGATAGCATTAGTAGTCCTCACTATTACGTGAAATAGTGTGATAATAGTTGTAATGAGGACTCCTTTTGAGTTTGTATAATATCTAGTAGACAATATTTGTATTCAAACTCACGGTTTATGTCGTATTGCATACACCACGCTTATATTAGTAAGTTGTATTTGAATTTATGTACCATGTAAGTGTATACCCAAGATGGGTGACGATACCTAATTTTGGGGGCGCCATAGAGTACTTCACAGACTCCCACCAAGATCCATTTCACCGCGAACATAAAGGTGGCGAATGAAACCTTCTCGTTCTCCGTGCATCCCAAGACATCGAATATCTTGGTAATTTGTTTGACCCACGTTTCTGCCATGATCGGATCCGGCTTTCCCTTAAATTTTGGTGGTCCCAACTCTTTTAATGTAGGGTTTCGACACAGAAACGCACAGCGGAAATAGAAGAATTCAAACCAAATTTGAAACCCTAAACAGGATCCATGCGAAAAAATAGTTAATTCAGTGGTTAGAAATTATACCGATTAAGAAAGCGATTAAACGACGCTATTGAATCTCCAACGCAAATCAAACGAATCGCTGTCTCTACCAGATTCACACAAACGCTCCACTTAATCGTCTCTACGATCTGCAGAAGAAGGAATCGTGAGATTAGCCACCAAGGATGAGGATTTATTTAAATCGCTTTTCTCTAGTCTCTCTAAGAAATGGCTAGGGTTTTTCTTTTGATTATTATTTTAATCGGCTACTATATATCATATATATAGTAGTTAAAAGGTATTAATCAAAACCTAATTTCATAAAATCCGAATTTATATATATATCTCTTAATTAAGTCTTGCTTAATTAATATACATATATACAAATCATCCTTTTAATTTAAATTCGTGAGTTAAATACTATTAATCATATTAATAAATTTAAATCCTTAAAATTTAAACTAATTCCCTTTTAAATTACGTTTCTATGTGTGTGACTTATAGGTTATTATTACGTTGGCAATAATTTTAAAATCATATTATAAAATTATAAAAGTTGAATGTGCATCTAGTAATGCATCATCGCTACCCACGCAATAATAAGATCGATGATTCGATGCAACCTTTTCGTGACCAATATTTCAATGTAATTTAATCCTTTTAACCTTAATATCCTAGATTAAACTCGAGTCATGGAATGTGTCATACTCTTCATAATTTAATCTGAAGTTTTCGATCAATGAGTAGTACTATATGAAACAAATCACTATTTGAGCATAGCCATGCATTTCATAGTCCTACCCAATCAAGAGGCCTATGGATATCACCCATAATATATAGGATGGTTAAATTCCATCTAGATCACTCATATTTCTCACACGATTCATGATGATCCCAATAATCACATTTATAGTCCACCCTATTAAAGGTGACATTTGATGATATCAAAGTACATAAATTCTCGTGGTAGTAATATAGCGATTTCGTGCCTGGAGGACCATTACATCATCATCACTATGAGAATTGCTAATGACATTTCGCATAATGCTCCATATAGAATTCTCATGGTGGGTCCGTCAAAGACATCGCTTTTCAACATGTACCTATGCATTGACTTAATATCTCATATATTTATGACATAAATGAGATTTGGTCATCTGTCGATCCACATATTTAGTCTCAATGCATCATTGTTGTCCCATCAACAATGATACTCGATTAGGGACATTTAAGAACAATGATACTAATTGTAATTATATAATCTCGTGTTCAAGTCACATACTTGAAACTATATAATTAGTATCATTATTCTAAGAAATTTTATTATGTTAACAATTATATTACGCAAATAAATAAAACCATAATAAAATCATATATTTATTCAATCAAATATAATATCAAAACATTAAGCAATTATATCAAATAATTGGCCTCAGGCATAAACTCTAACATTTAATCGCTTGGTTGTGACAAGGCGCATCGCTAGCATTTCCAATCGTATTTTGTGCACGAGTCTCCTCGTCCGGTTTTCAGTATAAACCGCAAAAAACTTCGAATATCCCATCATTCATCATTTGTTCGGTGAGTGTTGTTTACGGGAGGAATATTGTCTTTTCATTTGACGCCTCCCGGTAGTGATCAAAGGTGTCTCCACCATTCGATTTACTCCATTATTAACGTTTCAAATTGTCATTCTTAAATATTGCCATAAAACAAGGGTTAATAGTCATGTCATATATTATCCCTATACTCCTCGAATCGACCAAATAAATACTAAATAAACTTAGTCAGTCATACTAGCGAAGAAATTCCCTGCCTCTCCCTCCTAGTTCTTATCTCACATCTCACCAGGATCATATCCCTAAGCTTTGATATCAATCGCGACGCCCCAAAATAGGTATACATCACCCATTTAAAGTCGCCAAATACATGGTACAAAAATAAATACAACTTCAAGAATATAATTGTTGTGCGTAATACGACAACGCATATATCAGTAAGTTTGAATACAAATATTGTATACTGTAGAGTATACAAACTCAAAAGGAGTCCTCATTACAATTATTCAAACACTATTTTACGAAATAGTGAGGATCGCTAAAACATCTTTCTAGAACCATCACTCCGCACTTCGATTAGTTCTGTTATGTTCTCACCACCGAGAAAAATGGAACAAAAGGAAAAGGGTGAGCTCAACTAGCCAATAAAGAATATTATGACTAAGATAATATACAACAAATTATCGTTAGTCTTCAACAGAAAAAATCGATAAAATATAATAGAGAACAAGTTTTAGATCAACAATCGCAAATGAACAACAATCAATTAGAAGAGTCAAGTAAAGAAAGAATTCTACTATCTTCTAAGATTTAAAAGTCCATCATCAATATTTTATCCCTCGTAATATCAATCAATATACATCTTGAATCAAATATTCATCTTTGCACTACAAAGCCAAAGATATTCATTCAGATCACTAGTTGGTCATGTTCATCTCAACACTGCTCATCTTGTACTACGGCCAAAGATATTCATTAGGTAATCATTCATCTTTGCACTACAGCCAAAGATATTCATTTGTATCATCATTTAGGGTCGAGGATGATGAAAAATATTTAAAAAGAAAACGAATCCATTGAGATAAAAGATCAAATACTAAGGATTCATATTACGGTTTATCCAAGTTCAATAATATTCAAATAACCAATTTTGAAATGTAATTCAAGAATAATGATCAAAACATGGATACAATCAAAGATAGTAACCATAATAGTATAACTTGGATAAAAAGAAAAAAATTTATTTTTCTATTGAATAAGTGTCGATTCGTGAATAGTGCTATATACTTGAATAAGACTGTAGATACGTGAATAAGAACCAGGACACACAAAAGTTTCAAATTTGATAAAAAGTTCATACCAACATTTTGGCATAATGATTTTGAAGAAAATATCATTTTAAGAAGAATATAACACCCTTACCTCAAAATATCGCATTTCGACCTAATATTTGTAGATAAGGTCAAGGAACTTGCAGATCGATGAATAAAAACTCACAAAGTATCTAAATACTCACAAAATACACTCAATAATCTAGAGAGAGAGATAAAACTTGTTTTTCGTGTGATTTTCAATTCTAACTTAGCCTCTATTTATAGGAAAATGTTAAGACGTCAAGGCACTTAACTCCGCAACTCGATGGCTTTACCTGCTACTATTCCCACCCACCACATTTGAATAAAAATCTCAGCACATTTCTTCACCAACCAAGAGTGGGGCCCACCAATTCTAGAATTTTCCACCAAAATGATTTATAACCTGATTTCTGAATCAGCCACCTCTTAAAATTCATAACAAATCATACGCTCATTTTTAACGGTTCAAAATTTGTGGACATATACTCAACTTATATATGTATAACATATCCAAAATTACAACGATCCAAAGTCGGATTAAAAATTATAACTCGTAATATATCTCAAAAACCACCTTTGGTTTGATTTTTAATACCTTCAATCCGACAAAATACCGATAAAAACACTCAACATTAATTCCTTCATTTATAACCACATAAATAAATCCATCATTTATATCCACATAAAATAAATATTTCCTTATCATATGAATCAATAATTAATTATTCATAAATAATATTACGTAATCACATTTATGACAACCAGTAGCTCCTGAGAGTGGGGGCTTCCGATAAGGATTTCTCTCATCAAAAGTGCAATTAGGTGACTAAAACTCTCCTTGATAGAACTTTCTAGACATTGCCAATAATGATATCTAATAATATTATTCCAAATAATATGAATTATTGATCTTATAATGGAAAATATTGTGCAGTGATAATCATTGAAACAATAATATAAAATATCAACGCAGCAATTATTGAATCAATAAAAATAAAATATTGAACAGTAATTACTGTAACAATTATTGAGTAGTTGTGACACCCCCAAAACAGGTATACAACACCCATTCTGTGTCACCAAAGACATGGTACAGAAACAACTACAACTTTATTAATACAACATAAAAACTGAGAGTTTAAATGTAAGACCCCGAAATTTTTAAATAAAAAGGAATTTCCTTTATTTATTATTTTGAAATAGTAAGGGTTGATTTGATTAATGTGGATAGTTAAGGGTTAAATACGCAAATATTTCAAAATAAGCAAGTGGTTATAAAATATTCATTATCGTTAGGGAATATTCGTTTGGTCGTGGAATATTACGTCATTGTCTTGGGAATATTAAATTTGACGGCAAGTGACAATATGTGTGGGCCCCATAACGGAAAGCGATTGGATGAAGAAAACGACAAATATAAGTTGTTTTTAAATAATGGCGTAGTTGTTATTCAGATTATCTTTGTTGGAATACCCGGTGGTTAAAAACACTAATTGTCTGCGTTGTTGAAGCGATAGCCGCGGTATTGCACCAATTATTGATTCTTACGTAGAAAGGCACTACTCAATAATGGTTACGGAATAATTCTTGCTCAAGATTTTTATTGAGTTAATAATTGTTGCGTTGATATTTTATATTCTTTGTTGTTTCAATAATTGTCATTACACAAGATTTTTTCATTATCGAGCAATAATTCATATTATCCGAATAATATTATTAGATAACATTATTGGCAATGTCTAGAAAGTTACATCAAGGAGAGGTTTGGTCACCTAATTGCGCCAAGAAGAAGAAATTCTTATTGAAAGCCCCTCTTCCTGTGAAGCGCACGGTTGTCATTAATATTGTGATTCGTAATATTATTTGTGAATAATTAATTATTGATTTATATGATGAGGAAAATATTGATTTTATGTGGATATAGATGGAGAAAATTTTTAAAATGACAATTGTTGAAAATTAATATTTTATCTTTTTCCGATAAAATAATTCATTTAAATATATTATTTTAATAATATATTAACTATGTGATATTTTTACAACGAATGTGGGATATATGAGTATCTGAGGAGGAAGAGTATTTTTGTTGCAATAAATGTTTAAAACATGTTAAACATGCCTATTGGACCCCATTTATTGATCGAAATTTGATTTAGCTTTGTAAAATCGCCGTTTGTGGATTTCGGTCAATTTCTATTTGGAATTTGGAAAAACTTTCTTCTGCAAAGTTGTAGAGAATTGAAATTCCTATAAAACTCATGAGATTCGAATTTTCTGATGAAAGGGCTATTTATTATGAATTATTGAAGTTCAAGTCTCAAATAATTGATTTTGGGAGTTTAAAATATTTTTGTAAGAAAAACGTTTTTGTTGTAATTGAGTGGCTCACATGTGTTATAAATGATCTGAAATTAGATTTCTAAGGTGGGCTTGAATATTTTAAGAAATATTATTATTTTATTAAATTTTTTCGCTTTGGTGTTCTAAGAATTTTCCTATAAATAGGGTGCTTGGGTTAGAATTGAAAATCACACCGTAAATCGAAGTTTTCTCTCTATATTATCGAAGCGTATTCTTGTGAGTATTTTGAGTATACTTTGAGTATTGCTATACTGGTGCAAGTTCGATTCACGTAAGTTATTCCAGTCGTAAGCATCGCTTCTTTTCGAGGTAAAGGATATTATTTTTTTCAGTAATGATATTATTTCTTCAATATCATTATATCGAAATGTTGATCTAAAGTTTTTATCAAATTTGAAACTTTTTCATGTCGGGGTTACTATTCATGGGTTACTATTCATGAGTTACTATTCACGAGTTACTTATTCATGAGTTCTTATTCACGAAAGTTACTATTCACGCAGTACTATTCAGTAAGCGTGAAGATGTTTTTGTGGAATTTCTATCTTTTGGTGTCTGAGTTCTTATTCACGATACTTAAGACTATTCACGATATCTTCAAGACTATTCACGATACTGGATTATTCATCAGAAAAATAAAATTTCTTCTTTTCGTTCAAAACATCTATTCTCGATACTAACTTTCGATTGTATCCATGTTTTGATCATTCTTGAATTTTACACCACTATGATTATTTTTGAGGTATTTTTGGACGTGGATAAAACCAATCATGAATCCTTAATCCTTAATCCTTGTCATTTTGTTTCATTGGATTCGTTTCTTTAAAAAATATTTTCATCATCCTCGGTCTTAAATGATGATATTATGGAATATCTTTGGCCCTGTAGTGCAAAGATGAATGATTTCTTAAGAATATCTTTGGCTGTGGTCAAAGATGAATGATTTCTGAAGAATATCTTTTGGCCGTAAGTGCAAAAATGAGCAGTGTTTAAATGAACATGACGGTGATGAATATCTTTGGCCGTAGTCTGTAAAAGATGAATATTTTATTCGAGATGTATATTGATTGATGTTCTGAGGGGATAAAAGATGAGCGATGAACTTTTAAATTCATACATAGAAGATAGTAGTTTGCATTTTTCTTAACTCTTCTAATGAATTATTATTTCATTTGAATATTGATTTAAAATTTGTTGTCTATTGTATTCTATTATATTTTTCCTGTTGAAGACTAACGATAATTTGTTGTATATTATCTTAGTCATAATATTCTTCTTGAGCTAGTTGAGCTCACCCTTTTCCTTTTTTCCATTTTTCTCGGGAGGCGAGAATATAAAGCGAAGTCTAGTGTAGGGGTATAGAATGAAGGTTTTAGAAAGGATTGTTTAGTAGTCCTCACCATTTTGTAAAATAATGTATCAATAAATGTGATGAGGATTTATTTGAGTATAGATATTATTCAGTAAGATAATATTTGTATTCAAACTCACAGTTTCACCGTTGTAATAATAAAGTCAGTAGTTGTTTCGTACTCATGTATTGACAACTCGTAATAGGTGATGTATACCTATTTTTGGGGCGCTACATTAAATACAAATATTGTCATCTAGACAACATCCACACTCAAATAAGTCCTCATTCCAATTATTGATACATTATTTTACAAAATGGTGAGAACTACTAAAATAACTTCTAGAACCATCATTCCATACCTCGACTAAAGATCGCTACATTCTCGCCTCCCGAGAAGAAAAATGGAACAAAAAGGAAAAGGTGAGCCTCAACTAGCCCAAGAAGAACATTACGACTAAGATAATATGTAACAAATTATCGTTAGTCTTTAACAGGAAAAATCTAATAGAATACAATAGACAACAAGTTTTAAATCAATATTCATAATGAAATAATAATTCATTAGAAGAGTTAAGTAGAGAATGCAAACTACTATCTTCTATATATGAATTTAAAAGTTCATCGCTCATCTTTTATCCCTCGTAACATCAATCAATATATATCCGAATCAAATATTCATCTTTGCACTACAGTGCCAAAGATATTCATCGATTGGTCATGTTCATCTAAACACTGCTCATCTTTGCACCACGCCAAAGATATTCATCGAAATCATTAATCTTCAGACCACAAAAGCCAAAGATATTCAATTATATCATCATTTAGGACCGAGGATGATGAAAGATATTTTTAAAGAAAACGAATCCGGTGAAACAAAAGAACAAATATTAAGGATTCGTACTTTTAAATAATCCAAGTTTAAAAATACTTCATAAATAATCGAGTGGAGTAAAATTCAAGAATGATCAAAACATGGATACAATCAAAGCTAGTATCCATAATAGATATTTTGGACGAAAAACGAAATTTAATTTTTACGTGAATAGTGTCGATTCGTGAATAAAAGGCTATATACGTGAATAAAGGTCAGATACATGAATAAAGTGACTCAAACACTAAAAGATAAAAATTTCACAAAAAGATCATCACGCTTCGTGAATAGTACTCGTGAATAGTAACTCGTGAATAATAACTCATGAATAAGAAACCCGACATGAAAAAGTTCCAAATTTGATAAAAAGTTCCAACCAATATTTCAAGATAAAGATATTGAAGAAATAATATCATTATTTTTAAAAAATATTCCTTACTCAGAAAAGACAAGATTTCTAAGTTAAAACACAGGATATAAGCTATGACTTGAACTTACAATCAGATAGCAACACTCAAAGTATTAAAATACTCACAAGAATACGCTCAATATATCGAGAGAAAGAAAGAGAAATCAGTAGTTTCGGTGTGATTTTTAATTCTAACCCAAGACCCTATTTATAAGAAAATGCTTAGAATAATCAAAGTAGAAAATTTAATAAAATATTAATATATATATTAAAATTTTCTACGCACTCATACCAGCTGATTTCCAACTCTTAACACATGCCTATAAATAACAAAAACGTTTTTATAATTAAAACTTCCAAAATCAATTATTTCGGAACTTCAGAACTTCTATAATTCATAATAAATAGCCATTTTATTAGAAAATTCAAATCTCAAGGCGTATTTTATATAGGAAAATCCATTATCTACAACTTTACGTAAGAAAATTTTTCCAAATTCCAAACGAGAAATGGACCAAATCCATAAACAGACGATTTTACAAGTTTATAATCAAATTTCACCAAGAAATGGGCCCACGACATGTTTAACATGTTTTTAAACAACTTTTGCAACAAAAATACTCTTCCTCCTCATATACTCATATATCCCACATTCATTGTAAAAATATCATCATTATTATATTATAATAATATAATAAAATATTATTTTATCGTAAAAGATAAAATATCAATTTTCAACAATTGTCACTTCAAAAATTTTCTCCATCTATATCCACATAAAATGAATATTTTCTCATCATATAAATCAATAATTAATTATTCACAAATAATATTACAGAATCACAAGATCTTTGCAAGAAGTGCCGCTTCAGGAAAAAGGGGCTTTAATAAGAATTTCTCCTACTCACACATGTAATTAGGTGACCAAACCTTTCCTTCAGATGTAACTTTCTAGACATCGCTAATAATGTTTTCTAATAATATTATTCAGATAATATGAATTATTGTTTCGATAATGGAAAATATCGCAGAAGTGACAATTATCAAACAACAAAGAATATAAAATATCAACGCAACAATTATTGAATCAATAAAATAAAATATCGAACAATAACTCATCGTAATAATTATCGAAAAGAAAGGTCTTCACGTAAGAATCAATAATTGGTGCAATACCGCATGTACATCTTGGCAACAACGCCAGACATTACTTTGTTTTAACCATCGTATTCCAACATGTAAGTTAATCTGTGAATAACTACGCTGTTATTTATAAACAACTTATACTTTTGCGTTTTTTCATCCAATCGCTTTCAAGTTATGGGCCCATAAAAGATCGCTACTGGTCGTGCATTTAATATTCCCCAAGGCAAAGAATATTCCACCACCAAACGAATATTCCCCGACAACAATGAATATTTTATAACCACCGCTTATTTAAAATATTTAAGATTTTACCCATAACTAACCACATTAATCAAATCAACTCTTACTATTTCAAAATGATAAATAGAGGAAACTAAATTTCATTTATTAATAATTTGGGGTCTTACAATGGAACAATCAATTTCATCTTTAATCAACACAACTTATTCATCATTAATATTATAACTCATAATATTTAACAACTGTGTCGTTCCTGTGAAAGAGGGCTTTCCGATAATGATTTCACTTTATTGGCCAAGCAATTAGGTGACCAAACCTCTCCTCGATGTAACTTCACAGACATTGTCAATATTGCAAATAATAATATGAATAACTTTGTCGTCTCAATTATTGATTTAATAATATAACATATTATGCAGATGATCGTGACAATAATTGAATCAATAATACGAGATATGACCTGATAATACCATGAAAGTAATAATCGAAAGTATAACTAAGTGACTTCTCACGTAAAGATCAATAATCAATACTGTAAGCTTCATCGTGGTAACTACGCCAGACATCGTACTTTTACTAACGGGTAGTTTAACAGCTTTTAACTGCAGAATACCTCCGCCGTTATTTTCATAAAGTATTTTTGTCGTTTTCTCAATCGACAATAATTCCGCAATGGGGTCCATGCGATGATCAGGTATTGCGACATAAAGTATTCCCCGTTAAAACGAATAATATTCCCTAATCGATATAATATAATATACCCACTTACTTTTGCAAAATTTATAAATATTACCCACAACTATAACATTACATCAAATCAACACCATAATATAAAAAAATTATTTCGAGAAAATTAAATCTTTTATTCATAAAATCCTGGTCTCACAACAACAATGTCATTAACTTGATTATGGTGTTGTCATATTAGGATTTAGGGTACATATTCTGCATGATAAAAATGTTTCAAAATAATTACTCTACTCATCTTTAAAAAACAACAAAAAATATTTTTAATTAAAAAAAAAGAACTAAAGTACATAAAATAAAAGGTAGATATGTGATTTGGGGCAGATTCATTAATATAAAAATAAAAATACTCATCATTTTTGTATAATTTGTTGGGCGTGGGTAATTAGGATAAATATATATAATTTTCTCTTTATTATTTGTTTTTTCTTTTTTTTTTAATATATGCAAATTGTGTTTTTCTCATTTTTTGGGGATTGATGAAGTATTATTAAAACTTATAGAATAAAAATATAATATTATGAAAAATTATAGTCTTGTTTAGCTAAAGTTGTACTATTATCTATCAACATTTTGATGTAACTCTCTTTTTAAAATTGACAAAATTCAAGAAGAAAATAAATAAAAAACAAGGAGGAAACTGAATTTTTTCCAAAGATTTACTAGATTAGCAAATATTTACTAAAATTCAAAGGATGTTTCTGCTAATACAAGAAACAATGAGCGAGCCTACACGAACTTCACCTCCGACCACCTGCACTCTATATATATTCAGAGTATCCAACAGAACAAAAATCCACTCGCGGCTTGTAATTTTGAATTACCACTGATTTTCAATAAAATACTTTCTTTCTCCTGATGCTTATTCTCAATATACGAACTTAAATAACCCAAATTCCTAGGGTTTTATTTCGGTTGTTAGTTCGATCAGTAAATCGAAGGCGCCGGAAATCCAATGGCGTGTGTGTACATTCCGGTACAAAACTCCGAGGAGGAGGTCAGAGTTGCTCTCGATCAACTTCCCAGGGACGCTACTGATATTCTTGACATCCTCAAGGCTGAACAAGCTCCCCTCGATCTCTGGCTTATCATTGCGGTTTGTTCTATCTACCTCTCTCACTTAATTTATTACATATAGCGTTTTATATTTACTTTTAATAAATTTGTGTTCTTTTTAAGTTTATATGTAAAAAATTAGTTGAGGCTGTTGTAAATGTTTGAATTTGTCTTCCACGCTAATTGAATTTGCCCACTGTTGGATTTTTTGAGTATTTATGCTTAAATTGTGGTAGTTTGATATTTGGAAGTGTTAATCCTTTTTATCTAATTGTAATTGAATGCTTTGTAGAGTGTTTTAACTATTTTTTTGTGCATTAGTTATGATTTTTGGAACTATTAATCTTTTTTGTCTCTGTATTTGGTGACCTATGTGGAATTGCGGTATGGTTATCTGGGTTGGTACATGTGGAGTTGTTTTGAATATTAAAGCTGATTGAATTACAAACGCATTGTAATTTCCATGTTTTTTTAATTTTAATTTAATTTTTATTTTTTATGATTTATAGTTTCAATTAATATTCATGCAGAGGGAGTACTTCAAACAAGGAAAGGTTGAACAATTTCGTCAAATTTTGGAGGAAGGGTCTAGTCCTGGTATTTCTTATTTGGCAATATTTTATTTTTCTATGGGAACTATATTGCATAGCTTTCTGTTATAGTGTCTCTGATAATGAGATGCTGTAATTGTTGTTTTTCCTTTTGAAGATGTGTGATCTGATAATGGTATTTATGAGTTGCAGAGATTGACGAATACTATTCTGATGTGAGATATGAGAGGATTGCCATCCTAAATGCTCTAGGAGCCTATTATAGCCACCTTGGAAAAGTTGAGACAAAAAGAGAAAAGGATGATTATTTCATTAAAGCCACACAATACTACAATAAAGCGTCAAGAATAGATGTGCACGAGTCTTCTACTTGGGTTGGCAAAGGTGACTTCACTCCACTGCTTTAGTAGTTATGTTATTAGAAATTGATTTTGACATTACTGTATGCATGCCTATCCTCATTCTTATGCATTCATAAGAAGGGAAATATGTACTCAAGTCCAGCGGTGGGTTGAGTTTGAAAGTAGACTTTGAAATCTTTGTTCATGGATTCTATACCTGAATGGATCATGGAAGTAGATTGTTGTTCTATAGTGGTATCTATCTTTTTGAAGCGTAAAATTCATGTGTTGGTCAGAATTAAGTTTTTTCCTATATATTTGAAAAATATAATAGGGGATCTGGGACTTTCTATGGTTTGGTTCAGTTTAAGTGGCAGATTAATTGGAGTAAGGCTGTGAAGATTTAAAGCTAGACTTAATGGAAAGGAGACTTAAATTTGTCCCTAGAGAGCATCATCAGAGTCTCAGCTGTCACCATTAAGCATTATCGATACTAGTGTAAATCAGTTATGATGCAGGACAAGGTTTAGAATGGCATGGGAATGGGATAAAGGAGGAAGAAAGAAGGGTAGAGGAACTGTGCCCAAAGGCCACAATTGCATAAAGCCTCAATTCTCAATTCACAATTCGATTTTCAATTCTATTTGAACTAGTGGAGACTACAATACTTGTGTAAAAAGCTAAAACTTAGAGTTACTTATTCTCTATTAGTGTCTGCACTTGCAATCATTATTATTAGTGGTTTGCAGCAGATTGGAGGACTGGGATAATTAAAGTGTGTTAAATTTCTCTTCTGATTACAAGATCCACTCTGTAAATACCATGGATTCATTCTGCTACTCTTTTTTCATCCCCCTTGCCGCGTCAAAGAAAAAACACTAATATCGTTATCAACAGGTTTAATGTGTATCCTTTACTTGTTCCAAGTATTTAAGCATGTTTGATCTTCATTTTTGGTTTATTGTTGAAACATATTGTTGGGTGGGCGTGGTTAGTGACATTTTTTTAATTGGCTTGTTCCGAAGGATGGTAGATTATAGAACAGCATGCGTCTGCTGCTGTAAGTTTTAACTGTACATTTGAATGAACTATCTACCAAACTAACATGTGTTGTCTCGATATGCACTGCATTTACCACGGTACTTTCAATTATGTTCGCTTGCAGGTCAGCTTTTACTGGCTAAGGGTGATTTAGAACAGGCATCTTCCGCTTTCAAGATTGTATTGGATGGAGATCGTGAAAACGTTCCTGCTCTTCTTGGTCAGGTACTTTACACTGCCTGATTCCTTTGTTAACACTAACACATTGCGTTTTGATTGTTATTAGTTGTTCTAGATCATGCATATGACATTTATCTTATTTTGTGTAACCTTTTATTTTGCCAAATTGGTAATGTCATTTGATAGCACATTGAGTAGCTTGTGAAAAGAGAAGATTAAGACATTTATGATTGTCATTAGTTGTTGTATGCATGTGAAATCATCTTACTGCACAGAAAGTTAGTATACCAAAAAAATGTTGCTAAACTAGCACAAACATTATAAATTCTCTCTCTCTCCCCCCTCCTTTTGTTCCCTTTCGAGGTAAATAAAGTTTTTAGAATGAAAGGGTGAGACTAGAACATGCAATATCAGTTTATTATAACCGCTGAGCCAAGAAAGTAATGCTTATAAGCCCTATGTTACCTTTTCAGAGCTGGGCTGTTGGCTGTAATTTGTAAATGTTGTAGCTTTTCTTCTCTTCAGAGAGCAGTTTATAATTGTTAACCATATGTTGTTTTTATCCTAATGTCTAGATTTGGATTTCCGCAGGCATGTGTTCAGTATAGCCGTGGAAGATATTCTGATTCATTGGAGTTGTACAAGGTTTGTCTGCATCCCATTCTATTATGTTTCAAATGCAATGTAACAATTGTCAGTTTGTGGTTCAATATCTAAATTAAAGTTGATGGGGGTGGGAGGTTTTTGCGTTGGGCACGGGAGGGTGGGGGATAGAGAATTCTCTTGATTAACTTAGTTATAGATCATTTTAAAATTCTCTATTGATTTTTAAGTTGTGTGTTTTGGAAAGAGGGCCTTGCAAGTATATCCACAGTGCCCTGGAGCTGTAAGACTTGGCATAGGCATGTGTCGCTACAAATTGGGTCAACATGAAAAGGCTAAGCAAGCATTTCAGCGTGTTTTGCAGGCAAGCCAAAAATTATCATTTAGTTGTGCATTAATATTATCTACTGCATAAACTGCTGTGTGAACAGATGCTAATGTTTTATTGTGTAGTGTAGTTGGATCCAGAAAACGTTGAGGCTCTTGTGGCACTTGGAATTTTGGACTTGCAAATTAATGAAGGTGAGTCATGTTAAATAACTATAAATAGGCCAAAATATACATCACACATTTAGTTTTATAGTTACATATGTCAACATAAAATTCATGCACTCATATCTATCTTGTTATTTAACTTATTTATAATAGAGGTCACTAAAACATTGATTTCTAACTTTGGCACCGACTTTATCTTCACAGCTGCTGGTATTAGAAGAGGAATGGAGAAAATGCAAAGAGCTTTCGAATTATATCCCTATTGTGCAACATCGCTTAATTATCTGGCGAATCATTTCTTCTTCACTGGTCAGCATTTCCTAGTTGAGCAACTGACTGAAACTGCTCTTGATGTAACTAATCATGGGCCAACAAAGTCACACTCTTACTATAATCTGGCACGATCATACCACAGCAAGGTGTGTAATATCAACTTGTTTCCTCCCAGTGGCCAGTATGCTCCAAGCTGTTTACCCTTTTATGGGGTATCATGTATGATAACGGAGGCCCTAATACACCTTTTGGTCCCAACTTGACACAAAAACTTAAGCTGATAGATCTTTGGCCTAAACTTTTATAATAAATCTTCACTTCAGACTCTTATTTATGTGGGACTTGAGCTAATCACATGTTAGCTTAACAAATCTCCCCCTTCACATATGACTGCCAACATCGCTGAACTGTTCCCCCTTGAGTGTGAAGTCTGAACATATACACTCGACACTCTCAGGCTTGCGTGTAACTTGATCAATTACGCGAGTCTTTTAAGAATTCTGAGCCAAAGCCCTAATTTGTCCCAACTTGACCCAATAGCTTAATGTGTTTGGTCTTAGGCCAATCTTGCATATGAACTTCAACCCACTCACATGTTACCTCAACATTTATCTTTTTATTGTAGTTGCTGACGGATAGTGATCATATCTGGTTGTCGCCTATATTTCTTTCTAATTTTCCCTGTTTTAAAGGGTGGGTCAGTTCTCCATATGACTTGTGATTTTATGGATGGAAATCTTTGATTACATACTACTTTCTCGTTCTTTGTAACTATTTTTGTTGTTGTTACTACTCATACTTTTTAGCTGTTTACAGTGTTAAATTCAAATCACGATGAAGTCAATTTTCCTTTTACTGTGTGCTGATGCGAGGATATTGTTTTTCCCCTTTTTTCAGGGGGACTATGATAAGGCTGGACTGTACTACATGGCATCAGTAAAGGAAATCAATAAGCCTAGAGAATTCGTTTTACCTTATTACGGTTAGTAAAATTTTCAGACTACGTATCATTAGGTTTCACCATATATCATTTCATTCTAGATGTGGCGCTGTTCTCACCATTAATAACAGTTGAATGTTAGCACTCATGTGCTTGGAGGTATAAAAATCATGTTATGTTATTATAGTGCCAGATCTTATTGAGTCCTATTTTCACTCAGCTCTCCATTCAATCAGAGGCTGTGATATTTTACTGGAATAAGAACAGGCTGTTGTGCAGTCTTGTGCGACAGCGAGGGGTTATTCCTATCTCTCGGATTTGTGTATTCTCTAGGTTGTTTGTAAAGAGAGGAATTTCAAGCCAAAATCAGCGTGCTTAGAGCATTGGGACTTCTGTTTCTTTTACTTATTCTTTTTTTGGGGGTGGGAGGAGGCATTTAAGGAGATCAGGAACCATGTATCATCGTTTTTTTTTCTTCTTTTAATATGAAGAAACACCCTGCTATGCCATTTTCTTGAGCAAAAGTGTTGTTCCTTTTGCCAAGGACAATCCGTTGCAAGTTCTCCATGATTTCGGTCTTCTAAGATGCATCTTTTATGCATAAGCTGAAATTAAGATACAACTTTTATGCGTAAGCTGAAACAGTAACATGGCGTTGCCCATCTGTGAAGGCGCAAGGGACCTTAAAAGGAGTTGCAGAGACAGGGGGAAGACTGATTGATGAAAGCTTTTCAAAACTTAGGGCCATGGGTCGGGCTTTGGGTTTTGCACGAATGTGGTATAAGGTGGTTGGATGTCTGTTATTATATTATTAGATCAATCATAATCAGACTGTTTAACAATATATAAATTTAAATGGAGTGCTGTTCGACTTATCCTATAATATTGCAGCATTTTGTTTACTTAAATGTGGGCTTCATGTCATTCTGATATCCTTTCTTATGTCAGTTCACCAAATTCTTTTGCTTTTTTTTAACAGGTTTGGGACAAGTACAATTAAAGTTGGGAGATTTTAGAAGTTCTCTTTCAAACTTTGAAAAAGTTTTGGAGGTTTACCCTGAAAACTGCGAGACACTAAAAGTGAGTTTTAGAAAAAGATATGTTTTCTATTATGTTCTGATATTGAACGTAGTTCCCATTTTCACTTACTAAATGATATCTTCTTATAAATACTTTTCTCCATTAATCACCATAGTGGGTTAATTATAAGTTTTCATGATACAGGCTCTTAGCCACATATATGTTCAGCTTGGACAGACTGAGAAAGCCTTGGAGTACCTGAAAAAAGCTGCTAAGTTTGATCCTCGTGATCCTGAGGTGAAGTAGCTCATTGTTTTAAATATTCATGATGAACTTCCATATAAATGGTGGTTTTGGGGTCAAACACATACACTGGCACAGGGATTTCATCACCTATTCTGTTTGGAAACTCATATTATTGTCCTGGAGTCCTTGTTTCTGGTTTTATGTTTTCTAATATTCAGTTTTATGTTGTTTGTTTTATTTTTTATTCTTTGGATTCTCCTTATTTTATGCCATACAATTATGTAGCTTCCCTTACCGGGATTTGGAAAGTGTTTGTTTATAATTAATTAATTATCTTCAGTACTCACTACTCAGTCATGTTGAAAAATTGCCATTCACCTTTCTTTTGAAATCTCCAGTTATTTTTAGTCGTATAATTTTATAATGTGGAATAGAATTGTATGATTGTGCTCATTCAACAGCGACATTTACTAATAATTGTCATTTTCCCCCTTTCATTCAACCTTGATACAGGCATTTCTTGATCTGGGAGAGTTGTTGATTTCAACTGATGCTGGAGCTGCTTTAGATGCCTTTAAAACCGTAAGATCTTTTTATACCTTGCAAATTTTGTTGATTTGTTAATGCTCTAGTTTTATAATTTTACTGCATGTAGTCACATTATTTTCCCTATGTTCTGATTGATATGTTTTATTTTTACTTTATGCTTATTTTCATCTTAGGCTCTCTTTTTCTTTTTGTATTTTCCCCTCCCAATTTCACTTAAATAGAGTTGTATTTTGTTACAGGCACGTGGTCTATTGAAAAAGGGGTGTGAAGAAATACCGATAGAGCTGCTTAATAATATCGGAGTTCTTCATTTTGAAAGGGAAGAATATGAGGTTGGAAACTTCTTTATTGTTTGACTTGTATATAAAAAGAATCAATCTATTGAATGACTTGTAACATTTTTACAAATTGACAGATTTTTTTATAAGATATCATCTTCAATCTCTTCTTTATTTTCAGTTTGCTGATCAAGCTTTCAAAGAGGCTTTAGGTGATGGCATTTGGCTCAAGTTTATTGATACTAAAAATAAAAACCATCCTGTTGATGACTCGCATTCTGATCCTGCTAATAAAGTACAATTTGATCCTATTAAAGAAGCAGTATATAAACCATTGGATGCTAGTGCATCTGTTGAAAAGTACAAGGACACACAGTTATTTCATCGGCTTGAGGAAGATGGTGTAGCTGTGGAACTGCCTTGGAATAAGATCTCAACACTATTTAACCTTGGTAGACTGCTCGAGCAATTAAATAAAACTGAAATCGCTAGCTTATTATACCGTCTAATCTTGTTTAAGGTATGCCATTGATCTTGTTTTTGGTTTTGCTATCTTAGATTTACAGTATTAGTGAAATTTTGATTGTATATATTAACACAATATTACTGTGGTACTATGACTCATTGTATAAAGTTATTACTTTCTTAATTATTTTTGTATTTTATGATCATTAAATACCTACTTGGTCAAAAGCTGTTATTGACAGGTTGGCTTCAAATCTAATTTTAAGGACTTGGTTTTGTTTGATATCAACATGATAAGATACCTTTAGATTGCTAAAATCTGACGCATTGTTCGTCTTGAATGCACTTCATGGAAAAGATATACCTTACAGAGATAAAATTATGGAGGGATAGGATTTTCAACTTTTCTTTTCCAGATTATTTCCATAATGTTCTAAACTTCGTGTAGTATTACTTTTAATAGAATCTCCAAAAGTAAATTATTTTACTTTAGATCTATCCGTTTTATGAGCAGAAAGTAAATGAGTTAATAATGTTTCGGGGTTCAATTATTACTCAGTATTTGAGCAAACATGGTAATGCCTAAGAAACTTAACAAGGTTTTTTGCAGGGGTAGACCTTGGACATTTTCTTTGGTGGGAGCCAAAGATTGTATTACAAGGACAAAAAAAAAAGATTTTTTTTTTAGATAAGTAATTATGTTAACAATGTCAAGTATATGCATAGCGACTCAATTTGTAGGATGGACCATAGTTGTGGTTGCTTCTAGGTTGGAAGTTGGAACTAGGTTGGTCCTCAGGAGAAGCATTTGGAGAGTGGGAGCGCCCCAGGACAGTGGCTTTGGGAGCAACCCTCACAACCATCTTACTAATAACAATGAAGCGCTTTGATAAGGATTCCTAATGAAAGGCCCAGAATAATTTGCAGAAGAGGGAACACCGTCTCACGAGTTGGTGTATCATGTGCAGTTGTTAGGAGATGTTGGTTCATCTTCTTCATCGCTGTGAGGCCTCAAGATGCCTTAATGGTTGTTTTCTCATTGTGTGATCTGTGTGGGATTGCTTGAATGATGCCAAGATCAGTCAGCAATGTGTTACAGAGCTTGGGGGCGTGTGAAGTTGTGCAAGGACTAAGGAGTGGAGAAGGTGGCGTGACTTGGTGCCTCATGAGATTTGGATTGAATAAAATAATCGGTATTGGTATTTTAAGGACATTCACATTCGCCTTCTTTTCTTTTGGCTTCACGAGGATTTTCGAGTACAATTGTACACTTTGTTGATTTCTTGGGATAATTTTCTCTAGGAGGTTAATGTAGGTTCCCCCTTCCCCGTGCGGTTTCGTTTTGGGGGGCTCCTTTATAGGGAGGGGTCTTTGTGTATTGTTGGGGGCATAGGCGTGCCTTATATTTCCCCTTTGCTTTGTATGGTGGGTGCACGTGTATGAGGGTATTCTCCCTTTTTATGAAATTACTTACTACCGTGAGTATGTGTGTGTGTTTTCCTCCCTGTAAAAATTCCCCACATTCTGGTTTTGATGTGGCTCTGATATATTGTTCCCTTATTGTTTATTTTTGAATATATACACGTTAGTTTATGCAAGAAATTAATACTACCTTTTCAAACACCTATCAATAATGAGGGGGAAATGGGTAAGGAAAACCACATATGTTAGTGCATAAGTGCACTGAACTGGCGTGCAAACTTTTCAGAGTAAAAGAGGACAACAATGTAGGATGGAGGCAAACTGATAAGTGAAAAGATAGATCTACGTGCCATGAGCTTGATAAGAATTTCCAAAACAAAGGCAGCAGTGAATCAATGGAGTTGTTTTCCCACTTTCCCTAGACTTTGTTTTACTTTTTCCTGACGAGCCCATGGGCATTAGAATATTAATTTTGTAACCAGGTGTATAACATCAACAAAATCAATTATTTCCCCAGAATCATTATTTACTTGTTTACTAATTCTTATTGTTCAACTTAGTTCTTACTCTTTTGTAATTTATCTAACCATATATGTTTTATAGTATCCAGACTACGTAGACGCTTATCTACGGCTTGCCGCCATTGCAAAAGCTCGAAACAATGTTCAGCTAAGCATACAACTGGTTGTTAATGCCTCTCTAGCTTCCATGTGTGTCTAGTCCTCTATATTGATGCTTCTTTGGACTTTATTGTTCATAATGTGATTTTTAATGTGCTAGATTCGTGATGCTCTAAATATTGATGAGAAGTGCCCAAACGCATTACTAATGCTTGGTGACTTGGAGCTTAAAAATGATGATTGGGTCAAGGCAAAAGATACATTCAAAGCTGCTAAGGATGCAACTGATGGAAAAGATTCTTATGCTACTCTTTGTCTGGTGCGTAAATGATAAAACATAATGTATGTTAAAGCCTGATACATTGTTGGCCCACTCTAACAATTTAAGTTGTTCTTTTTGTGACTTAAGTAAATGATCAGAATGTGTGTCATTTAATTCTGTTATCAATTTTTACTACTTCATCATTATGACAAGAAATATCCCCAGATTCTTGAGAATGTTGCTTATGAGAACCTGAAGGAATTGACATTAATTATTGTGTTTTTAAGTGCCGGTGGAGGTTTATGTTGTCATAATTTACCATTTACTAACTCTATAAATTTCTTCTCATTCGCTTGCTCTGACTTTTGACTAGGGAAATTGGAACTACTTTGCTGCAGTTCGCTCTGAGAAGAGAAATGCAAAGTTGGAAGCAACACATCTGGAAAAAGCTAAGGAGCTTTACTCAAAAGTATGACATTTCATTTACGCTGTCTTGTTGCTTGGAACTTGTGGGCTTATAATTTCGCCATCTTTTCTTTTCTTTTCTTTCCTTTTATTTTTCCTTTTTGGGTGGGGGAGCTTGGTTCTGTCCTTAGTCTGGAGGATTTGCCTTTGATCAAGTTTCGGAAAGAATAGGGATGCAAAGATGCTCCGGGGATGTGTTGGCTTTGCAGTTCTTTGGGTACTGGGACTATTCAAGGGTATCTTCCTTTTCATCTGTACAGGAAGAGGATTGTTTTTCCCTGTTGATGGTTGACTTCTACGGGATTATTTTGTGGCCTCTCCATATCAAATTTACAGAGGGATTGGCAGTCTGCACCTTAAGTGCTTTAGTTTTTCTTGTGTTCCACTTTGGGCAGACTCATTGTCCACCTTTTTATCTTTCCTCTTCTATCAATAAAATTTTCTTTCTTTCTCTATCTATAGAAACACTGCTGTGAAATAGTTGGCTTTGGCACATAAAATTTCTTTGGCTTACGGAAGAATACTTTTGGACTATGATTTGTAATTCAAACGCATATAACATTTGAATAGATAATTGATGCTCATGCTTCTTTAGCAATTCTTTTCTTGGAAATATTCGTCTCGTATGCTTTTTAATGGATTTTTGTTGACCGCATGTGTCATCATAAAAGATCTTCAAATATGTTAATGGATTTCTTATATTCCATTTTACCAGGTTCTGCTTCAGCATTCGGCTAATTTATATGCTGCCAATGGTGCTGGTGTGGTGTTGGCTGAAAAAGGTCACTTTGATGTTTCAAAGGATCTCTTTACACAGGTCAGCTAAATCTTATGATATTCCCAATATTGAATATCTTAGACCTTGTCATTGGAAAAATTACACATTTGTTTTTCTCAACTTATTTTTTATTTTTTTGTAGGTTCAAGAAGCTGCAAGTGGAAGCATTTTCGTCCAGATGCCAGATGTGTGGATAAATCTGGCACATATTCATTTTGCTCAGGGAAATTTTGCACTGGCTATTAAAATGGTCGGTTACAACATCACATACTCTTCGTTCCTTTGCTTATTGTTAATTTTAGAACTTCTGTTGCTGCATATTTTTCATGTGTTGATAGCTCTTATTTGTTTTGCAGTATCAAAATTGCCTACGAAGGTTCTATTACAACACAGACAGTCATGTTCTTCTCTATCTAGCACGTACACATTATGAAGCTGAACAGTGGCAGGACTGCAAGAAGACTTTACTAAGAGCCATCCACTTGGCTCCTTCAAATTATACCTTGAGATTTGATGCTGGAGTGACGTTGCAGAAGTTCTCAGCATCAACTTTACAGAAGACAAAAAGGACGGTGGAAGAGGTGAAGAATGCAACCTACCTTTTTAATTTCCGTGTCATTTTCCATCTAGTATTAATGCTCTTTGAAACATAACTATTTTTGTCCATTTCTCTTTTCTTCTCGGAGGAGGTGGAGGGGTTTGTTAAGGATCCTAAGGCTTGCATGTGCTCCAATGTAAACATATGATGGCTACAGCTTTGTTTTTTGTTTTTTTCTTAATAGCAGTGTCCTGTCTTTTGTACCTTCTGATTATATTGAAGCTCTATTGTAGATTTAAGGTCGCACATTATTGAATAAATAGGACTTGTGGACTTTTTCGTTACTGACATACTGTACAGTTTGCTAGTTGCAACATTACAGAGTATACTTTTATTATCGTAGACTCATCACTGCAAGTTCAAGGATGTTGAATAATTGAATGCCATGTTCATCTCCTCTCTTTCTATCTCTCCCCGTCTTTCCTTTCCTTCCCTTCCTTGTGCATGCACTCAGTGGGATCATTTTCTGATATGATAGGTGCGTGCAACAGTTGATGAACTTAAGAACGCAGTTCGTCTATTTAGTCAGTTGTCTGCAGCTTCAAACCTTCACATTCATGGATTTGATGAGAAGAAAATTGAAACACATGTTGGATATTGCAAGCACTTGCTTGAGGTTGCAAAAGTTCATTGTGACGCAGCTGAGCGTGAAGATCAGCTAAATAAGCAGAGACAAGAACTCGCTCGCCAGGTTACGGTGGCTGAGGAAAACCGTCGGAAAGCTGAAGAACAAAGGAAACTGCAGGTCAGCTCTCATAATATTTTTTTATGTTACGTACATATTATATTACTTATTTGCTCATTCATTCATGTTTATTGTCGGGAAACAGTTGGAGAGAAGAAAACATGAGGATGAGCTCAAGCAAATGAAGCAACAGGAGGAGCATTTAGAGCGGATAAAGGTAATAAAATTTAACTGTCATTTGCATCATAGGATCCATCCTTATAAGTAGCGAGTACATTTGGAGCATGTTGTATGTCTGTCATGTTAGATTGTTTGCATTATAGATAGATTTATAGTCTTTCTTCTTTCAATTTGGACTCCCAATATTATATGGGATCTGTAAATTATTCCAGAATCTTATGTCACGCCAAATTTAAGCATTATTCGTCATTTAATTTAACTCAATTCATTTACAAACATAGTTTGTGACTTGCACCTTCAAATTTGCATTGCCTAAATGGTTCCTGAACTAGGGTAATGGAGACTGTTACTTTAGCTATAACCTTAATTCAAGTTAAATGTATTTTTGTTGATCATGCAAGTTAATGCAAAAGATTGAAAGCATGGCATAGCTTTAGTATCTCTTGTGAGATCCCCATGAGATAAGTGAATGATTCAAATGTTCAAGTCCCTACAAGGGCACAGTTTATTACTTCTGTATAACGATACCAAAGAAAAATTAGTGAAATTTTGATTTATATATAGAACATTCAACATATTCAGTTGGGAATTACAAAATGTTGATATATTGGAATGTGCAATTGAGGTGAAAGATTTAACAAGGATTTAATTCATATGTCTGAGTGATCACATGGCCAAAGGCCAATGTTTTGCAAGGGGTGTTATTGCATGATATGATGTCTTTATCTGGATCTTTCAGGTAATGCTATCGGTTTGTTTCAAATGTTGATTTAAACATGACTTTGATTAACTCCAGGAACAATGGAAGAGTGGCACTTCTGCCTCTAAGCGCAAGGATAGGCCACATGCTGAAGATGAGGATGGTGGGCGTGGTGATAAGAGGAGGAGAAAGGGGGAAAAGAAGAGAAAGAGAGAGAAGAAGTCACATTATGAGACAGAGGAAGCAGGTGACATGGATGATCATGAAGAAATGGAAGATGAAGATACCAATATGAACTACAGGCAGACAGATAATGCAATGAATGATTACGGCGATGAAGTTGAAGAGATTCCACAGGATCTTCTTGCAGCAGCTGGGCTTGAAGATTCTGACGCTGAGGCTGATAATGTAATTTCTCACTCTCTCTATATATATGTGTGTGTGTATACATATATATATTACAGCAATGAAGTTGAAGAGAATCCACAAGATCTTCTTGCAGCAGCTGGGCTTGAAGATTCTGAGGCTGATAAATACACACACACATATATTATTGTTTATTGTGATTTATGGCACTAGCACTGAATCTACTTTGCAACTATGTTATGTCAATTAATATTATAGGCAAATTTATGTTTATGGCTATGATAAGTGGAATATATCAAATTGTCATTGTTGATTGCAGAAGCAAGGTTAAATTGCTTCTACCTGAGATGCTGTGGTATTATGCAACTGCTTTGTTTATGAACATTTGCTGTCTATGTACTTTTGGGAAGACTATAGCTTATCTTTGCAGACTTTGTTTGTTTTGATTCTAAGCATCTTAGTGTTTGTATGGGTCAGGGTCCGTTCCCGTATCAGGTGTTATTTCCTTATTGGGTGTTCTGCCCCTGGGCAGGTTTCTTATATTAAATTAGCACTTTAAATGAAAAGAATTTAACGGTCTCAACTATATGGACAAGCCTATTCTTGAATCTTGACATGTAGTTTTTTATTTTCCAAGTACGGTATCTAGTGAATTCATCATTTTCATGAAATAGTATGTTTGTTGAAACGGGTAATCAGATATAGGTTGGGAATTGATATTTCCACAAGGTCCTCTCTCGGACCCCACTTACTATTCTGGACCTTGTAGAACTAACATTTTTATTTGTGGAAATATCAATTCTCTATATGTTTTCATAATCTCTCTCTGTCTTTCTCTTTTTTGTTTCCCCCTTCTTCCTCTTTTATCTTTTGCCTGAGGTCTTTTTGTTTATCTTGATGAAGGCGGAAAATCCCTCAGTTACAAGACGGAGGCGGGCATGGTCAGAATCTGATGATGATGAGCCATTGCGGAGACAGCCAGAGTCGAGTCCTGTAAGAGAAAATTCAGTGGAGATGCAGGAAAGTGATTGAGATCAGAGGTAATGAAAGATGAGCAGAAAAATCCTTAAGAGTGACTACAAATACTAGGATGAAAAATTTAAGGAGCCGCAAGGCCGGTTGGGGTTTTTAGTCTGATTTAGAGCTTCGTTTTAGGTTTTCTTCTAGAGAGTTTGTGTTGTTTTGTATATCGAAATTGGCTATTAGGTGAGTTACTCTGGCCGACACAGTTAATAGGTGAAAACCCATTCACTGAGAATAGCAACATGTTTTATAGGTGCTGTTTGTTCCCCTAGTTGTTCAATATATAATAATGTATTTCATATTTGTTAGCCTTTTTTTAAACTGAATTTTGGTACATGGCTGGACGTCATTAAAGCATTCAACATTTTCTGCACTTTCAGGGTCTATTTCATCATACAATCAACTATTGGGGGAACATTATGTTTTCAACCTTTTTCAAAATTTTGTTGATCTATCCGTGGGGATAGCAAATGGTGGGTCATTTTCCACAGGAAACAAGCATCATAAATAAGATCGACATTAAAATATTTAGTTTTTAAATAAAGCCATAATATACCATTTTGCAATCTGATCTGATTTCATGCTTTTGGCAAGAATAATGCAGCACCTGAAGGCTCTAGGTTTTTGTTGACATTAAATATACATACTGTTTTTTTTTACCGTGCACCACTTAATTTATGGTTGCATCTGTTTTTTACCATTGCGTGGCATCTACACTTGTGCAGCCTACAGGAGACCAAAATGGGTATTGACATTCTTAAAGTTTCCCAACCATTAAATTTCTATAATTACTTCCCACTCGAAAAGGTTCAGAGGTGAAAATTTCTCTTCATATACGGCACGGCCAGCCAAAGAATTTGCTCACTGTAATACTCCCTTCCACCCAAGGTTAGGGTTCTATACAAACTCTTTTTATACACTTTGGATATAATATTTGTTTGATATTAAACAACATTGAATTTTTGTTATAGACATTTGGATATAATTTTTTTTTAAATTGATATTTTAATATGAAAAGTGTTGTTATAAATATACAAAGACATTAAAAATCAACTGTTACTATCGTGGTTATACGGTTATACGATTTTTGTGTAAAAATATTAAAAAATTATATGAAAATAACAATTCTTTGTTTAGCATCGATGGCCTATGGATAATTTTCATTTTTATTTTTTAATTATATATTTTTTGGGTTGATGTGGGGGTGGCAAGTGGCAACACATTGATGGCATCCTGTTTTGAAGTTAAAAGTAAAGTTGAAGTAGGTGGGGCGGTGACTGATTGTCATAGATACTACCACCAGTACTATTTGATGATACTACTAGACTACTAGTCATAGCTGCTGAGGGGGAGGGTGAGGGAGAGAGGGAGAGAGAGATGGGGAGGGGGGTCGGGGTAAGGAGTGACAAATCTGACATGACACATTTATAGACAAAAGGTGGGCCTCCTCTTGCTGCTGAGTGTTGACTGACTGCTGTTAATGTTAATATAGATTGGGCATGGGATGGGCTGGGCTGGGCTGGGCTCATGGGCTGAGAATGGGAGCAGCAACAACAGTAGCCAATAAAACTAGAGATGAATCTATTATTAGTTATTACTCTGTCTGCGTTTGTGTAATTTAGAAAGTCTGTAAAAGTAACTGATAAGAAACAGTGTCCCTCAGGCACGCACGTAATGGAGGAGCATCTTTCAGCACCTACTGAACAAACCAACCTGGTCTAGTCCTATTCATGACATGACTGGACTGAAACGCCATTTGGCCACAGGCTTTTGAATCAGGGTTGACCCCATTCCCATAACAGAGTTATACCCCTCCTCTCCTCCTAATTCCAGTTACATTGACCAAATTATAATCATTACCCTCAAGTTGAGGCTTGAGACCTTTCTTCTTTAGTTACATTCATTCATGATTCATATGAAAGTTTCTCTTAATACTAGGTAGGAACAAATTATCAAGAAGTAATCAAATCTTCTATTGCAAAGAATTTACTTTTTAAATCTTTGGCCATGTTGCTTCATATATTGTTGCTATGGATTGTTTTTAAATATTTTGTATATATATATATATACTAAAGAACCCACAAGAATCACTTGCTAAGTTGGTGGATATGCATTTAAATGTATAGACTAGTTGAACACTGAACAGATATTAGGGAGGTAGATTCACCCCGCTCAACTTTGATAACATAAATTTTCTTGGGGGAATAACAACATAAGAAATGAAACATTAACAAAGGCCAAATTATTCAGTGGGTCCCCCCCCCCCCTTCCCTCCCTCCCCCTCCCCATCCCCATCCCCAGTGCTTCAGCAGGTTTACAGTGAACAGCTGCAGAAGCTTTAACTACTGTTTGAAAGCAACCATAGAAAAAGCCAAAAGACATTCAAGATGTCATCAATTTGCTTGCTTTTACTTATAAAACATCCAAACAAGTAAGCATGTGACAAAATCTCATATTTTTGGCCGCGAGTCCTTAAACTCTTACAAGTTGAAACAAGATTATTGGAAGTAGAAAGAGAATATAAATCAAGAAAATCACATGCAGAAGTTTCAATTACACAACACATAATTCAATTGAAACCATGCCAAAGACAAACACACTTTGCACAAACAAGAGAAAGAGATGTTGCTGCTGCTGCAAGTTCAGACTTCAGACTTCAGACTTCATTACATATATAAAAGCTCTGACCCACCACAAGTACTTATTTGGCCTTCGATTCAGAAACCCACAATTGCAAAACTCACTTTTCTGCAAAACAAAGAGAAGTATGTATTAATTCAAGAACAGGTGCTATTATGCTGAAAAAGACTGAAACTTGGTGGCGATTAATTTAATGCAAGTATGTAAGTACCATTTATGGGTCATGAAGAAGTCATGATGTGAAGATTTGGGCATGGAGATTGAGAGTTGAGTTGTTGAAACTTGTCCATGGTTTGACAATTTATCCTCTGTTTCTAGCCATGAATCTTTGGTTTTTGGCCATTCATCAAAGAAATGGTGCATTACTTTCTGGGGTTCATCATCTCTGTCCATTTTCGATGGCAAATCATCATCTAGTACATAATAATGATGTTGATCTTGTTTCTCTTTAGGGGTAAGCTGCAAGTAAGAGTATCCACTTTGTAAGCCAGAGCAAGTCCTCTGTTTCAATGTAGAACCACCAATTGTTAATGGCTCTAAGTGCCAAGAAGAATCACCCACTGAAGAACCAGAAATACTCCTCATAGTCCCTGAACTTTCTGAGAAAAAAGCATGCTCATCAATCTCCTCTTTCATCCCATGACCATAGCTGCAATTTCTACAAATTACCATAAATAAAGAAAATCAATCATTACTATTAAAGTTAGAATTTTTTTTATATCAATTCTTGAATATGACAATATGATACAAACCTGTAGTCTTTGTCTGTGTGGGAATATGGACTAGATTCCAAGCCAATTCCTGAAGGTCTTGAGGATGATGAGTTGGGATAAAGGAAGGGATTGTTTAGTGGGGTGCTGTTATAAGAGGCGATTGATGTGAGAGATTGATGAGAAGTTGAGTTGGTTTGGACATTATAAGGACTAGTGGTGGGATTTGGGGGGTTGTTTCTTGTGATTGATGAGATGGGTATTGCTGTTGGCAAAGCAATATCCCTAGTAGGTATGTTGGTTGATGATGTTTCCACAGGCTTTCTTGAACGGTTTCTGCCTCTGTGCATGTGCCTCTCACAGTACTTGGAATCTGGGTATGCTTCTTTTGAGCACCTCCATTTTTTACCATCAGTTCTTCTGCATCTCCCTGGTTCTGGGTCTATTTTTCTCCCAAATCCCATTTGGAAACAGTTCCATCCCACTGCACCAAAATATTAACATCATTACTCAAATACCCAAAACTCCATTTATTTTTAAACCCACAAAAACCCAAAATGACAACAAAATAAAAAACAAAAAGTTAAAAAGTATATGCGTATGTAGATGTACCAAGAAGCCAAGAACTCAACTTTAAAGTTTTACTCAAATACCCAAAACCCCATGTCTTTTAAAACCCCACAACAAAACTCACACAACCAAAATGAAGAAAAAAGAAGTATATGCATATGTAGATGTATCAAGAAGCCAAGAACTCAATTTTATTTATAAATATAAATTAAAAAAGTAAAGGGCTTACTGTGTTGAGGTTGGTGAAGGATGAGGTTGGAGGAGAGAGAGGAGTCCAAGCTTCTTTTGATGGTGAAGAGGAGATCAGGAGGGATGGGCATACCAGACACTATGTACTTGAATATCAGAGCTTGATGTTCAAGTTCTTGCCATTGAGATGCAGTGAAGGGAAACTTGTTATTCCTAGCAGTAGTAGTACTCATCATTATGAATAAAAGAGAGAGAAAATCTTTAGTTTCAGAGGAATCGAAGAACTAGAGATTGTGAAGAAGAGAGGAAATCTAAGCTTGGTTTATTAGTGGTGTTTGTATTAGTTTTACAGAGAGAAAATGTAAGCAAGTGGTGTTGTAGTAGAAGTAGTAGTAGGTATATATTTAATTCAGGGACCATCGGGGTTGCAGAATCTTCTGTACATGGATAAAACTAATGGTTCTGATCATGGTGCTGCTCCTCCTGCTTCCTGCCATTTTCTTTCCTTTCTCTGTGAAAAGCACAGTCACAGTCACAGACACACACACACACACACTATATATATATATATATATTTCTTTCTCTCTCTTCTGAGGAGTTTTCTGAAATATGTACTGTGGGCAGTCATAATATGAGTGACATTAGTCTGTTGCATCTCTGATACTATACTCTGCCTTTATGGCAGCTGTTGTTTCTGACAAATATACGGAAACCCATAAACAATAAGGGCCAAACCAGAGCAAATGGCAGTGCCCGAAGGGCTACCTATATACTAGTCTTATTTTATGAAGAAACAGAGATTAGTATGCCCACCCTGGATCATGAGAAAATTAGTAACTGCCACTGCCCGCGCGCCCTAGTAACTTTTTGAACCCAACTAGTGAACATAACATGAACCATCCAATCAAAAAACAAAATAGTCTAGTGTTTTAGTTTCTTGTGCAAGTTGATATATTCAAGTTTATTTCTTGGTATAAATTATAAAATTTCCCCTTTATTTTTTTAATTCTCCCTTTTTTGGCCTATATATATATATATATATATATATATATATATATATTCTCACAAAAAACTATGGTGCAAAATGAAAAATGAGCATCCAAAAATCTATCAAAAAAATAATTAAATAAGAGTACTAAATTTATGAATAGAATTAATGTATACACGGACACAAAAATAATCACTCTAATATTTTCACAATATTAGAAAGACAAAAAAAAGCTTAAAAGAAAAGCTCAAATTAAAAAAAAAACAAATAAAGATGGTAGATAATCATAAATAATAGACCAACTATCTTTTGTTTCTTTTGGCCTTGACAAGAATAAAAACACTTGCACTTTTGGTTGCTCGCGTGCTGGGCTGTTAGTGTCACGTGTAGGGAGAGGTAGGTGGCACAAACACAAATTCACAACCAACAACACGGAGTGGTCAGCATGAAGTGAACTTCATGATAAGTTCATTTTATGTCCAATATAATCGCATGTCTGCGACAGAGAGATGATCTCTCCGTCAGATTGATCGCCAAGTTTCACTTCCTATGAAATTCACTTCGTCTTCTTGGGATCCCAACAACACATACTCCTTCCTTCCTTCCTTTTTAATTGTAGTGCTATTCTACTACTAAATCCACCCAACTTACTCCAGCTCCAGGTGCATTTCTTCAATAAGTAATCTTCATTAATTTCTACATGAGCACCATCAAGCATTATGTACAACAAGTCAACACTACAATATATGTAGAGTACAAAAGATAATTAGGCATGTTCCTGAAGCCTAAGGTTGATAAATTTCCAAACGAGTTCGGGTTCCTATATTACATTAAGTTTTCTTAACACGTGCCTTTAAGGGCATATCTTAAGCACGGAATTCAAAAGATGGGCTAATTTTTAAATGCATAAAATAATACTTTCAATGAGGCCATATACATTTAAAAATTATATTTCAATGAACCTCATCCCTTGAATTGAATTTAGCTTAGCGACTTTTTCAGAAAGGTTTGTTAAGAAAACCCTACGATAAAAAGTATAAGGAGTTACTCGCGTCGAAATTTTTTATAAAATCCGAATAAAAAGTTTTGATTGATTTTTTTTTGGATATTAAAAAGAGGATAAAATGACAAAATTGTCCATATTTAAATTCTTATTTAATTGCATAGTTTTTCATACAAAACAGTGATTTTATAAATATGCATAGAGAATATAAATATAACAATTAATAATAAGGATATTATAAAAAAATTAGCAAAAAAAATAGATCATTTAAGATAAGTAGAGCATTTAAATGTCTACCTAAAATAGTAATAAAAATTTTTTATCGCGACAGTGAAGTATCATGAAATTAATTTTTGTGTGATTGTTTCTCTTTCGATTTCTCTTTACTATTGTTTGGGATGCGTTGTCATTCGCTACCATGTGCAACTATTAATATATGGTGTACGTATAACATCACCTTATCATTATTGTTCCAATTTTCCACCACCATCTGGATTATTTAGAAAGATTTTCATTCAAGGCAAACTCTGACAATCTTCATCTGGCTTACTCGGTTACTCATCAAAATGCTCATTTTGAATCTTTAGTTATTTTCATAACTTCATGGTCTATTCTCCAGAACTTAATTACCATGCCCATAATAGCAAATGGCATGTTCATGTCTTAATACCTCATAGCATAAGTAACACAAAACCTTAAGATTTATGGAGTGTTTGATAAAAACTAAATGAATCTGAATGAGCTGAATCTGAATGAAAAAAACTGTTTAATAATTGACATGTAATGACAAAACTTTATTATTTTACCCCTCTGAAAAAATTCAAAATTGTTATAAATTTATTTAATATTACTTGATATAATAGTTAATTTTTTATTTTTTTTACTTCATTCAGCTGCTCATTCACTCATTCAGCTAAAAAAATCTGCTTTAACTATTCAGCTAGTCCATCTTACCGATTCAACCATTTAGACCAAAACAAACGCACTGAACCGATTCAGCCATACAACTCCATTCAGCTCTAAACAAACACTCCCTTACTCTATGAAAGTATCTAATAGGTGTTGTTTAATTGCATCTTAACAGTTCACCTCTTAATGCATCTTAAAAACCCACATAAGACTTCTGAATAGTAAAGATAAAAATATGAGTCTAAACTATTCAGATAACCTCTTAATACAAATATGTGGACTTTTAAGATACATTAAGAGATGGACTATTAAGATGCATTAAGATGTAATCAAACACCACCAAAATCACCACCACGACACCGGCCAAAATATAAAATGCATTCAACATAACACTGTCCCCAGCTAAGACAAGAAATATCATTACTGCATTTACATGAACAATCAGTACCAAAACGCACAATGGCCCCTACCAGATCAGAGAATATGGAAAGCACTAAAGATTTCATGCAATTAAACACCCACATTATAACAAGAGCAGAGGAAAGACTTTCATTGCACTTTGACCAGCTTACTAAACCACACTTCCCTTCCTACATAAAACTGTCAACAGCAGCAAAAGTACACTCAAAAGAAGCCAAAAATGCAATAAATTCATTTAGGTTATGTTTTTTTGCAAAAAATATATTTGGGATTAGACTATTACTCTTAATTTAATACTATTTTGAGTTATTTTATCCTATGATGGGAGATTAATAGTCCTTTAAATAGTCTTATGGACCATTTTTTGTCATTCTTAAAGCTATTTATGAATGATTATATAATCTCATGATAAATATAGGATTAATAATCCCCCATTTTAAGCTATCAAATGACTTTATGGGACTAATAGCCCACTGTCAAAGGATTAAATAGTCTGAAGTAGTATTAAGTTAAGACAAATAGTCCAATCCCAAGCTTGCTTTTTGCAAACAAACATGGCCGCAGTGTTTAAAATTGCTTTCTTATTTTTCTTTGAAGTTTCTGAAATGCCTCAGCAAGTCCCTCAAATTTGAGCCATAATATTGGGTGACACTGTAAAACTGCTCTGGTTGATATTATTGTATTCTTGCAGATGTTTTGCAAGAGAAAATTCTCATGTATATTAAATATAAGCTGAGAAACAATAACTAAGTTACAAAACTTGCTTTCGAGTGTCTATAAATTATAAAATTATACATTGCCAGGCCAACCTTGAATGGCATCTCATTCCTTCTGGAAAAAAGAGAGTACAAGATCTGTATGTACAGAGAAGAGCTGTGTATCCAAGAAAAGCTGTTTCAATGTCCAAGGAAAAGAAATAGCTTATTACCGTGTTTCTCAACTTACACACCAGATCAAATTAAGAATAGGTTAGGTGATCATTAAAGCATACACGGAAACAAACAAGCAGTTGCAACTATGTTATACGGACTCTTCCTAAGTTACCCGTGTCCGACTTGACAATCGGACAAGGTATAGGTACTGGACACTTCATTTTAGTGTAAAAAATTGGTAAAAATTGAGGGCACCTGTGTCGGACTCTTCAAAATACCATGTCCAACCGGAAACCATCCGAGTCCGTGTAACATAAGTTGCAAAAACAAAAGTTTCATTCACAGTATATTTTTACCAATAACTATTATTTATTCATTTGTATTATGTTGTTTGGCTGCAATACTAAATTTCCTTGCTAACTTTCTTAATAAAAAAATGGAAAAAGAAGAAGCTATGTCATATATGAAGCTCAAGAAACACACCCTAATAAAAGGTCGATCGCGACTAGAGAAGGACTCAATAAAACTCTCCTTCAAAAGCAATGATACCTGAGATCACAGGAAGAAAATATTAGGAGTTCACTACAGGAAAGATAACAGGTTGCTAGGATCAAGTCAAATAAACTGATTTTGCAATGCTCGATAGGGGAAAAGAATTCTGACCTTATCATCATTGGATTGTACATTTGTAATGGTGTGGGAACGCAAGTTGGAGCAAAGAGAATCCAAGTAGGATCTTAACACTGCAAGGAAACCCTTAGCAGCTTCAACCTACAAATAACAGGAAAAGCATGACTACAAACCACAAGCCAAAATTTAAACATTCTCAAATCAATTATTGTTTTACATTAGAAAAAATGGAACCATAAAGAATGTGAAACAAGAAAAAAGCCAACACCGAGTACCTAATAAACCCACAAGCACAACTATTTTTGAGAGAATGCATCTAGTACTTTAAGAAAATATATTACTAGAAAAAGGAAGGCTGGAAAACTTTGCGGCTGATGCAAACATAAAGTATCCATAACCCTAGATGCATGGCTGGCTCGATACAATAGTTTAATTTCTCTTCGCATATGCACGTGAAAGAGAGTGCTAGCTCCATATAGATTGTTGAGGTCTCTCACTAACCACTTGAGCTTTTAGATGAGTTGGTGACTTAACATACGTTATAACTAGTAATGGAAAGACAAATTGGTTATTCTAAAATTCTCCTAAAAGCCTGCATAATTGAAAGACCAATAAGTTGAATGTTTACAACATCACTTTTGCACATCATATAGCATACTGTTTAGTCTACTAAACAGATAAAACAATTCCGCAATTATTATTTCTAGACCAAAAGGGTACAAAATAAATCTGCAATGTGTTCCTTATTCATGTGAAGACCATCAATAAATTAATCTCTTTTTCTTAGTAAAAGAAAAACAATGAAGGAGGACTGCCTATGGCAATCATAGAACTATAGAAGTACCAATAGCACCAACCATACACAGATTACATTCCCTTGGCTGAATCTGAAGCATATTTATTGTGAGTCATAAAAGTCAACTTAAAGTGAGCTATTTAATGTCCCACCAATTTCATCAAGGGGCCAAGCACTAAACCAAGAATGCATTAATTTAATAATAAAAAATTGATGCATGCTCCTTGGATAGATAAAAGCCGTACGAACATTAGCATCCACAAATACATCAGTGGAACTAGGACCTAACAAAAATGGTCAACTCAACTGTAATCATTCCATAACTAGCTTCTCATTAAAATCTTGAAGAAATGAGGATATATAGGACAATAACACAAAAAAATACCTGTACATCAGTACATTCATAAATTGGTCGCTTTCTCCCCAGATAACTTTCCCCTACAAGCTTTGCATGGTAAGGACTTAAGGACGAATATAACTCCTTATGCCGGGGTAGTTGTGGTATTGTCGGCGACCTCACCTGAAGCCTCAAGGCAATAGAAATATAGTCATATAATTGTTCTTGAAAATCTAAACCAAATAGTCCCCATATGCCAAAGGAAGCACGTAAGAAAAACAATACATGTGCACAGACAGAAAAATGATGTATAACATTCTCATTAAACTCTTGATACTTGCAATGAACATTTGCAGCAGACTTATAATTTGAATTGCTTAAATTAATTTTCTTACTTATCTCAGCATGCAAATCATGAATGCGATGCGCAAAAGACTCTGCACACTCACTATGACCATCGGTCTGTGGATAATAAGCAGTGAAAAACTTAAACGTGGTATTAATTAAGTTCCTTCCAGAGAGTTTTCCAAAAATAACTCCTAAATTTTGCATCTCTATCAAAAACTATAGTCAATGGTAAACCACGTAATCTCATTATCTCACTAAAAAAAATCATAGCAATATGTGAGGCATTATTGGTTTTGCTGCAAGGAATAAAATATGTCATCTTAGTGAAACGGTCCACTACAACAAAAACTGAATCACGACCCCTCTGGGTCATCGGTAACCCCAAAACAAAATTCATGCTAAGATCCTCCTAAGGTGCATGGGGAACCGGAAGTGGAGTGTACAAACTTGTGTTAGAACTTCCTACCCTTAGCAGTTTGACATGTGCGGCACTCAGAAACAACACGAGCTACATCCCTCTTAAGACTAGGCCAAAAGAACATATCCTCAACAATGGCAATGGTTTTATCTCAACCAAAGTGTTTAGCTAAACCTCCCGCGTGCAACTCCAACAACAAATACTCATACATCGATGTACTAGAAATACACAAGCGTGCCCTTAAAAAGATACCCATGAATACGAAAATCACTAGAGGGTGGGGGAACTAGGATCCTGTAGGCTGTGTTACTCGAACTCGTCTATTTCTGATGGAGTACACCCGTCGACACGATCTGACACGGATACAGGTGCGGGATTTGTGTCGGGTGCGACACTTTCATTCCGGATATGACTGAAGGATCGACTGAAGAAGAAGAGATCAACTGAAGAAGAAGAGATCGGATAGAGGAGATCTGGAATATGTTCAGATCTAGAATATAAAATAGCCCCTGAAAAATTACAGTTAGTTGAGCCATCTCGTGACAAAGGGAAGGGTGTAGTTGCACCTAACTTTTAGTCTACTACCCATAAGAGGTGCTTTACGTGCCAGAGGTTAGGGCAAAAGTCTTTTTAGTGTCCCAATTGCAATCGCTAGCGGGTAACAATAGTATAGGAAACTTCAAAACATGAGGGGGATGAAGTCGAGGGTGAGTATGACTCACAAGGATGGGAAGATTGATGATCACCTAGAGGAGATAGGTAATCAGGTAGGTGTCATGAGTTGCGTTTTCACGAGTTATAAGAGAGATGATGTTTGGAGGAGAACCACCATATTTTAGAACTACAACAAAGTAGGTGGCGTCTTTTCTAAGTTGATCATCGATGGGATAGTTGCTGAGTTCGCTTTACAATGGATGAAGTTAAAGGCAGAACCACATCCCCAGCCTTTTAGCGTTGCATAGGACAACAAGACATTCATTCCTGTGTCAAAGAGATGTTTAGTGTCGATCCACCTTCAGGGCTATGAGGAGAGTATTTGGTGTGATATCCTTCCTATTGATGTTGCACATTTTCTACTAGGGAGACCTTGGTTATATGACTGTGATGTGACTCATTATAGGAGGACGAACACATGTGTTTACACATAAGGGACATAAAATATCATTAGCACCTGTGAGACCCCGAATGTCGTCCAAGAGTAAGGAGACTAGCTTGCCTACCCAACAAACCAAATCACTCCATATTCTTAAGAGAAAGGAGTTTGAGCGGAGTGTGTTGGAGGAGAATATAGTTTCCGATGCGTTGAGTAGGGTGTGTATCATTGTCACCTCTTTGAGAGTGAAGGTTGTGGGATTTGAATGCATTATCCAGGAGACCCTACTTGTTGAGACTTTAGTGACATTTATGGTGCCCTACAGGCGGGTGCGGGTGTGAATCTAGGTGTCGGACACGTGAAGTTAAAAAATAGAGGATATGCGGATATGGATCCGAATTTGGACACGGGTGCGAGGATACGATATGTTATGATTTTTTAACAATAATGTTTCTAATTGTATCACCAAGATTTTTTTGCTCTAGGGACTGAAGTGCAAAAATATAAGAAACAGGGGCAAAACTAAAACTTCATGGGCTGAAATGGAAGAAAACAAAACTACAGGGATTGATATTTAATTTTTTCAGGGGATATTTTAAATTTTCAGAAAACTTGAGTGACTAAAGTAAAAAACTAAAAACTTTGGGGTACCTGTGTTACTAGCCCTAAAGGACGCCTGAAAAGTGGAGAAAAGTTTACTCTACGAGAAATTTCGGCCATAGGGCTGGCCTGAGTAAGAAGATACTCTCATAGCAATAACCTGTAACATATATTAATTATCTAGAGTTGACTGGAAAAGGTCATCTAGGGTAGACTGGTACTGATGTCACTGTTCAGGATGCATAATTTTAGTTCAAGTCGTAACCCAGTCTTGAACTTCGTAATGGTCAATCTATCACTCTCACTGATCATACATCTTTGAGTCAACTCCCTAAATATGCAGATGTAATCCATGACAAAAGTTGTCATACTACTCCATTAACCTATTGGTACGTCCTACGGGTAAATAATATTTCTTAAGACGAGTTTTCATCTTCCCCTCCCCCCCCCCACCCCCCACCCCCCGAATGCCTAATAGGTGACTATTCTAAACGCTCTAAGTCTCTCTCAACCGCTGAACAGAATAAACTGGCCAATTTCACCAATTTTGTTTTGGTGAATCGCACATTCCTTTCCTTAGATATCGTATACCAGTCAAAATATTTCTCTATTCTAGACAACCAATCAAGAAATGTATCGGAAAATCTATCATCAAGCTCGGGTGCATCTACCTTGATTTTCCTAGTCATCATCATAAGGATCATACTTAGGATGTTCATAGTGCTTAACATATGGGTTTTTGACATGCCCAATGTTATTCAGGTTCCACTACAGGTTGTCTTTGCTCAATATGATCCAATCATTCATTTGACTCAGTTGTGCAACTATGACCACAAATTGGTCCTGAATTTCTTCAAAAGCAGCTTGGGTATGTGTAATCATGATGCAAATGCAAGTGCAAAGCTAAGACAATACATAAATTTAATTGAATCAAATTACAATTACGAGTCTAAGCTTATGCAATCACAATCTTAAAAGCTAATAATAATAATCGAATAATATGCAACTAAATGGAATAATATGTAATTTAAAATAATAAATCCAAAACAAGCTTTCAAAATTTTAGTACTAATGAATGATGGGAATTCAAGTGATTAAGTATTTAAAATCCTAATATTTAAAAATGAAATTTTACTCTCTTTTTTTACCTAACTGATCAAAAAGTATGAGACTGGGGTGAAAAGTGTGAAGGTTAAAAGTTTAGGGCTCTTTATACAAGAAACATGGGTGAAAAATGAAAACTAATAAATTGTGGGGCAATATTTAAATGGAGCAAAAGTTTGGGGTACTAACAGGTAATTTGCAAGACTTTTTAGTTTAACTACATACCTCCCTATTTCTAAAACAATGCATCAGGATTTTTTTTATGAACAGTGAATCTCAATGAACAGTAACTCCGATGAACATTGTTTTTTATTTTTTATTTTTTTGGGAAACCCAAGGTCTCCCAAAAATTAAAAAATTGAAGGAAAAACCAAGCTCTGATACCAATATGATGTAGGATGAAAATTGTTGAAATAATTAATTGGAAGTGGTAAATCAACAAAGAAAATTAAGAGAACTAGGGTGATTCAACCGCAAGATAACCATTACCCCTAGGATTTCTCAACCGTAAGAGGGAGAAAAAAGGTATTGATCGCAACCAATAATTAGAATAATTTCAATATCAAAGTGTAAAGAGTTTGACATGACTTACAAGCATATTTATAAGAAAATAAACTCTAATAACCCTAAATAACAATTGGGTCTCTAAATAAATAACCTAAATAAGAAGTCCAACAAATCAAAAAATAGACAACTAATCTCACGGATCAATATCCCCTATCGGATCAATATCCCTATCACAAGGTCTACAAATAAATACTTGAAAATTTGTATCACAACCCACAAAAGAAGGCTAATTAGTATTCTTTCTGTACTCATAAAGCTTATTAGTTACTTTTAGCAGCAAGCAATACGATATCATTACATCTACTATCTTGATAAAGTATTAATGATCTAAAGAAAGTATGACCAAAATAAGTTGCAGTTTGCTAATTTATTAAAACAGTGGAAAGGGAAATCCCGTCGAAAGACACACCTGGTTCTTGTTTGCATCAACGAGAACGACATCTGTCAACTTTGATTGCATTTCAGCTGTTTTGTTTTTCACACCAACCTTCACAGAATATGATCAGATGTTAGGACTTAGTAAACCAAATAAATAATTTTCCATCAATAATCGATATGTAAAAATACTAATGCCGAAAACTACAAATTTTCAACTCAAAGAGATATATCAAATGTTACAAGAAAATTTAATAGAAAATTACATGAGAAACTAGTTATGAATTGTTTATATTCTTCTTAGTGATATAAGAAATATGTCCGGTATAATTTCATTCCTTATTTGGCTTTCTGCTGGGTAAGCTAAGTCTTTGGAGGCAGTGGCCAAGCAAAATGTCTTTTGACACTCTAGTACCTGAAAGTTCATCTCTTTTGTTTTACCCCTTCTCTCAGTTTAGGTCCCTATAAGATTAGGCCTTTTGTTTTGTCATAATTCCTTTATACACTGAACACCAGTTATATGATGTGGAAATGCAAACCCTCGTTCTTGTTTCTTAATGCATGTGTAATGTGTATGGAAGCTAGTAAGACACACACTCACCCTTTTATTCGTTTGTGTGAGAACTGATTTGCTCACTATCAATGAAGGATGTGTTCTTTTATCATGTTTCGTGGTTCTCGGGTAAGGGCATGAAGATCCTCTCACATTGTGGGAATTCAACAATGTTTTGGGATTGAGCTTGCCTTTCCACTTAAGGGATAAAGTTTCATTCTCGCACCTTTAGGCATCCGAGATGGGGGCATTCCGTGGGTGTCCATTTCAGATAGTCAATAAGGATTGGAGGAAAATCAATTGAGGACTTTGTAATTTTCTGCGTATCTGTAATTCTTTCCGTTGGACTCCTTGTCCTCCTTTTCCTTTATATTATCTTTCTTTCCTAAGAAATTCTTCAAACTAAAACAGCACAAGAAACTTTCCAGGTTCCCCATGTCCACAAGCTAAGTAGATAGATGCAACATACGGATTGTCCACTCTCTCTCTCTCTCTCAAGTATGGTATATAGCACACAAATCTAGACTAGAAAAAGGAAATTTCTTCTAAAACATGCACAACTAGACATCCAATCAGTAGCCAAAATCAATCTGCATATTCAGAACCTTAATGCCTCCACCAACAACTCAAGCTTACATAGATCCTTTTCAGGTAGATTAGGTCGAACTCAAAAGGAATACAAAAGACCTCAAAAATAAGAGAACTCACTATGTATGGAACAGGTGCATCCAAAAAGTCCAGCATGTCATTTGGTAAAACCTGGAAGGCCATGAATACAACTAATAAATACTTCCACTAAAAAATAATTGAAAAAAATCAAAATAATTGTACAAATACCCAAAAGGGTAATTCTTCGCAAGGCGCTCAATGAAAATTTTACCGGCATTAACCAGCTCTGCCACTGATAGGGACGTATAAGGGGGATAATTGACAAAACTGAAGCAGACAATATTCCCTGTATTTTAAAGGAAAAACAGAAAAATATGGTTTCAGAGGTTAAGTTTCAAGGCAAAAGAAAATAACATGCCAAAAGTCTAAGGCATAAAACAAAATGTCATTTGAATTCGCTTCAAAGTGCATTTTAAGCGAAACATTACTTCAACTCAAGTAAGCCTCACTTCCAAAACTAATGTGGCAAGAAAATCCATAATTATGCTTTAACAGCAGCTTTATAAACTGCACAAACTATCGTAGATATCAACGAACAACTGGGTCCGTGAAATTATCAAATAGACGATCAGGAAATAGGGTTCACGGACAACAGATTCTCATATAAGTCTTACAACAATAATTCCTGCAGAAGAGATCCAACTGTTGTCAGCAATGGGTACATACCAAATTAGAACAAACCACCACAATTTTCTTCTCCAACAGAGCCCCTGCGAACAAAGTCAACACCTGTAAAATGCAAGGAGAATCAATACTTCAAGGTATCATCCAACGTCTGGATCCAATGGTGACCAACTACAAGTCAATGTCTGTTAAGGAAAATATAAGGACGTGTACATCTAAAAAACCATATTAACTTACATGCTCAAGTCGCAAGGATCCACATAAGCATGCAACTGCCCATGCTGATAGAGCAGTTGCCTCCTCCTCTGCCATGAGTGCACTGTGTGCCTATGAGAACCGAATATAAAAATTATATTCTAAGACTATCAGTTGCTCCAAAAGTTTAGGTTGCTAGAGAATGTGTACAATAATGGTAAATCAAGCTTTTAAAACCTCGCTGACATGTGACCAGGACGGATCCACACTTGTCTAATTGTCTTATAATGGGTAATGGCCCACTATTAGTTTGAGAAAACTAAATTTGTCAAGTGCTGGTCTGATTTTTTTTAAAAAGAATAGGATGAAAATGCAACTATATACCATCTTTCCCTTTAGAAAAATTACATTCTTTAAACTTGTTTTTTTATTAATCAAAATTTTTTGTCACTGCTGGCATGTGACCTCCTTTCACACTCGGATAGAAGAATACTACTCCCTCCGTCCCATGATAAAAGTCCTTATTACTATTTTGGATAGTCCCATGTTAAATGTCCATTTTCCTTTAATAACCAAACTTTTACACATATTTTCCTATTATACCCGTAACATTAAATATCTCATACTTTTTTTATTCTAATTCTCTCTCCATATTTAATGACATTATTATGGGTAATTTTGTCATTTTATTCATCTTCTTAATATGCGTGAAAAGTCTACCAGGACTTTTATCCTGGGACGGAGGGAGTAAAACAGAAACACACCGGAAAATATAATACAACTACCAACTGAATGGAAACAAACATATATATATATATATATGTCAAGCTCTCAACAGACATGACAGACTCGCCACGTCTAAATTTGCATAAACTGTTTTTCTAACTTTTTCCAAATTGACTAAATTATTGGCTGATCTGGTTATCACCATACATCACATACCTCTGCCTTTTCCAAACTTGTACTGCATGATTTCAAGTCAATTGTCGAGCCAGCAATATGTAGAACTGTTTCATCCGGTCTGTGAAATTCCAATGGATGTAGGTACTCTAAAGGGTGGAACTTAATTGTTGAACCCCTTGCAGGACAACTTAACTGATAATACTCGGATATTATTTGTAAAGATCCGTGATCATTGGCCTATAAACGTATTGGGGAGGAAGAAAAAGAATGGGAAATGTAAAAAGGCAGAATAAACTTCAGGAATGCAAGATTGGCATTGTAAATTTTAACAAAATATTTATTAAAAAAATTGAATAATCAAAAGAAGTTAAAAAATATTCTGACCTTAGCCCATTCTAGAATATCACCGTGGTCACTGGATTGGCCTGAAAAAGACGCCTCTTCAAGCTCTGTTTCATCAGTAACACTCCTAAAGTTTATATCTTCACTAGAACCCTGGAAACTGCATGTAGCAATTTATACCACGTATTAAGCGCTAATGTGGAACAAGAAAGATATAATAATAATATTTTGTCAAGACATTTATGCTGTTTTAGATTTAGGACTGCCTCTGTAGAGTGTCCTAGACGCAATTGAGGCAATAATAGCAAACTTCTAGCTTTTAGTGCGTACAAATACACAAATTGCATAAGTCATTGGCATACACAGACACACACATGCAAAAAAAACAAAGAAAAAAAAGGAAAAAATAAAAAGGCATCTCATAATAACATGTTGTGGTTCTTGCTTGACATATCCAAGACTGAAGACTCCAAGCCAAGATTAAGCGAGTACCTCAATTAAGTATTTCATTGAGTAAGGCCAAAACAAGAAAAGCATAATAAACTGCACTAATGTTGTATCTACTATTATGCATAAATAACCAAGCTTGAGGTGCAGGCATGTATTTTGGAGTCTTTAACACTCAAAAGTTAGCATGAAATTTTACATATATTCTATGATTCACTGGGAGTAATATGATAAATCTTTTCTCGAGACATTCAAAAAAAATTAAAAATAGAAAGAAAGAAAGAAGTAAAGAATATTAGGTATCCATTCTAAAACAGGTTGATCATAGCTATTCTCCCTCGAATCCATTACTATTAAGAGGGAGAGATGAGAGAAGAAAGAAGAGATTCTTCTATCTTTTGTAATGAGTAATATGGGTGGTTAAGCATAACATATATCAAATACTCTGAGTCTAAGTCCCAAAGAATCATGGCTTGCGTAATGAAAGTCATTCAGAAATCAGACTCCAGAAGTACCTGGAGGAAGATTCAGAGCTTTCAAACTGCTGATGTCGTAACAGAGGTAAAACAGCAATTGGTAAAAGCTGTTGTGATGATTCTTTGCTGGTTTCTATATCATCAACAAAAGCATCACAAGCTTCAGAGATCTGTGCTGCAACTAAAGATTCTTTTTCAGCTGGAAGCTTCTCTTTTTCAGGATTAATTGGAACGACAACATTATTAACAACACTTTTCTTAGACAAGAAAAAGTCCCCTTCAACATTCTGATGCTCCAGATGACACTCGTCATCTATGACTTTTTCAGGGATGGAATCGCCTGTGCTTGATTGAGAAGTTCCTACTGTTCCATTAAGCATGCCTTCTTCTTTATATTCTGGTGAAGTACTCGGAGATGTTTCATCCAAATTTTCTACCTTGTCATACCCAACGGGTGATTCCAAATCTAATTCACCAACATTTTTGGTTAACCTTTCCAGCCTTTCTTCAGCGAATATGCTACAGGGGAAAACGTAATAAAACTTAAAGTAAACGAAAAACAAACAGGAAGGAGTGGGGGAATGGGGGAAACATAAAAGGGAACTAGATCTTAAAATCAGTATTAAATAGAGCTCAACTTAAATAATTTGTTACATCAAACACAAATTGTTAATGGAAAAATATGGTATATTTAACAAACTTCCCAACAGATTAAGTGCCTAAACAGTAATATAGACAATATCAATGCTTTTCAGTAACCAAAAACTCATATAGAGCTTGTATATTATAGTTCCTGTTTTCTAAATGAGGATAAGAACTGAAATACAAATTTCTCCAACGGGTTAAAACATCTTTTTTATCAAGCTGGTTGTAATGTTTGAAAGGATAATTATTGCCAGAAGTATATTCCACTGTACACTACGGTGCCCTCGGCCTTAAGACGGATCAAAGAAGAGTGAGGAAAGTAATATATGCTGTTTGACATGCATATGCAATTCTACATATCACAGATCATAACTTTTATGTACTCGAGCAAATAAGTTGCATGCATACATGTTTCAGTTTGTCTCACTTACATAATTTAATTATAACAATGAAGAACTATTAGAAAATATTTACTTATTTTTTGATAAGTAACTTAGAAACTTTTCAATTTTTTTAACACCCAACTTTCTATAAGGCATAGTGTGCAGCACAGGAAAGGGAAAGAAAGTAATAAGTTGAAAAAGAAAAATACCCTTTCATTTGCATTATTCATACTTTAAAAAATTCAGTACTAAGTTTTAATCTTTTTTTCACCTTTTATTTTCACTTAATATTCCTAGCTCTTTACAATTTGCAGACACAATCCATGTTCTTTCTTCATAGACACCTCTGCACTTGGCTACTATGTCATTTGCTGAGGGACGGACCTATTACCTAATTACCTTTTTCATTGTTGGAGAATAATTACAGTCCTAGTAGAAACTTAGAACCGGTATAGGGAAAGTCCATAAATGTATACGGATTAGTTTGTAAGAAAATTAGAAAAATATGGTTCTTAAAGTGAATTCTGAATCTTTGCAGCCCTTAACTCTGCCTCTGGTCATGCATCCCTAAGAAACATTAAAAAAATAAAAATAACCCTCAGAGATGCAGTATACTTTCTCGTTGCACCAATGGTATATCCCAATTTAACTATTCAGCTTAGTTCAAACTTATAGCTTCACCGATAAACAGGTATATGATCCAACAGCCACAAACACAGTTCTACGATGTCAAAGCAATACAAAAACAATTAAGTAACAACCTGAGTAAAAAAGTTATGATAAAAAGACTTTTCTCTCTAGTTAACATACGAATCCATTCAATTTAAATGTTTACAAACCTATTCAATACGCCAAAATGCAGTTCAAAACAAGGAACCCGTGAAAGAATGCAATAACATCTACTCGTAGTTAATATCTGCCGGCTCAAGGGCAAGTGCGGAGGTTGACCATCTGAAATCATGGAAATTAATCCAGAGGGCTTTTGTATTATTTCATCAACTAACACACAGCAACCATACAGGGTTGACTCATCAGCAACCTAGATAATATAAACATTGTTAAAATATGTTCCGAACGGATAAAAAGATGAAGCACGTATTTTATCAATCAATGTGACATATGTGGAAATATAAAAAGCATATTCTGAAAGAAAGTATGGCCAAAACATGCCAGCTCAAATATGCATATGGCAGAAGCAAAGCAGTAATTTGATGACCTGAAGGAGAACCTGACAACATTCAAGCTTGCATTGATTTCTTTTAATTATAGCATCTGAAAAAGTCTTTACTAGGCGAACCAATGATCAGATAAGTGCCTTGTGATTCAGTGGGGGAGATTTAATTACTAGTAATTTCACCAATGCAAGTGTCTTGTTACTCGTATGATTCTTAAACACTACTTTTAGGTAGTCATAATAATTTCTACATGTACTAGTATAGAACAAAACCAATGTTCTAAAAGGTGTTAGGCGGGCGGCCAGGGGGCCTAGGCGAGATTTTTTATTTTAAGATAATTTTAATATTTTATCTTACATTATTCTAACAAAACAATAATATAAAGCAAAATAATCTATAATAAAGATAATAATTAAATTATAGAATTAGCAGTAATTGCACTTAAGTAGTAAGATATATATCCATTGCTTGAAATAATTAAATTATAGAATTAGTGTTACTAGTAAGTAGTAACTAGTAAGTAGTATCTTGATATCTTCATATATATAATTATATCATTACTTCTTCTCTCTCAAAAATTTAAATAAATATTATTTTAAAAATTAGTGTGAAGTTTATTGAATGAGACATTTGATATTATTAATTATAGAATTATTTTAATTTGTGTAATTTTCAAAATTGAGAACTTAAAGAAAATGACAAATACCATATACTAAGTATGACTAACATATCTTTGACGTATTAGTTTTATTCATAAACAAAATTGGTATTAAATAATAAAATTTAAAATTTTAAGAATTCAATTCAATATTAAAACTTAAGAAACTAAACATAAATTTAAGAATTATATTGAATTAAACTAAATATTACAAATGTATCATCATTTATATAATTTCAAGTTGGTACAAGTTCAAAAAATTACAAATATAATAAAATTATCCATTTTGACTTGATCTTGTTCACTTCTTGTTGTGAATTGATATGTTACAACTTGCATTAAGAATATGGTAAATCATTAGAAAAATAAATATATCAAGATCTAGTTTTGGTAATAATTTAAAATAAAAAAAAGTCTCCGCCTTCCCGCCTAATTGGATAGAGCGTTTTTTTTCACCGATTTGGCCTTAGGCGCGGCGCCAGGCCCCCGCCTAGTGCCTAGGCGCAGCCTAGGCCGATTTTTAGAACAGAGAACAAAACAACATAGAACCAGGACTATGACAAAGCAATATCACAAATGGAAAATCTGACAATTATAGTCTTAGGTGGTGTTTGTTTACCTCTTAATACCTCTTCATAGTCCACCTCTTATTCACTAAGAGGCATAAAGTTGTTTGGTAAAAAAAATTTGCCTTTGAATGTGTCTAAATCGTTGATATAAAAAATTAAATCTAAATCATTTAGAGGTCCATCCGAATGAAATTAATTATTTTTCGAACAAAAACGACCTCTTCAATATTATAAAATTCTTCTTTTATAACCCTAATCAATATTCATCTTTTCCTCTTTCCCTCTCTTTCCTCCTGCAGTCGACTATGTTCTCCTCTTATCACCCCCAAAAAAATGTCGACCGGAAAAAAGGGAAAAGGCTGGAAACCCAACATGAAAACCAAATCTCCGGGACCACTATCAAACTGCAAGCTCCCCCACGACGTCGTTCTCAACATCCTCTCCCGTCTCCCCGACAAAGCCCTTCTCCGATTCAGATGCGTGTGCAAACCTTGAAAATCCCTAATCCAAAGCCCTAAACTCATCAATCTCCACCTCTCGCACCAGCCCAAACCCAACAACAGTTGGCAGATTCTTAGGCCTTAGCTTTTTTCTAGGGTTTTGAAGTGGGACACTTCAACATAAAAGATGAAATTGATGATGATATGTATACATACACATATATATAATTATACAGAGATTAAAAAAAAGTGAAGAAAAGATGGAGCTTGTGAGGCTTTGGTGCTTTATTCATGCACTCTCTCTCTATATATAATTTTTTTATACAAGTCTTTTTCACACTGTATGTAATTATCTATTCCAATGGTGAGGAGAGAGATTTTTGAATAGTTTTAATGAGTGGTCAAAGATCTATTATTGTTGTGTTTTCTCCATTCATTATTACAATTATTATTAATATTTATTGGATTTGATACATTTTGTTTCATTATATTATGGTCAAAATATTATAAATATAATCAAGTTTTCAGTTATACAAAGTGCCAAGGGTTGATCTAGAAGATGTTCCATGAAAGGCTCACTCCATAACATCCTATAATGTTGAATTTGATCCTAAGTACCTTTGGCTAATTATCAGCCTAGCATATCTATAATTTAGATTTTCTGCCCTAATAACAATAACTTCAAATGAATCTGGTATTATGTGGATGTTCTAGCAGTACGTCGACCTGGCGGAACAAGTTGAAACAGAGGAAGTAGCACCAGTTTGAGATAACAAGAAAGAACAAGATCAAGATACACTGGTCACGTATATTGCAAATCCGCAAGTATCGTAGTGACGAAGATTAACATAGGCCCTTCAACTAAAAGCAATTTTCCTTACATATGCAAGGCCATAAAATGATTATTGATTCACAAAAATATATATCTACATGAATCAAAGGATAGGCTCAATAAGCAAAAGAAAACAACCACAAATTAGTTTTGAGACAGTCATTCGACCTTGCCCTACTAAAGAACAAAACAGGGGTCAGTGGTTACTGCAGGACCCATTTTGAACAAGGAAACAAATTATAAAACTGGAGGTATATAAGTTTTAATGAGTGCAAAATGATTTGTTTATTGGATCGCTATTAACTCGGAAAAATGTTGTTGACCTGCATTCTTTACCAATAACTTGGAAACCATCAAGTTAGTCCATCAGGAAACAATTGGAATTTTTTTGAAAGAAACGTAGATTGTGATTGATATATGGGTTTCATGAAAGTAAAAACATAGTTCATAGGAAGAAAATTATTCTTGTCACACAAGATACAAGAAGTTGGAAGAACTGAATCTGCAGGAATTAGGACCATTTAAACTCAAATTGAACACCAAAGCAGCTCAAACTCAATGGAGGAGAGGAAAAAGAAAGTATTGTGGTGCTTCATGATTTACCTGCAGTCGGAATACAAATGACAAGTCACTCTGTTTAAGGTGTTCCTGCAGAACCACAGCATGTAAACTCAGATCATCGTCTAATTATAATACAGAGGAAAATGAAAAAAAAAAATTGTCTGTTATAAAATATTCAGCACGATTTTCCATCAGTATTCACCTACTTCAGTGAGAATTTTCAGAAAATGATATGAACGTGGAAAGCATAAGCATAGATACCTGGCCAAGAAGTATTTCATTCAACTCACTCATTGACGGAGTTCTCTCAACAGCATGAACCTTCAAGCAAACAGTACCAGCATTCAGAACTCTTTCATAACAATTCACATCGACGTAAAAGTATAAAAAAAGTACAAGAGATGAAGAGAATAGACAAGATAAGGGTGGGAAAACCGTTCAGAACTAATTCAGATTTTTAACTATAAAGCCGATGTAGGAAAAATATCTAGTATATATACAATAATAAAAAGGAGATTTGGAACTCAAACAAATCCCATTAAAAATGAAAAACCCATATTGTAAAAGAAAAGTACTTGACATTTTATATTATTTTGTTTTTCTTTGTTTGCATGCTTTACAAAAAGGTGAATTTTAGAATCGTATGCAGACTAAATACTCCATTCCGAAATATAAGATTAAGTTTGCCTTTTCTTTTCAAAGTCAATTGAAATATTTTCAAATTAAAACTCATGTGATCCATTTAACTTTCAAAAACAATAAATCTTGTAATCCATAGTACTTGTTTAGTAGTTTATCCTTTTAATAATTGTATTGCCTAAAATTGATTGAATGCACATCAATTTTGAATTTTAAGAAATATCAAATTGACTTCAAAAGGTCAAAATTGACCTATATTTTGGAATGGAAGTTGTATATCAAGACAAAAGTTGACTAGTTAATAAAACCTACAAGACTACAGATCTTAATTCCTTAAATTTAGGAACCACGTAGCCAGGCTGCATGGCCCAACCTCTTCGGTTGGAACAGCAGCCATAACTATGCACCACAGGTCCAGCCTTCTAAGCCAAACCAATGTTCAGTCATCTTAATTCCCCCACTGATGGTTACAAGCTCACACTGGTGAGATTAGCTAGGTCATAAGCCCTTCTTTAAAGAGTAGCGAGCGCATCACGTCAACTCGTCAAGCATGTTTCAAAGAGAGTAAAAGCTTCCCACTGTCAGATTTAATCCTTTACATAAGTTGACATGGCAATATGTTAGCAGAACTATAACCTTCATATGTCCTGTTGATATTTAGGTGTAGTTCTTCAAAATATTTGAAATCAATTTTCATTGGATGAAATCAAGATAACAAGCTTCCATATTAAACAAAAAAATTTTAACAATATATGCAAATAACCACTGGACCAAACTGAAATAAACACAATAGTTTGAGAGTGCAGCACTTTTCAAGTTATTAAAATACAATACAAAAGACCCATAGTATGAAAAACCCACCTCAACACCTGCAGGAAAGCAGAACGAAAGAAGATCCTTATATTTTAGAGGCAGCTGTTTTTCAGGAGGATAAACAAATAAGACCTGAAAGAAAAAGCAGACAATCACATTTCATATTCAGCAAGTCCACAAGAGTCTAACAGCAAACACCGCACATTATGCAAGTAAAATCAGTACCTGGGGTTCAAGATTTGGTTCTACACGCAACTGATGCTGACTACCAAACGCACTTCGAAATCTACCTGAACCTTCAGACTTACTTCCAAAGTACAGCTGCTGAAGTGCCCGAATATCACAGTTAGGATGAAGTCCAAGAACCACCATGCTCTCAAAAATCCTTGATGGTTCTTTCCAAATCCTGTGATCCTGCACAATTGAACAACATTATAATTATCAGAAGACAATGAGCAGAACTTCTTCAGTGTAGTATCAACAAAATCGAGTGGATAAAGTTGTGTAACCAAAAACGAGTGGAAAGATTATTAACGTAAGTTTTGGAAAAAGATGAGCAATCTTACTTATCAAAGAAAAAAAAAAGAGAAATAAGTAATCTGGGACAAAGGGGTCCACTTGAAGAAGAAAGCATACCAGGGACTGCAGCTGAAAGCTTGCCCATTGACGCTTTTGGCTAGTTAGAACTTCTGGATTGTAAATTCCACTTTTTGTTTCAGGGGGATGTGACAAGCCTTTCAGTATTCTAGAAACTTGACGCTGAAGCTTCTCAAGTTGGTTACCACTGTCATCTTTAGAAGAAAATACCACCGGTGGTCTTGGTGATCGAGAAGCAGTGGCAGATGCAGCTGCAGCAACAACAGCTCTGGCAACATCTTCAGTTGTCTGCATGAAGAATGAAGCACCCCAACCAGGGATACCAAACTCTTCATTGTTCTCCATATTTGAATTTTTCTCTCCTGCCAAGAACCATAATTATCATCCATGCTGGATAACAAAAATACTTTGACGATAACAGTTGGGCAAGTAAGAGAGGGGCGCAGAGAATCACCAAATAATGATTGCACTTAAGCTGAAAGCTGATATTCAAAATTCTTAAAATTGGACAAGGTGTTGAAAAAATAAAACACCTTTTTCATTTTTAATTTGCTATGGAAACATAACTTCAATGGCCTAGCTAATCATGCTTTTGATGGGCAATGCATATGCTACACACATCATGACCCTTCAATCCAATACTATGTTTAGTATTGTCCCTTGTGCCTTACTGTAACCGTGTACCGTGAAAAGTGACAACACCCATGCCTTATCAACTGAAGGACTTCTCATTAACTCACCCCTTGGCCTAATAGTCTATCACTAACATAACTAACATTCAATATGTTACAATTCGATCCCTTTTCTCTGTAGCTTCTAAGTTCAGAAAATTTAATCTCAGACAAATAATATAATTCCATTCTGAAATTTCAAATACCACTTATAGAACTCCGATTTGTTGCCAAAAAGCAGTACAAACACCCTGGAGCTCAACCAGAACATAAAAGTTTCAGTCTTTCCGAGTTAATTTTCAGTTAGACAGACTCTAATACAAGGGGGGGGGAAAGTTGACAATATTTAACCAATAACGGACAGATGCTTCATCACAATAAACACCTCACTTGGACATAAAACAAATACTTGAGTGAAGAATCGCAATTATTATACAGCATAAAAAACTCTTCTTTCATGCGATTAACAAGAATCGAAATTTAGTTCTAAGATGAACATGAACCCATAAACGAATCGATCACAATTATTTTAAAGTAAATTTCAACACTTGTATAAAAACGATGGAAATAAAACACAAACTCACCTTATATTAGTCCATAAATTAAGCGACTTACAGATATATATATATATATATATATATATATACACACAGAGAGAGAGAGAGAAAATAGAGTTTTAGAGCGATGGAGATTCCAGAAGGGCAGTTTAGGGGATAGCAAACAATCTTATTATTCTTCAGGAAATGAAGAACCCAAAAGAGGGATGAAGATGAAAGGACTCTGTAATTACTTCTATTTTATTAAGGCTGACTTCTGTTCCTCCAAATTGTCAATCACTTCTTTAAAGTTCATTTTAATATTTTAAAATATGTAGTAATAATTATTTTAATATTTTAAAATAAAATAATTGTTTTCAAAATAGTTACTTTAATATTTTAAAAAATTATTAATTTAATTTAATATTTTAAAAATAAAATATTTTCTTAAAATAATTTTAAAATAAGAATTATTTTTAATATTTTAAAATAAAATGGTCTTTTAAAATAATTAATATTTTTATATTTTTTTTATAAAAAATATTTTAAAATCTTAAATAATTATTATTTTAAGGAACAAATATTAGAAACTTTTAATTTTTTCAAAAATGAGTAAAGTTTCATAAAACATAGATTTAAAAAAGTAAAGTTAAATTTTTTTAAATCTTAATTATTTTTATAAAAATTTAAAAATCTTTTTAAAAAATTGTTTTATGAAATAAAGTTTTTAAAATATATATATTTTATAAAACTTTAATCATTTTTTAAAAAATGAAAACTTTTCAAAAAAATTCCTAAAAAATTATTATTATTAAAACTTTTAAATTTATTTTTTAAAATAAATTGAATCAATTTTTATTTATCTTTTATTGTTTTCTGTATTTTAATTTCTAATTTAAGTTTTATTTTTTAAAATTATAATATTAAGAATACATATAGTAATAATAGTAAAGATATTAATTTTTTTTCTTAAAACAAAGTTTTGCATAAAAATGAAAAAAATCTACTTTTTTAAAAAAATAAAGTTTTATTTTCTTATTTAATCTATATTTTATGAAAGTTTACTCATTCTTGAAAAACTAAAATTTCTAATATTTTTTCTTAAAATAATAATTATTTTATCACTTTTTAAAAGTAATATATTATTTTAAATATAAAAATTAATTATTATTTTAAAAATAATATGTTATTTTAAAATATTAAATATAATTATTATTTTATGATATCAAATATAATTAATATTTTAAAATATTAAATATAATTAATATTTTTATAATAATAATTATTTTAAAATATTACATGTAATTATTATTTTAAATTTTTTTAAATAATACTTTCTTTTTAAAATACTAAAATAACTATTTTTAAAATAATTATTTATTTTAAATTAATTATTTATTTTAAAATGTTAAATAAAATTATTATTTTGAGATTATTTCAAAAACTAATATTTTATTTCAAAATATTAAAAACAATTTTTTATTTAAAAATTGGGGTTCGGGCAAACTATGTCGGTTGATCAAAATGGGTCGAGTTGTGCTCAAATCAGGTTGGCGGAACATAAACGCGTCAAAAAAATACCACCTTAATAACCTAACTGATGAAAATTGAAATTTTGAAATGATTTTGAAAGTGAGTGACAACTTTGAGGAACAAAAGTGTCAATCAACCTTTATTATGGGATGGATGGAGCATAGCGTACTATGTGTGTTTTAAAAATCAATGCATCTGTACAAGTTAGTCTATAAGTTGGTGTTTGTTTATGTATGAATGACTCTCAATTAACCTGCCTCTGATTTGGTCATAGGTAAATCTTGTTTAGTACTTTCTCCGTCCCAAGATAAAAGTTTTGGTAGACTTTTAACGCATATTAAGAAGAGAATGAAATGATAAAATTATCCATAATAATGTCATTAATTATTTTCAATGTAGGTGAAAGATAATTAGAATAAGAAAAGTATGAGATATTTAATGCTACGGGTATAATAAAAAAAATGTGTTAAAGTTTTGTTATTAAAGGAAAATGGACATTTAATATGGGACTACCCAAAAATAGTAATAAGGACGTTTATCATAGGACGAAAGGAGTAATTTTTTATTTTTGCCACGTAATGCCTATTAATCGTTAAGACATAAACTCAAATATTAACTATGAAGAGATACCTCGTAAAAGTTTATTTAAAATTTATAGACAAAATTATCCTCAATAAATATTGTACCCCTTCAATTTCAAATTTTAAGATCATTAAAATAAAATTTGTAAATAACGCAAAGTGTTAAAATAGTAAAATAGTGTCATTAAGATGTTTTACACTTTTTGTTATCAACCAATTTTTTAGATTGATTCTATTTCATTCAGATAATATAATTTATTAAGATATATTAACTAATCATATCTTAATTACTTAATTTTATCAAACACCACACATAACATTGTTTGAAAATAGTAGAAATTAAAAATTATTTGTAAGACTCGAATTTTATGAAATAAAAGTATTCAATTTTTCTATTCAAGAATTGGTTAAATTGATAAAAGTTAAAGTTAAGGGTGATATATGAAATTTTTTTCAAAATAAGCGAGGGTATAAAGTATTCATTATTGTTGGGGAATATTCGTTTGGTCGTGGAATATTCTTTCTACATTGGGAATATTTGCGTGACGACGCACAGTGACCATGTATGTGGGCCCCATATGTGAAAGCGATTGGATGAAGAAAAGCGACAAATATAAGTTGGTTAAAAATAACAGGCAGTAGTTATTATATCAATTAAGATTGTTGGAATACCCGTTGGTTAAAATACTGATAATACGCGTGGTTGCATTTAAAGATGACACGCAGTATTGCACAATATTATTGAATTATTGATCCTTACGTAAGAAGGCACTACTCAATAATTTTCACGGTGAGTTCTTATTCAATATTTTATTTTATTGATTCAATAATTCTTTGCGTTGATATTTTATATTATTGTTGTTCAATAATTGTCACCGCACATTATCTCCATTATCGGATCAATAATTCATATTATTTGAATAATATTATTAGATAGCATTATTGGCAATGTCTAGAAGTTTCATTAAGGAGAGGTTTGGTCACCTAATTCGCTTGCCAAGAAGGAGAAATCCTTATCGGAAAGCCCGGTCTTTTCACAGAGGCAGCTGGTTATCATAAATGTGATTACGTAATATTATTTGTGAATAATTAATTATTGATTCATATGATAAGAAAATATTTATTTGATGTGGATATAAATGATGGATTTATTTATGTGGTTATAAGTGAAGGAATTAATGATGAGGTGTTTTATCAGTATTTGTCGAAATGGAGAACAAAATATGGGATTTTCGGAAAAATTAGTTTATTACTTGATTTTGTAAAATCCATAACTCTTTAATGTATAATGAGTTAAGAGATGAGCCATATATCAAAAAGAAAGCCCTAGAAGTAAGCTAACTGAGAATTTGAATCACCCAAAAATTCTTTGTAGATATTTCGTGGTGAAATTTTGAATGAAACTGGTCCGAAGGACTAATAGTCCGAAAAATCAGTGTTCTTCAGCTATATTGCGTGAGTTATAAATTTTGATCCGACCGTTGGATCGTTGTAATTTTTGGATATGTTATACATACATAAGTTGAGTATATGTCCACAAATTTTGAACCGTTAAAAATGAACGAATGATTTGTTATGAATTTTAAGAGGTGACTGATACGGAAATTAGGTTTATAATTGATTTTGGTGGAAAATTCTAGAATTGAGTGGGCCCCACTTGTGGTTGGTGAAGAAATGTGCTGAATTTTATTTCAAATGTGGTGGGTGGGAATAGTAGCGTGTAAAGCCATCGGGTTCTTGAGTTAAGTCTCGCTTTTGCGTCTTAACATTTTCCTATAAATAGAGGGCTAAGTTAGAATTGAAAATCACACCGAAACAAAGTTTTCTCTCTTCTCTCTCTAGATTATTGAGTGTAATTTGTGAGTATTTAGATACTTGGTGAGTTGATATTCATCGTCTGCAAGTTTCCTTGATAATATATCCAGATATCCTGTCGGAAGTCTTTGCTTCTTTTGAGGTAAGGGATAGTAAGGGATATTATTTTTTTTGTAATGATATTATTTCTTCAATATCATTATCTTTGAAATGTTGATCTGAAGTTTTTATCAAATTTGGAACTTTTTCATGTATGGGGTTACTATTCATGAGTTCTTATTCACGAGTTCTTATTCAGCGAAGTTCTTATTCACGAGTTCTTATTCGAGTCTTACTATTCATGAAGCGTGAAAATGTTTTTTTTTGTGGAATTTCTAACTTTTTGGTGTCTGAGTTCTTATTCACGATATCTCAGCACTATTCACGAATCACTAAGACTATTCATAGAAAAATGAAATTTTTCTTTTAAATCTAAAATATCTATTCGGATACTAGCTTTGATTGTATCCATGTTTTGATCATTCTTGAATTTTACACCACTATGATTATTTTTGAGGTATTTTTGGACGTGGATAAAACCAATGCAAAGATGAATGATTTACGAAGAATATCTTTGGCTGTAGTGTGAAAAGATGAACGGTGTTTAAATGAACATGACCGGTGATGAATATCTTTAGCCAAGAGTGCAAAGATGAATTATTGATGAATATCTTTTGCTCGTAGTGCAAAGATGACTTGTTGATGAATATCTTAGCTTTGTAGTGCAAAGATGAATTATTGATGAATATCTTTTTGCTCGAATGCAAAGAGACGACACATTGTTGTTGAATATCTTTTTTTGTAGTCAAAAAGATGAATTATTGATGAATATCTTTGGCTTCAGAATGCAAAGATGACCGTTGTTGAATATCTTTGCTTTGTAGTGTAAAGATGGGCTGTTGATGAATATCTTTGGCCCGTGGTGCAAAGATGAATTTATTAGTATGATTATGAGCGAGGGCGTGATTTGGTATAACCATGATCTTTGATGTTTCGGTAAAGACAAGTGATGAAAATTATCTTTGTCTTGGATGAGAAAGAATTTAGAACTACAATTACGATATATGAGTTATACACGTGATTGTGGATGAGAATTGTTGATTGATGTTACGAGGATAAAACATTGTTGGTGGATTTTTAACATGGAGAAGACAATAGACTTTATAGTCTATTCGACTCTTCTAATGGATCGCTTTCGTTCATTTGCAACTATGGGTTGAAAAGTTTTATCATCTACGTATATGTTCTAAATCTACGATTTATTCTTGATGAAGACTATTGATAATTTATTTATCTTTAGTCGTAATATTCTTTCTCGAGCTAGTTGTGCTCACCCTTTTGTTTCACAATTCCTTTCGGGTAATAAAAAGTGTAAATTTGGGTCGGCGCGGGGATAGCGAGGAATAGAGTGGTGATCTATAGATGTTGAGGGTGAGGTGAATTTAACTTGGAATGGTGTTTTGTCACTATCATACAAGATGTCTAATGACATACAACCTCGTGTTATCATAAGACACGTGGTTGTCTTTCATCCACTTCGAGTATATTTACAAGCACTACCTATATAATCTTGGTGTTTGTTTGGAGTATAATACCCAATTAGAGACAGGTGGAGATAATGATATGTCAAGAGAAGACTCACCATTGGGAAGAATATGATAGTAATCTTCTCGTTTTTCTTTGGGGTTTATTAGGTTAACCAAGGATAATTACGTGGCCATATGATATCTACCATAACCTAAAATCATGGCCTCCCACGTACGAAGGTTTCTTGAAGCACTTCCCAAAGTTTCTAATTTCTAAAAACAGTTTTTTTTGTACCTTTATGTAAGGTGTCATGGTGACGTGTTATCCAAGTTGGTGTCGAGTTACATTTGGTATATATTGGTATCCAAACTCACAAAGATATGTGTTGTTGTATTTTGCACGACAATTGTTGTAATAAAGTTGTAGTTATTTCTGTACCATGTATTTAACGACTCAGAATAGGTTGGATGGAATGGACCTATTTTGGGGTTGTTACATTATTACCTTTCGATTAACATTATAATAAGTGACAATAGTAAGACCTTTCGATTTACTACGTGATGTCACATGTTTAATTTTATCTATTAAGCATAAGTTAAACTCAATATATTCTATAAAAATTGGAGGCAAGTATTTCTGAATGACTTAATTTTCGTTGTCTCTATTTCTCGTCATGGAATAAGGGATTGAATTTGAATCCTGTCGACATATAACATGGATGATTTGGTCAACACACTGCTAAGCTAAACTCTTATCGTTCTCATTCTCTGGTGTCCACTTGTTTTTTTTTTAAAACATATAAATAAAATTAAAGTTTTTGGAGGTTTATCTTTGATGATGCATAAAATAAACTTTATACACACCTGTCAAGTAATAATAAATGCGATATTTAAAGTAGAAAAATAAGACAATATGTAACATTCACTACCCCTAGTAATAATAAATGCGATATAATGAACTTTATACACACCTGGTGAATGACTCTAGTTGCCTAACACTTTTTATTATATCAAGTGCGTTAGAGGGAGTACAGAGACTACAAACTTAAAGATATCAAAGTGAGTTACCTCCTAGTGATGATGAGTCGTTCCATTTATAGCCGACCCCAAACTCTTTGAACTCGAGCCTATATTCATTTTCACTCGCCAGACTATTTGAACTAGGGTCTATATTTCGTATTGGGCTCACGAGATGGGCTGAATCCTTGACTAGACCCATCAATCTTATTAGGCAATTTCAAATAAATTTAGTGGTAAAATAGTTTTGATGTTAAAATTAAAATTGTTAGATTGACTAGAAGTTTTGTTGATATTAGATTATAAGATGAAGATCGAATATTGTAAGTTTTATTCTCCCTTAGATTAAGACAAATTATTATAATAAATTTGTTTATTAAAAAAAGAAGTAGTTGGTGTGGGGAAAGTTGAAATTGGAGTTTCTAAGAACAAATAAAGCCCATATGGTTGAGCCCAAATACACTGCAGATATGAGAGAAAATAAACAGCCCAATTCAATCTTCCCACGATTTCGTTTTTAAATGCGACAAAAGTTGAGTTTCCCGCCCAAATAGTTAATTGTTTCATATTTTACTCATTTGCTCACTCTATTCGTTTGCTGCTAATGGTGGTCTGACTGCTAACCGATTTGGAGAGTCGAAATTTTGTTCTCTGGTAGAAAAACAGATTGAAACCTTATTTTTCGCAGTAAATCGAAATAATCAGGAACGTGAAACGAGCATTGAGACGGAATCGACGACCAACGAGTTCATGGCTACCGACTCGGACTCAACTCGAGGGAGATCTAGAGCTCCCAGGCTGGTTATCAGCAAAATGGAAATGGAAAACTTTAAATCCTACGCTGGTAAACAAATTGTCGGTCCTTTCCACAAGGTTAGGGTTTATATCCTAGGATTTTCAATTGTGTGGACATGTATGTATCTGTCTACCTTAATTTAGAAATTGGATGCTGTTTTATATTTCTTTTGGTTTCATTGAATTGTCGAACAGAGCTTTTCAGCAGTGGTTGGGCCAAATGGTAGCGGGAAAAGCAATGTGATTGATGCTATGCTTTTCGTCTTTGGAAAGAGAGCCAAGCAGGTTAGAAAATTACTGCAATCGGGTTACTTTTCTCTCTTTATTTTGTTATCTTTGTATTCTCTGGTGTTATTACAGCTGAAAAATGAAATAAATTGATTGCTTTTGGTTTTCTAAATGTCACACCATAAATTTAAACAAATTTATGTGTAGATGCGTCTTAACAAAGTGTCAGAGCTGATTCACAATTCTACAAACCACCAGAATCTGGAGTGTGCTAGTGTCACAGTATACTTTCAGGAGATCATTGATTTGGTAATTTTTATTGTTATTTTTCGTTTTAGGGCCTTCACTCCCCTCATTATATGGTGCGTAAAGAAGTTTCATTTCTTTTGCTTATAGGAGGACGAGACCTATGAAGTTGTTCCAGGGAGTGAATTTAGTATAACTCGTAAGGCATATCGAAGTAATAGCTCTGACTATTTTGTTAACAATAGTTCCAGTACTTTTACTCTGGTTACAAAGAAGTTGAAAGAGAAAGGAGTGGACTTGGACAATAACCGTTTTTTGATTCTTCAGGTTCGTAGTTTGTTATATTTTGTTGTAGTTTGAGTAAAAAGTTTTATCTAGTGCTTTAAATCATTATTGTTGTCCTTTTATCAGGGTGAAGTTGAGCAGATATCATTAATGAAACCAAAGGCTCAAGGTCCCCATGATGAAGGTTTTCTTGAATATCTAGAAGATATAATTGGAACTAACAAATATGTTGAAAAGATCGACGAATCATCTAAAGAGTGAGTTTTTTGATTTATTTCAAACATCCCTGTTCTCCCTGCATACACATGTATCCTCTATCGTACATCATATGTATATTTTGGTAACTGCACATAAATTATTGTTACTTAACTGTACAAAATGCAACGTCAGTAAGTGCATGATTCAATAAGTTCATTGTAAATGGATGTGTTAGGAAGAGAAAATCTCCAATAGAGATGATCTAACATCATAAAACCAATGCTGTCAATTTTAAAGCATGCACTAGTGTTTAGTAGGACGGCTGACCATATCCTGTCAAACTATTCAGATGTTGGTCACATGATTTATCTATATATTTGTATTCTTACGCGAATAACTCTTCGTCACGTACTTTGATTTCTGAATGAGTTCATCTACCTTTTATGGATGCACCTCAAGTTTCTAACACATACAAGGTTTTTTCTCCCTTACTCATAGGCTAGAAGCCCTTAGTGAGAGAAGGTTGGGGGTTGTGCAGATGGTTAAGTTAGCAGAGAAAGAAAGAGAGAGCTTAGAGGTATTCTTTTGTTTATGCAGAGTTTTACATTATCCGTGAGTTGTACTTTAATTAATCAGACAACTTTTTTCATACCATCAGAATGTGAAGAACGAAGCAGAAGCCTACATGCTCAAGGAGTTGTCACTATTGAAATGGCAAGAAAAAGCGACAAACTTGGCTTCTGAGGAAAATACTGCTCAAATGAGGGAAGTACAAGCAAAACTTTCCTGTCTGGAAGAAAATCTTAAAAGTGAAAGGTAGTCTGGATTATAAAAGAGTCGACAAATTTTGATAAAATTGCTTGAATTGAAGATTTGTTTCAGTTGTCGTTTGAATTAAATTGGGCATTTATTCTCAGGGAAAAGATTAAAGTAAAACACAATACATTGAAGGAACTTGAGGTTATGCACTTGGAAAAAGCAAAGCTTCAAGAGGTATGCAGACATCAGTTTAAGTTTTTTGTGCGGTAGTGTTATTAGAAAACTTTGCATGGTATTTTCTAGCTTGTAGTCTCATGAGAGAAAATGCACTCATCTCTAGATCCCTATGGCATATCTTAGGCATGTTGTCATTTATGGTAATGATTTTTGCCTTAATTCAGTTTGTCTTGGTTCAGATGTTTTGATTTAACTTTTGCAAGATGTGTTCTTAACCTTTTTTTTTGTTGGAAATCTAGGAACTTGATAGTGATCTTAGACACTGCAAGGATGAGTTCAAGGAGTTTGAAAGGCAGGATGTAAAATACCGGGAAGATTTCAAGCATGTGAAACAAAAGATTAAAAAACTAGATGATAAACTTGAAAAGGCAAGTGAACAAGTGGTCATCACATGTATGCAATGATTCATGCATCTTACTTTTAGATTTTGTTTTAGGATTCAGTAAAGATCACTGACATCACAAAGGAGTCTGAGGAGTCAACTGATCTGATTCCACAACTGGAAAGTGATATTCCTAAACTACAAAAGCTTTTGGCAGACGAAGAGAGAATATTAGAAGAAATTAAGGAGAACTCAAAAGGTTGTGTCATTTTTTTATTGAAAGAGCTTTATATGTGAAATACTTAATTCAAGGTCCATAGATATTTCCTTGGATTATTTTCTAATTTCTATAGACTTGTAAATTTGTTAACTTTTTGTGTACATATTTTCTAATAGCACTACTGAACTCGTCCACATAACTCGTCCACATCCCATATTCCTTAAATTTTTTTCTGCATATCACACCAAACTTGTCCTGCCATTATATGTTTTGCATTATAAGATGTTGTAATTCATTTGAAATTAGTGTACTGATGATGATATTTGCAAATTAACCTAGTGCTAGCATTAGGGTGTACAGTTTTCCAGATAAAATCAAGAACTAAGCCAACTAAACTAACTTTTGTTTGAAATGATTTGCCTTTGCATTTTTTTAGTTCTGTTTTGGGTTAGTAACCGATACTTTTGGTTGGTTACATGTTAAATAGTTAGTATGCCAAATAACCCAAGAACCAAGCCTCAATCATATAAGTTTTAGTAATGTTTAAAATACTTATTTTAGGGCTATGTTGCCGCTTCATTTTCTTTAGTTGTTTTTACTATGTATGTGCTTTAATTTTAGTTGTTTGTCATTATTGTGTTCATTGTGAGCATCATTAATCAAATTATGGGAGCCAAACCATGTAAATTGTTATATATTACTTTGAGTTTTTTGTTTGTTATATGATTTTTATTCAGGGGATGACAAGGAATGTAGAGAACAAACATTGTTCTTGCTTTATTGAACTTCAGAATAAATATTATAGTACTCAACTAATCAGAGACAAACCGAAGCTTGTGTTCAGCTGTTTTGGTTCCAATCACTATTGAGTTGGTTAGGATTACTAGTATAGATCAATCATATTTAGGTTTGATACCTTGTAAATGTCAAATTAAACAAAATTTATACAAGGTCGGTCACATGGTGTAAGTTCTTCAAAATTTTAATTTATGTTTTTTCATTCCGTGAAAATCAACTAATGTTGTAAGAATTCATCATTTTATCAGGCTTTTCGTGTTCAAAAAGTTTATTTTCAGAAGACTTTGAATAAGCCGATACACCTTTATAATGTCTTACTATCTTTGTGGTGATAATTGATGAAAAAGTTCAAGTCTAGAATCTTCTTTGAAATTTTAGAGTTGGACTAGCTTTGCAATGAAGTCTGTGATTTACTACAGTATTACCTCTTTACCTTGCTTCACATATGTATTTACACTGAGCTGTTAAATCTAACTGTTTATTCCTAATTTTCGTACATTGGCGACATTTAGTTACTTGAGATTTTAAATAATTGTGAAGTGAAAATTAATTATGGGTTTTAATTGGTGTGCAATCCAGTGGAAACTGAGATGTACCGTAATGAGCTTGCAAACGTCCGTGCCGAACTGGAACCCTGGGAAAAGAAGTTGATTGAGCACAAGGGAAAACTCGAAGTTGCATCCAGTGAGAGCAAACTATTGAATGAGAAGGTGAGATTACGAGATCAATATTTAATTGGAAAAATTCTTTTGAAAATGGATAGAAGGTGATTGCTTCTTTGTTATGGTGATGAGAAGGTTTTAAATGACTTTGTTGCCATCACATGTTAGAGAGATATTTCCATATTCTATATGGTTCCATGATAAGTGATGAAACTTGCTGTACTATGATAATTCATTGTTAATATCGTGAATAAAGGTGGCGTACACGTTGTGATCAATATCAACCTGAATATTCAAAAATTTCTCTTGCAGGCTGTCTATTAGCAGCTGAAGGTATTAATTTATTGCTTCATTTCAATTCTCAAGCCCTTTTATCTTAACAGAAAACTAGTTCTAATGTTTAGTCACGTTTTTGTTTGTCACCAATCAGAGTGTACACACATAAGCTCATCATATGGATTTATACTACAGAACTGGTTTATATTGAAACCTGTAATCGAGATGGATGTTAGTAATGTAATCATTCCTGTCAAATTTGAGATGTTTATTTCATTTACCAATGAAGGGGGAAAACTTAGTTTTGATAGCGAAATTAATTACACATTTAAGGCAATCGAAAAGCATACCCATGCAAAAGATATACTTAATATCATGCTTCATGTACGCTGTTTTATTTGCTAATCACAAGAGCGCTCTAGTCTGATCTTGGTAAATTTGTATCTGGGTCATTATTCCTCAATTTTCATAAAATTCTTCACGTAACAAGGTATCCTAGTTTACAGCAATTTATAATGACTTCCAAACCCCACTCCCCCGCAGAAAGTGATAATATGCAATCTAAATTCTAAATTATATTACAGATGTTTTTATAGGTTTTATTTACTGAAAATATGATTAAAAATTTGGACTTTTGTAGGGTTGGAAGAGTATCTTTTGGCTGACATTCTTTAGGTCATTATTACCTATCTGTGTTCATTTAACATCAGCACCAATTTGAAGGCCTTGATAGATAATAATTTGAATGGTAATATGTTTGCATAAAGTAATTTGATGCTTCCTTTCCCATGACCAAAGTGATTTTTTGTTTGACAATGTCCAATCTCTATGGTCACCCACTCTGATAATACCTTTGCATCCAGTCTTGTCAATTGGGGTTAGTAAATTTGCTATTATGGTCTATGGTAGAGTTGGATGCCATATTTGCTTGAACTTGATTTGAATGTTCAGCATGAAGCTGGTTGTGCTGCGTATGAGGATGCTAAGAAGCAGTTAAATGACATAAATCGAAACATCGAAACAAAGACTTTGAGCATGGAAAATATGCAAAGTGAATTGGAGAAACATAAGCTTGATGCTTTGGAAAATCGTAAAGTGGAACAGGTTTGTTTTCTTAATATTTTGTTTATTGTATTACAATTTCTGTTTATCTTTTTCCCATCATTGGACATGGTGAGTATATTTGAGGCTTCGCAGGCATGCCGAAAAGAGCAAGAGGCATTGGTTCCTCTTGAACAAGCTGCAAGACAAAAGGTTACAGAGCTCCTATCTGTTATGGAATCTGAAAAGAGTCAGGGATCGGTCTTGAAAGCAATAATGCAAGCTAAAGAGTCGAATGATATACATGGAATTTATGGACGTATGGGTGATCTAGGTGCTATAGATGGTGAGGGTTTTGTATATAGTGTCCATACAATATACATTCATCTTTCCATGGTTGAAAGCAAAAGCATTATGAGTCTACAACAGTGAATATATCAAAATTTCACAAGTCTAATTACGAAACTTTTACACTGTTCACTTCCATAATTTAAGAAATGAAAAGAGACCTGTTGACTGATTTAGAAGGTAGAATATAAATATCCAAATTCTTTTCTTCTCTCTATCTTCTAGGAGCTAACAACATCCTTAGTCTTTCTTGTACTTGGAGTACCCATCATTGTTAGTTGGTCATATCTCTTAAAGGGGAGTAAATTGAACTTATGGTCATGTGAACTAAAAAATTCTTCAAAAAGTTAGTTTGAAGATGGTTAAATGCATTCTAAATATGAGAGCAATAAGTGAGTCACTTGCTTTTTCTTTTAGATTTTATGATGTATCTGTCCAATTATTTCATTGCTTAGAACATGATCATATGCCATTCTTAATCTGGTTTTGTGTATAATTGCTCTTTTCATCTGTTCCGTTTTTAGTGCCATTGACCAAAAATAAAGATATATTTGAAAATATAATATAATAAAAATATTGAAGTTTAATGTGCATGCATTTTGTCATGTTTAGGAATCCTTGATGAATTTCACCAAAATGGGAATGAGGAGAGTAGTATATTAATGCATTTGAGGCATGCCTTAAAATTTCACCAAAAATGGGAATTAGGAGAGGGCGTGATAATTTATTCTGTACTGACTATTTTTTTAATTCTGTTGTTTGGTTGTATTTTTCCTTGCAGCAAAATATGACATTGCCATTTCAACTGCATGTCCTGGACTTGATTATATTGTAGTAGAAACAACTGCTGCTGCACAAGCATGCGTGGAGTTACTACATCAGAAGAATCTTGGTGTTGCAACTTTCATGATTTTGGTAACTGTTCTCCTATTAAAAACCAGATTCTCAGCACTACTGCTTAAATAAATCCTTTGTTTAGACTTCAACTGTATGGTTGTAAAAGCCAAATGTATCATTTGCTTGCTTCCTACAGCACCAAACTCAATAATGATTTATATTTTACCTTGCTATACGTAAACGTTCTTTCATTTTAACATTTAATGATGGTTGGCACACAATTAAATAATATTTAAACCTCTGTCATTTGAATATCTGAAATCTTGACATGTGGAGGTTTCTTGGTTAAGTGACCTTTATGGACCCTTTGCAGGTACATGCTCTGACCTATGCTTATCTTTTGCTAATTTCTCTTGCAGGAAAAACAAGCTAATCATTTATCAAAACTGAAGGAAAAAGTAAACACTCCAGAAGGAGTTGCACGCCTTTTTGACTTGATCAAGGTGCAGGATGAGAGAATGAAACTTGCTTTCTTTGCAGCTATGGGGAACACTGTTGTAGCTAAAGATATTGATCAGGTATGTTCTGCTTATTATTATAAATACACACACACACACACACACACACACACATATATATATATATATATACATCCACAACAACCGGTTGTTGTGGAGCAACCCCTTTTGGTCCGGCCGTTACATGTTGTAGCGGCTTGTTATAATTTTTTTTTTTGCTCCAAAAAAGGGGTTGCTCCACAGCAACCGGTTACTGTAGATGGAACCCCTATATATATATGCATGTATATATCTTCAGTTGTTTTTTGAAGACCATTTATGGAATAAAAATGAAGAATAATTTGTGCTTGGTTACTACCTGAAGGACCAAAAAGTACAATTTTTCCTTAATTCTGATCTGAATTGGTGGCATTAACAGTTACTGAGCTGCTTATAAGTCTAGAAACATTCTGAGTTGGAATTTAGTCATTAAGCTGCTTATAGTTTAGGAAATGTTTTTTATGCTTAATTGCTAGAACCACATACTTTATTATGCACATTTTTAATTGGAAAGCAGAGGTAAACTACGTAAAAGAATATAAATCCTCCAATGTTGCTACACAGAAGTGATGATAAAACTTACATCTCCAAAGCAGAGATAAATGGTACCAATTGCTTCCCAGAAAAACTCACAAATAGTGGATTGCATTCAACCTTACTTGGATTTGAGTTTGTTGCATGGACTTAATTGTGTATTTTTTGTGGGTTACCTTTTATACTTCATATAAATCTCATCTTGGGTTTGACAATTTTTGTGAATTTTTAGGCAACCCGTATTGCATATGGTGGAGATAGAGAATTTCGTCGTGTTGTAACATTGGAGGGTGCTCTTTTTGAAAAATCTGGTACAATGAGTGGTGGAGGAAGCAAGCCACGTGGTGGTAAGATGGGAACATCTGTTCGAGTCTCCAGTGTCTCTCGAGAAGTTGTTGAAAATGCTGAGAATGAGCTCTCTGTGATGGTTGCAAAATTAGATATGATACGCCAAAAAATTGCTGATGCGGGGAGGTGTTACCAGGCATCGGAGAAAGCAGTTTCACATATTGAAATGGATTTAGCCAAATGCCAAAAAGAGGTAAAATTTGGTATAAACTGTCCGCCATTTTGGCTTTCTATATTAATGAGAGACTGATGTAGTGAACTCTTTTATCATGTGACAGATTGACAGTTTGACATCCCAACATTCTTATCTAGAAAAACAACTCGATTCACTGAATGCTGCGTCAGAGCCAAAGAAGGATGAGCTTGATACACTGGAAAAACTCGCCAAAATCATCACTAAAGAAGAAAAGGAAATTGCAAGGCTCACACAAGGTTCTAAAGATCTCAAGGAGAAGGTAAGGGGATGATTACCTATCATTTGCATCACTAATCGAGAGTTTTTGGAATTGTATATTTCAGAAGTGGTCGGTCATTCTCCTTGGCCATCATGTAGTTGTATTATCATTATCTTTTTGAGAAGTTACTTATTATTTCTACAACCATCCATTCTAGGCTTTGGAGCTCCAGAATAAAATAGAGAATGCTGGGGGGGAAAAATTAAAAGGCCAAAAGTCAAAGGTTAACAAGATTCAGTCCGTAAGTATATGCAAAACTTGTTTATGCATGATTACATAGATAAGTACTTCCACCAATTAATGTTGTCTGCTTTTCAGGATATTGATAAGAAGAGCACAGATATCAACCGTCACAAAGTTCAAATAGAAACAGGTAAAAAATTGATCAAGAAACTAACAAAGGGGATTGAGGATTCAAAGAAGGAGAGGGAACGAGTTGTTTTGGAGAAGGAAACATTGCTTTCCACCTTCAAAGAGATAGAACAGAAGGCATTTTCCGTCCAGGAAAATTATAAGAAAACACAGGAGGTTGTGTATCTTTATAATAACTTCTTGCCTTTTGGCATCTACCAAGTTAATTTAGTTGAATGGGTTCCTTTCAACTTATATTTGATTTATCCTGGATTTTTGCAGCGAATTGATCAACATAAAGATGGGCTTGAGAAATCAAAATCTGAATATGAAGAATTGAAGAAAACTGTGGATGAGTTGCGGGCATCTGAGGTTTTATGCCAGTTAGATCTATATTTGATACATTTCGTTGTCAATTTATTATGTTACACAGCGCGTCATTAATGAACAGGTTGATGCTGACTACAAGCTGAAAGATATGAAGAAGATATACAAGGAGTTGGAAATGAAAGGAAAAGGATACAAGAAAAAGCTTGATGATTTGCATAATGATCTCTCAAAGCAAATGGAACAGTAAGCATTAACTTATGACATATATAGGGTGGTGCACGATTCCTTAAAATTATATTCAACCCTCCTTTTCTTTTATTGTTTTTGGTTGGTTGCAGGATCCAGAAAGATTTAGTGGACCCGGAAAAGCTTCAAGCAACACTGGCGGATGAAAGTCTAGCTGAAGCTTGTGACCTTAGAAAGGGTGTTGAGATGGTGGCACTGATTGAAGCTCAATTGAAAGAGATGAATCCAAATCTTGATTCCATCTCAGAGTATGCATTCTGTTCGCACGTGAAGTAAGACACTTGTGTGTGTTTTTTAACTGTTTTAGTTTGCTAAGGGTACTCGGTATGGCAGATATCGAACAAAAGTGTCCTTGTACAATGAACGAGTGGCGGATCTTAATTCTGTAACCCAGCAGCGTGATGATGTAAAAAGGCAATATGATGAATGGAGAAAGAAAAGGCAAGGCTTCCCTTTCAGCATACTCTCTGTCATCTTCTCTCATATATTGACACAATTATTTATTGATATTATTAACCAATTACTTCAGGTTAGATGAGTTCATGGCTGGATTTAACACAATTTCATTAAAGCTAAAAGAAATGTATCAGGTTTGCCCTCGATGTTTAATCCCTCTCTTGCTTGGCCATAGAGTTTCAGATGGTCATGCATCTCCCTTTTGTTTCTGTTCAGTTGGGATTGCAATGGCTGAATTACTAGAATCTGAATCTATAGAGTTTTTGTACCTAGTGGGTGCATTTTATCCTTTCAACCTTCCCCCAGTGGGGCAAAGAACTTACTCCTTTCTTAGTTCTTTACGGCTTATTTATCAGTTCTGTTCATTTGCCCTATAATCGGTTTTGTCAAGCTGTCCTTTCCTTTTTTGTTATGCCGATGACTATAGTTCTAATGGTCTGTCGACAGATGATCACGCTTGGAGGTGATGCAGAACTTGAGCTAGTGGACTCTTTAGATCCCTTCTCTGAAGGTGTCGTTTTCAGTGTCAGACCACCTAAGAAGAGCTGGAAGAATATTGCAAACTTATCTGGCGGCGAGAAGGTATCCTTTGAAAACTGAAAAACGTTGAATGGCTCTTTGGTCCTTGAATTTGTATTCTAACGCGAGGCTTATTGCTTTCAGACTCTCAGCTCATTAGCTCTTGTTTTTGCCCTTCACCACTACAAACCTACACCACTTTATGTGATGGATGAGATTGATGCTGCTCTTGGTGCGTGCGTCTCCATGGTTTATATGCATTATTCTTTGTTACCCTTCTTTTATGTGGTTTCACTTTCCCTAGTAACAATTTACATGCATGACATGACAGATTTTAAAAATGTTTCAATTGTGGGGCATTATGTAAAAGATCGTACAAAGGATGCCCAATTTATAATCATAAGGTATGTTTGCTGATATTTTGGTCTTTATTATATGTATTCAACTTGTTTTTAATATTCCAACTCAACTCAACTGCAGCCTTAGGAACAACATGTTTGAGTTGGCAGATCGACTTGTTGGAATTTACAAAACTGATAAACCTGATACCATCAACCCAGCAAGTTTTGTGAAGAAAAATCACTGTTTCATCACTAGAACCCTGGAAACTGCAAGCAATTTTACCACGTATTAAGAGCTAATGTTGAACAAGAAAGATATAAAATAATAATAATAATAGGAAGACATTTATTAATTTGCATTTGAACTTCACTCCCATGTCCAGAAATTTTTTTAAAATTTTTTTATCCCAAATAATTTGTAATTTATTAAAATGAAATTTTACAAAATCTGATAATTTAAGTGTTATTTGGATAACAAAAAACATATATTCAGATAAATTTATATATTAAATATTGTTTAGAAAATGATGCCTCTGTAGACTGTCACCTAGATATTAAGATAAATTTGCATACAAAATTAAACAAATTATCATGCACACAAAAAAAAACATAAAAAGGCATTTCATAATATATTGATAAATTATATATTAAAAATGAATTATATTAAGATAAAACAGTTATAATTATTAAACATATTTATATATATTAAATTATAAGAGAACACTATTTATTAACTTTTTTCAAAAAAAAATCATTAATATTTATTCATAATTAAAAAAAATCCACATAAATATTCATAATGTCATTTTTTTATCAGACGACCGATGTTTTATTATATAGGATTACTTTTTTTTATATTATATTATAGAATCTTGGATCACACGGGCTCCACTGTTAGTGTCTGTGTAATCACCCTTTGGAGCCTGTTTGGTTGGATAAAAATGAATTCAAGTAATATTTTTAGAAAACTGATATTTTCATAAATGATTTTAATATTTCCACATATTTTTCTTTTATATGAGAATAAAATGAGTTTCACCTTCATTTAAGAGGAGATTATATAAAAATATCAAAAAAATTGTGTGAAAATAGTGCTCCCTTATTTTTACCATCCCAATACAAGATGATTTATGAGCGAGCTTTATTTTTTTCTTATTTAAAATGTAATTTTATTATGCTACTAAAAAAGGTTAAACAAGATAATCTAAATTAAAAATACGCATAGTCAAACAAATGGGTTAAACATAATAATCTTTTTTTTCTTATTATATATATATTTAATTGGATGAATAAAATTGGTGAAAAAATAAGATTGTGAAGGTAATAAAAATAAAGGTTGAAATGATTTATTCAATTTATGACTGGAATGAGTCATTTCATGCACTCTAAAAAATAAAATTTACAAATTTTATAGGGCTGAAAATGATTCATTCTATTCTATTCTATTCTAATAGAATAATTAGATATAACATAGATTTTATAACGACGGTTTTTATCGTTGATATATATTTATAATGACATTTTTATTGTGAAAATAATAAAAAATGTTGTAGATTTAACAATTCCTTTTCCGTTATCATTAGACATTTTTAAGCCCATCAACAAGAATTTAAGAGGTGGTTTTACAATATCTTTCTTTTATCATCACTTCTTCGGGAAAAAAATAGAGAAATAAATAAAATATAATAAAATAATATGTAATTAATTGATAACTCTTGTTGCGAGTAAATACAATAAAATAATATGTAATTAATTGAGGTGTCTACTAACAACAAAAGTATAAATATTTATTCATCTTGGCCCAATAACACTATCAGCATTGGTTGGGCTTAGTGTTAAGATTGTGCCAAAGGCCCAATGTAAACGACCCCGAAGTGTTATTGGTGGGCTGCTTGTACTTGCTATTAATTGATCCATCTTAAACGATGTATCTAATCTAATAAATCTAATAAAATATAAATAATTTTGAATTTTTCACTAACTCAATAAATCATCTGAATAGTTCAAAGTTTAAGATAAATTTCACTTGATTCATATAAATACAAGACGGTAACTCCATTTTAATTACCATTAAATTAATCTTATATGAGATAATATATTTATACCATATAGGCATAAATATGAATTATTCTGATATATGTGTGTGTAATGTTTAAGAAATATGCAAAGTTTTGTAAAAAAATTATTTTTTCAAAAACTCTCATAAATTTTACAAAATTTTAAGTAAATATTAATACTAAATAATAATAATGTACATATATAAAATATTCTATAGTAAATTAAAAAGTCGTATCAAACTATTAGTGTAATTTAATTATATATTGATTATTAAAGTTAATTTACTTATATTATTACATAATAATATTATGTATTTTAAATCAATTTGAAATAAAGAAAATGTATAATAATGATTATAAAAATTTATTTTGTTGTAAGATATTAATACAATTATGATTATTTATTAACAATTTTTATATAAAAATACATATTAAAACAACCCTGCCAGCTGCGCGCTAATTTTTTCAGAGAAAATCATAAACACCGCTTCGAACACTTCACTGAATCATCACTGGCGCACTAAAAGCTCTTACAAAGGGGAGAGAGAGAGTTTAGATCTGGTGAAGAAAATTGAATAATGAAGTCATTCAACAATGGTGCAGATCTATTGAAATCATGGACATTTATAAAGATCTCAGCTTTTGTATTAATGTCAGTTGCTTTCTTCTACTTTGGAAAACATTGGTACAATAAACGAAATCAACAACTCGTTTTCTTCAATTCACGACAATCCCCGTTCACTTCAGTCACTCTCTCTCCTAATCTCAACAAAACCTTCGATATCTCGTCTCTCGTCAACGACACCACCGACAAGCAATCAGTTTCCCCAGACCCAGGTGCACAAACAGTTTATTTGGCTTCCGCCGCCGCCGCCTCCGTCAGCGGTGCAGAGGATGGGGGTTGTGGATGAGAACGGTGTAATGGCTGATGAATTTGAAGTCGGTGAATTTGATCCGGATGTGGTGGAGAATTGGGGGAGTGAGAACCAGACTGAGATCATGGAAGGTTCCAGGGTTAGGGTTACAAAGTTTGGGATTTGCCCGAAGAGTATGAGGGAGTATATACCTTGTTTGGACAATGTTGAGGCAATTAAACGGTTGAATTCGACGGAGAAAGGGGAGAAGTTTGAGCGGCATTGCCCCAAAAAGGATAAGGGTTTGAATTGTTTGGTTCCATCCCCCAAAGGTTATCGGACCCCAATTCGCTGGCCTAGAAGCAGGGACGAGGTACTTTTTATATTCTATCCACTTTAATCTGGTTCACAAATTTTCTTGTATTTTATGGTATTGTTAAATTTACTTGAACAATTTGAAAAACAATATGCTGTTATGTTTTCTAATGTCCTAAGCAATCATTGAAATTTTAGTATGCAATTAAAAGGGTTTTTCGACTAAAAATGCAGCTTCTCATCATTGGTTTGATATCTCTGCCTTAATTTTAGATACTTTTTAATAATGTGACGAATTTGAGATGAAAACCCCGTTATTTCCTTTATATGTTCATATCAATCATCAAAAGTTCAAGAGTTTATTCAAGAAAACAATTTTAGATATTAACCATGCTTTGTCGTTCTTTTGTATGCCTTTTATGATTTACAATTCAATATAGGTATGGTTTAGCAATGTTCCTCATGCACGTCTAGCCGAAGATAAAGGTGGTCAAAACTGGATTTCGGTAGACAAGGATAAATTCAAGTTTCCTGGAGGTGGAACACAATTCATACACGGGGCAGATCAATACCTTGATCAGATTTCAAAGGTTGTTTAGCTTTTCAAATTTACTACGCTTTTATTGGAGCTGAATTAGTGATTATGTTTGAGTAGCATTCTGATCTGATTCTCATTTTGTTCATTTGTATGTATAGATGGTCCCTGACATTGCATTTGGCCGTCATACCCGGGTTTTTTAGATGTTGGATGTGGTGTTGCGAGTTTCGGTGCCTACTTACTGTCACGGAATGTTCTCACTATGTCTGTAGCTCCAAAAGATGTTCATGAGAACCAGATACAATTTGCGCTCGAGCGTGGTGTACCTGCAATGGTGGCAGCTTTCGCAACAAGGCGCTTACTATATCCAAGTCAGGCTTTTGACTTGATACATTGCTCAAGATGTAGAATTAATTGGACTCGTGATGGTATGCTACTCTGTCTCACATATTTATGTATTTTATTGACTAGGAAGTGTTTTTGAGTTATTTGGTAGTAGTTACTTATTGACAAGACTGTTCAAGTTCATGCAAGTCATAAAAATTTTTCAGACAATTTTAGTTACTTATTTTGCTAAAAGTAATCATTTCAAAATAGAGAAAAGTGCAAAGGTGCAGCAGCCCATTTACACGTGGGCATATAGTAACTAGCTACATACAGAAAGGAAATCTAATTCCTAAAATCATGTTTTAGAATTAAGCTCACACTCCTGCACAAAAAAAGGCCTCATCCCTGATTGAAGTCGATGAATAGAGAAGACCTAAGATTACTCTTTGGCATCCAAAATAAAACCCATAACATCTTTAGAATAATGGAAATTATGCTCTATCAAAAGACCACCACACAAAAAGAATCTCCCTTCAAAGTTCAAAAATAAGATACTGCTTCCTAGCACGAACAATGTTTCAATACTATAGAGAATCCTTCATTTAACAAGACATGAATTAAGTGAACCTATACAGAGAAATCATTTAAAACACTTGCTTCGCTCCAAAAAGAGCAATAAAACTGATGGTTTCCATCTCTTTGCCCTTTACATTTAAAAATAGTTATCAAGAATTTGTCTATCCTTCAGGTTGTCAACAGTGAAGAAAATACATATATTTGGGATGTTATTAAATTATTAACTATTTATAGAAAGATTTTACAAGACACATACTATATGAGACTTTCATGACAAATTTTCAATACTACCTCCATCTGAAAACAAACTATAAACATGTTATTCTTCTACAACAATGATGATATTTTTTTACCGTGTTGACATTTAACATATGGAGAATATTACCATAGCAATCTCTTGTTTATATTGCTTCTGTTTGTTACCTTGTTTAAAGGACTCTTGACTAGATTAAAACATCTTACTTGAGCGCACCCTCTGAAGTTTGTGCGCCAATGTGCAATATACTTATATATTATCAGGATATTTATAGTTATCAGGTGGGGTTTGGTTCGCCGAATTAGAAATTTGATGTAATGTAATAGTCTACGTAATGCAATAGAGTTGTAATGTAATGGTAATATGCAATGTTAGAAAAAGCTAAAATCGGTACGAGGCGTTTTTCTCTGGGCTATGCGAGGCGGAAGCCTTGATTTAAAGACCTAAAAGTCCCCAAAAAATTATAAGAATACAATAATCTTAATTTACTATAAGTATGTAATAAAAAAACCAAATATAAGAATACAATATATGTTAATCACAACATATATAAAATATATGTTAATATATAACAAATATATGGTAATAAGTTAAAAAAACCTTAACAGAAATTTAAAAAGTTTAACAGAAATTAAAAAAACCTTAACAGAAATTAAAATTACATTAACATAAATTAACAAAACCTTATTATCTCACAAGAATTTAAGGCTGGAAGCCAGGAATCCACGAGGACGAGTCGACGACCCAAGAGTTGACGCGATTTTAGGTTAGCGAATTTATGAAACGAGTTCGTTTTAGGATTTTTAAAGCCAAACCAAGGCTCTCGCCACAGACGATTTCGAGGTATAACGCCTTGAGGAGGACGCCTCGGCCGAAGAAGGCGTAAAGTTCGTCGAAGCCCAAAATCGCGTACGCCTCGCCTTAACCTTTCGACGCCTTGCCACGAGGCGCGCCTCGAGGCGTACGTCTCGAGCGCTATTTCGAACATGGGTAATATGTTATTACAACATAATTGTTTGGTTGGTTCTTGGTATTTGTATAGTATTGTAATGTTATTACATTATGTTCAAAATTGTGTTTGGTTCACTAAATTATATGATTGTATGTAATGAATAAAGTAAATTGTAAGTTAAAATGTCAAATCAGTTGTAATGTTTTTTACTACATATGTAATTGGCTAATACATCAATTGGAGGATGTAATGAAAAACTTAAGAATTGATGTAATACCATTACGTCCGTAATGAGCTAATACATGTAATAGGTGAACCAAACATAATAAATGTCACATCAATGTAATAGCCTATTGCATTACGGAGCTATTACATTAATTTGTCGCGAACCAAATGTCACCCGAGTCTTTTAAGGTATTAGCATTAGTATTAAAATATAATACTTCCATGTCTGGCTCTGCCCTGTGCTTCAAACAACATCAAATCTATGTGGTGAATCAGCACTGTTCGATAGATTCTTTTAGTTGAAATTAGTTTGCAAAACATGTGATTAATACTACTTGTTTTAGTCAAGTTTGAAGTTTGAACTTACTAATTGTGACTTGTTTTTCTATTCATTATGATACAGATGGGATCTTGCTGCTTGAGATCAACAGAATGCTCCGAGGAGGAGGATACTTTGCTTGGGCGGCGCAGCCTGTTTATAAGCATGAACCACTCCTAGAAAAACAGTGGGAAGGTACAATCACATGAAGTTATTTATGAAATTTAATTCCAGATGCTTAATTTTTAACATACCGTTGGGCATTTTTGGTCAAGTAGTGTTGCATTGATGTGACATACTAACAATAAGTGGAAATTCCATCTTATATAATGCAATTAAAGATAGGATATCAAATTGAGTGAATTAAGGTTCTTTGTTGCCTTAGGCATTGCCTATACCCTGTGAGGGTGATATATTTATGGCCATCCAGAGATTGGATCCGGTGCGAGGTGGCATATTGCTTTCTTGTCTTTGGTTCTCTTTTTGTCTCACATAATGCACACTTTTGCAGCCTTTGTTATATTACCCCTTCAATGTACACATGATTTTCTAATTATCACTTGTATTGTAAATTCTTGCTGAAGGACAACTGTAACAGTCAATATCTATAAGCCTACAACTACAGTGTAGTGTGAGCACAATTTTATTTTATTTTTTTGCACAAAAATTGATGCTCATTGTGTGAAATCAATGTTGTGTTGTTAATGCAGTTCCAAGAAGTATAGTTGTTCAGACATACAACCATGTTGGGTTGGGGTTGGGGTTGGGGTTGGGGTTGGGGTTGGGGTTGGGGTTGGGGTGGGGGTGGGGGTGGGGGTGTGGTTGGGGGAATTATCAGATGGGGGTTAATATGAGCTATCCAATGGTGATGTGGAGGAATCCGCCACCTCTAATCTGTTATCTTGTCCATCTTAGGGTATATATAATGTTCATACAATTTTCTTAGAAATATTAGGGAAGGATACTTCAAGCTGATTTTATATCTACATCCATGATTGGTTTGAACTGGTTTAGACTAGTCTGGTCAATCTAAACTGGTTCAATAACTTTGCAAAGGTGTCACCCACAAAACAATGACAATTTTATTAACATTATCTTCATTTTTCTTTTGTTGTTCTCAGAAATGGTTAACCTTACCACTCGCCTTTGCTGGAATCTTGTGAAGAAAGATGGATATATTGCAATATGGCAGAAGCCTGTGAACAACAGTTGTTATTTGAGTCGTGAGCCAGGGACTCAACCACCATTGTGTGAACCTGATGATGATCCTGACAATGTTTGGTAAGCTTGCTATCAGCTTGTTTATATATCATTGAGTTGATTCTCCATCCATTTTTTATTATTTGTTTTATTTGTTTTTCCTAGAAGCAATGAACATGTCCATACACCTATAAAGGGATAAACCTGCTCCTTCCTTCTTGGGTTGGCCGCATTAACTCAAGCTAACTTTGTTGTTACGTTTGATTCTAGTCTTCACAATCTTCTTATTTATCTATGGCTGTTTGCATTACTGAGTAGCAATGTAACTTGCACTAATGTATTCATGAACTTTTAGCAGCAGAATCTTTCTGTAGAAAGATATGGCATTTTCCAGAGTAATGTCTTGTTTTCATTTTTTATTCTTCTTCTTGTGGCGTCATCTATGTCTTGTTCTCTCTCTCTCTCTCTCTGTTTGTTGCCTGTAATGCACAGTATTTGTAGTGCATTTGGTTTCAGGAATTTTTGCCTTTACTTGATTACATTTTCAGGTTGATCCCTGTTTCTTCTTTCAATAAGTAAAATTTGGCCCCCCATCATAACCTTGGTATACCCAAAATCTGTCCTTTAAGTATCCATCTCCAGAAGATAAAAAATCAAAAAACAGGGAAACTCAAAGTAACATTTAGGGGACATTTCCCAACATTTCCTACTCTGAAATGTGCCTTAAAGTGTGTGGTGCTTGTAGAGATTTTTTGTGTTTCATAGCTTGAAACTGTAATCGTCAGAAATGATATCCTCTCTACATCTTTCCTGTAAATATTCATCCCCAGTATTCTCAACAATTAATATATAACATCTCTTTTGGCTTTAGAAATTTTGCATCCCGAACCATGTCTGCCATAAGGAGGCCCATGACCCCCACAACTACAGTATGCAAAGGAAGAACAAATGCTTGTGTTTGTTTTTTGTTCTTTTTTGTTTTGGGGCTGGGTGTTTTTGAAAGCAAACCAACTCTGGGTCAAAGTTTTGGTACAGTGAGAACTTAATTGCACTTGGTTACTTGCTTGAATGGAGATGCTGCAATAGTAATTACTCAATGATTTAATAAGCTGGATGTCTAAACATGTATTATGTAGTGTTCTTGTAGACTAAAGCAAATACATTAACTATATTCGTAGTCAAGAATGGCCAGTGTGGATATATGTTGTCATAAATGAGAGCCTAAATATTGAAACTTCATATGCACAACTATACATAAACTAGTTATTCATAATTCCGTTATTTGAACTTGGCTAGAAAAATGTTTGGCTAATTGTAATCCAGGTCACTTGGCTTGTACAAAGTTCTTTATAACCTCCAATTTTTGATGCAAAGAAATTTATGATTGTTCCGCAATCTTTGATCTTAGATAAGGTAGAAAGAACATAGAAATAGCTCGTATCATTTCCAATAACTATCAGATCAGCTATGCCAGGACTACATTCTTGAAATCTCTGACAAACAATGCTATTAGTCTCTTTGTCTTGTTTTGTTTTTGTTGCATACCGGAACTTATACCTGGATGGTCGATTTTGTGCCTGTATATTAATTGAGTTAATGTGAATACTATTTACGTCATCAAGTGCATACTTAATATCCCCCCTCCTCCCTGCTGACTGATACAAAGGAAAAAATTTAAGGTTTATCTTTCTTCCGTCGACTGCAACTACTGTATTTTTTCAGGCCCTTCAACTTCCAACATTAAGTAGGATCATTCCATAGTTCTGAAAGTATGATTCTCTATACTGGTCAATGCAGCAAGCCATGTAAATTTGTTTTGAGAATCAACTGTAAAAATTTTCTTTGACATTGATGCCTTTATTAACTGTGAGGATGCTTTGAATAATATTCCAAGATCAAGATTGTTCCATTTTTCTTTTTTATCATTCCTGTTGATAAGAAGTTTTGTTTGCTTCACATGGTTATTTTAGGTATGTTGATTTGAAGACATGTATTACTCGAATACCTGAGGCTGGATATGGGACAAATGTTACCACATGGCCTGCACGCTTACAATATCCTCCTGACAGGCTTCAAAGCATACAAATTGATGCCTACATATCTAGAAAGGAGCTCTTCAGGGCAGAATCAAAATACTGGAATGAAATAATAGAAAGCTATGTCCGTGCTTTACATTGGAAGAAATTCAAACTTAGAAATGTGTTGGACATGAAAGCCGGTTTTGGGGAGTAGCGTACTCAACTCCTACTCGTATTTTCTTATTATATCATGCCAGTCAGATCCTACTTTGCATTTTCTCATTCATAATTTTTTTAACACCATTTCTCTTTTGCTTGTGGCAGATTTGCAGCAGCATTAATAGAAAGTAAGTTGGATTGCTGGGTTTTAAATGTTGTTCCTGTCAGTGGGCCCAACACCTTGCCTGTTATATATGACCGTGGACTTCTGGGTGTTATGCATGATTGGTACAGATCTACAGATCAAGCATACTTTTTCTTTCTTCACTATTTTACTATTAGTTGTTTTTCCATGTATTATATATAAACAATGACGTAAGATCCTCTTCTTATTCTTCCCAGTGATTTCAAATCTTCAAAGTAAAACATTTTTGGTTGCCCAACTCAGGAAAAGTAGTGCTCATAAACATCTCAGGGCTCATGAATATTTTTTGTCAGCCAGAAATTTTTTTTTTTCGGTTTTGGGGGGGGAGGTTAACATCATTGTTTTTGTTGATCTTACATGTGTCATGACTGTCGTGTCAATATAATCAGTACTTAGCTGTTTCAAGCCATTGTCAGATATAAGTGTAGTTTTTATAATATATCTTCAGAAGTTGATCGAATTTACAACAATTTCCAGGTGTGAACCTTTTGATACATACCCAAGAACCTATGATTTCTTACATGCAGCTGGCTTATTCTCTATCGAAAAAAGAAGGTAATTTTACTTTTCTTAAATGTTCCAACTCCTTGTCCTTGCATAGGAGATTTTTGTTTGCTAGATATGTTTCACTATACTGTGTTTAATTAGCTTCACCGATGATTACGAACTCGGACATTGGACATGCTACGAACCAATGTGGAAAATAGTGAATTATTATTTCCGAAAACTATCACTAGTTGGGAAATAAGAACCTAGTATGGAGTGTATTTCCGTACTTGTTTCAGTTTTTTGTCTCCCAGATGCATTTCTACTAACATTTATCTGTTTGATTCCCACCAAATAGATGCAACATCTCTACCATCATGTTAGAGATGGATCGAATTCTAAGACCTGGTGGACGTGTATATATCCGAGATTCACTGTCAGTAATGGATGAACTTGAAGAGATAGGAAAAGCCATGGGGTGGCATGTATCATTGCGAGACACGTCTGAGGGCCCTCATGCAAGTTATAGGATATTGACATGTGATAAGCGCCTATTATTAGTGGCGTAAACCAATTGAATTTGAATTGTGGTTTGCTTGTTTTGTTACACGGGAGGGGAGGAAGTACACAACAGCTTATTTGTCTGTCTGTCTGTCTTTGAGATTTGTGGATAGAGGAGGGAGGGAGTAAAGAAGCAAAGAGAAGAAATAAATATTTCAAAATGGTTTGAACTTTTGGCGCACCCCATGTATCAAATTGTGGGAGGCTCGTGTATAGCAAGAAGCATGATATGGTTAAAGTAAATCAACTTCACCAGTAAAAGATGAACAAGTCCTTTAAGATTCTAACACTTGATGGACAGACATTATAACCAACCGTTGTTGTAAAAGAATACGATGATTTATTTATTCTTGTGATAATCTTGATTTATTTTCTCATCCGTATTTTCCTATGTTATATATTATTATATGTATAATAATAATAATAATGGAGTATTATTATTTTTAGCATTTTTGTGGTCTCAATCCATGACTTGTATAAATTTTATGTTGAATACACACACACTGCCTGTATTCAGTTAATCTAGGATTCATTTGACTGACCATCAAGTATTTTTACTGAAAATGAAGGAATCAATTAAATTTAATTTGAAAAAACAATTCTAAATTTGGTTCTAATTACGATTACCATTAATTTGGGTCATGGTTCTAATTACGGTTACCATGGTATGTATGGTGGTTTGTAAATAATATACTCATCTATTTATTAAATAAATTTGATTAAAAAAAATATAGTTTTTCAATATGGAAGTTCCCTGAAATTTATACAAAATTTAAAATTTTAAATGTGTATGCATGTCATTTATATTATAAAATAATAATAAAGTAAATAATTTAGGACAGAGGGAGAAAATAACACGGCAGGGCATCACATCTACCGACCAATACAATTTTTTTAAAAGAAATTAATATTTTAACAAACAAATTTATAATAAAAATATCGTTATAAATATATAACGGCGCTATTATAAATATTTCTTTTATCCGTTTCCTTCCTAAAAATACACGTTCCTATTTCCCTCTCTTCCTCGGTCAGTCCCCACCCACCTATATATTCCAACTTTCTCTCTCCTTTATTATCTAATTTTCCTTCCGACCACCAATCGATCAAATCGCTGGATCACCTCCGATCAACAGCAATGGCTGAAGCGTCGTCGCATGAGAAGCCAACTCTCTTCTCTCCGTACAAGATGGGCAAGTTCAACCTCTCTCACAGGTTAGTACTACATAATCCTTTTCCTTCCTCTTTGTTGTTTTCCGCTGCTCCACCGAGTTTCTGTACTCCTCCGGCCTCATCACCGTAGATCTTCTAATTTCTATGGAGATACGAAAGTGGGGACAAAGTCATAGAATTAATTTCATGGTTGGCTGATCACGGCGAAGAAAATGGACGGTCTCAAGGACCGGAGGGCACTGTGCATGGAATTTTACGGAGCTGCAAGTTTTTTTTCTGACGGTTTTACCCTTCTGGGATTAACTTATTTACTATGTGAATTATTTAGAGTGGTATTGGCGCCCATGACAAGGTGCAGGGCGATAAATGGGATTCCACAGCCAGCCTTGGTTGAGTACTACACCCAGAGATCAACCAACGGTGGATTTCTCATCACTGAGGGTACCATGACATCGCCCTCGGCTGCCGGGTAATTCCGTATTTTTATTACCATGTAGAGGGTATTTTAGTAAAAGGAAAATTTTAGTCTTTTAAATGCATATGCACTTCACCAATAAGGTAAAATAGATATATATTTTTTGCACTTGAAATGGAGATTAATTTTCTATTAGAGCATCCTAAATAGGACACAATTTTGCACTTAAAAAAGTGTCAGCTTAATTGATCAAATATACTAATATAGATCTTTGTGTGTGTGTTTTGTTCCTACGACTTATTTTAAAAATGACTTGGTTAGAATTTTAGTTGAGTTATAAGTCATTTTAAACTTTGACTTATATGTAAGTAAAAATATTCGACACCAGATTGACTAATAAGTAAGTTAAAATAAGTTCTGAAAGGTGTTTGACTTTTAAGGTAAAATAAAATATAAAAATTACTAAAAAGAAATTAATAAAAAGATAGGTTGATTCATATAATAAGAATCAATATTTTTTCATTAAATAAAACACTAAACAAATAAATATATTATATTGTATTATAAATATGATATAATATAAAATAAATATAAAATATTAATAATATATTATATTTTTAATAATATATATATGTATATATTATATTATATCTTATAATATTATATATTTAATGTTGTATTATAATATAATACAAAATAAATATAATACCTACTATATATATATATATATATATATATTATATTGTATATTGTATCAATTATATATATTTATTACAGTTTTGTATTTTTGTTGGAGAAGAAATAAATATTAAGTTGGAAGGATAAAAATATAATTTAGCAAAATAGAAGAGAGGACAAAATAAATATTATATTTGGTCAAACTAACTTATAAGAATGATTTATAAGTCATTTTTAGATAAATTAGAAATTATTACTTATTAATAATAACTTATAAGTTAAAAAATAAGTCAAAATTAAGTTGTTGCCAAACAGTTGAACAATACGTAATAATGTATAAGTTAATTTTACCAATTTATAAGTCATTGCCGAACATCCTACCATTAATCGCATATAGGCGTATATGAGAAAATATCAGAAAATTAATCTAACACATCACTTATTTGGGAAAAAAATATTAGCGCAAAAAAAATTTGAAACTTCCATGTAATAGTCCGAGAAGTGTGGATGCACTTTAAAACAAATAAAAAGGTTTGATAAGGTGATTTTATAAAATTATTAACAAGTCACACATCACAACACGTGATCATCATTATTAAAATAAGTGCTTGATGGGACCCATTGGCTACAATTGTTCTTGGCTGTTGGATTGGATCTGCTTTGAGTGGCAAAGATTTTTATTCTTGCATTTTTGTGTGGTTCTAGATTTCCTCATGTGCCAGGGATATACAACAAGGAACAAGTGGGGGCTTGGAAGAAGGTGGTGGACGCTGTCCACGCGAAGGGGACTGTTATATTTTGTCAACTTTGGCATGTTGGTAGAGCATCTCATCAAGGTATGTGCCTCCTCATTGATCAGCTAAAGTATCTCTTGTTTTCTTTAATTTTTTCAAGGATGACAAATTTGAAATTACTAGCTAGGAGAGAGAATCAAATGCTAGATATATTTAATAGTAGTTCATACTTCTTTATATATCAATGACGATCTTATTAAGAGATCACCTCATATTGGTAAACATTATTAAAACTACGTAGTAGTTCTATATAAAAATTTATTGCTTCTGGGTCTGAAATTGAAAGACTATACAATGCTCTTCTACGAGTTCCCAAAATTAGATTCAGTTTTTAATAAATCAATGAAATCTACTATATGGGGAGGTTTTACTTTTGAACTTTGCTTATAATAAAGTGAATTTTTGTTTGAAAAATTTACCTTTTAAAGTAAAATCTTATTTGAGGCGTATGGCATAACGGGTAAACTTTAGTAAATGTAGTTCATTTGGGCTGGAGCACATATCTTGGGCTGGAGCATTAACAATAGTGTAATGTTTTTGAAATTTGCATTGTAAAAGAAAAGATAACTTCCATGATAATGAAAACTGAAAAGATTCAACACAGTAGTAAACATGCATATAATGCTAATTACTTTTGTGGAGTAGTTAATAGTTAAAGTGATGTATTTTAAAAAAGATTTTTTTGTAAAAAGTACTAGAAACTCCACAGGGTGACTTATAATGACTACTCGTGGATGCCAAAGTGATTTCAACTAATGACCATCATTTGACTATCTATTCTTATTTCCTCGAGACTTCAAGTGACAACATGAATGCTGCATTTTGGGTACTGCTATAGATGATTTTTTACATGAACAAAAACACAAGGTGATTGAAAGAACCACCAATTCAAAGTTCTATGTTTTGAACAAATATTTTCTTCACGTGTGATATATGTGCCTGTTTTAATTTTTGCTCAATTTGCAGCTTGAAACAAGTTGTTATCTCCTGCTTTAGTGTTTTGGATTTTGTTTAATTACTAGCTACGGTAATTTTTGGATAGGGGTTGCAAGTTTTGCCATTCCAAAATTTTTATGGATGAACTGAAATGTTTGGTTTATAAGATAAAACAAGTTTATATAACTTTTACTGTATGTAATTCAGTAAATTGATGATTTGATCAGTGTATCAAACTGATGGGGCTTTACCAATATCCTCAACATCAAAGCCGATATCAAAGAGGTGGAGAATACTGATGCCAGATGGAAAACACGGGATTTACCCAGAACCACGTGCACTGCCAATCCATGACATAGTGAAGGAGGTGGAACACTACCGCCAGGCTGCCTTAAACGCCATTGAAGCAGGTAAATAAGTTAAAGTGAAAATTTATCCTTAGTGCTTGCTATGCTAATTCAACGTACGTTAATGGCTTCAGCTCTACAAAACACAAGCCTTTTATTTTTATTATAGAATAGGCCTAACAAAGAGCGGATCAAATTGTTAACTATAGTTTAATCATACCGATTGTTTGAACTAAAGTAGAGAATTGATCCTAAGTCTGTGTATTGAGCTCACCTTCTAGCCATAGTAAAATTTTCACCTATGATTGTTGTACTAGTTGGTTGTTCAGGCCATTTTCAAATCACTGATTATAAAAAGTAAATTCAGGTTTTGATGGTATTGAAATCCACGGAGCACATGGCTACCTCATTGACCAATTCTTGAAGGATGGCATCAATGACCGGACAGATGAATATGGTGGATCGCTTGCAAACCGCTGCAAATTTTTGATGCAGGTTCTTCAAGCAATAGTTTCTGCCATTGGTGTAGACCGTGTTGCGCTCAGAATTTCACCAGCAATCGATCATCTTGATGCCAAGGACTCGGATCCACGCAACCTTGGCCTGGCAGTGATTCAGAGACTCAATAAATTCCAGCTAGACTCGGGCTCGAAACTTGCGTACCTCCATATTACTCAGCCTAGGTACACAGCTTATGGCCAAACAGAAGCAGGTATACATGGCAGTGAAGAAGAGGTGGCTCAATTAATGAGAACTTGGAGAAGGGCTTATGAGGGAACTTTCATTTGCAGTGGCGGGTACACTCTTGAACTTGCAATTGAAGCTGTGGCTCAAGGTGATGCTGACTTAGTGTCATTTGGCCGCCTTTTCATCTCAAATCCGGACTTGGTTTTGAGACTCAAGAATAATGCACCACTAACAAGGTATGTTAGGGCTACTTTCTATACCCAGGATCCTGTTGTAGGCTACACAGATTACCCTTTTCTCAATGAGGGAAGTCGGAGCAATGCACCATTATCACGCCTTTGATTCAGGTACTTATTCAAAGTGTTGTAATTTTTATAGTGCTTAGTTTATATCGTGTATGCTTGTTTGAAAGGAAATAAAGATTAGTTGGATTCTCTAGTAATTGATATGTGCTCTGCTCACTATTATGTTCTTGTAGTTGGTATCCTCAAAACAATTGTTCTTGGCAATGCCTTGTGTAACCCTTTTCTCGAAGACACTAGTCAAATTGTAATATTTGATGAAATTTACATGCTAAAAGATAAAATATTTAGCTTTTAAGTGGATCTAATCATTAAGCTATTGCGTCGTATTATAGACATTATACTATCGGAAATAGTTGCACTTGAATATGAGGCTGCGAAGCAATTCTTGAGCAATGCTATACAATATCGGAAGGGAAACATTATTTTCACATATAATTTTGATATTTTCACTAGTATGGTGGATTTCACTTTTATGTGAGAGGAGTATATATGAAAATATCAAAATTACATGTAGAAATATCATTTTTCTATAAGGAATTAAAAAAGCGAAAAAAAAGCAGTTAGAAGATTTCGATTAGACGGCTTTTGTGATCGATTAAAAGTTCGATTCGAATTCGACTTGAAATATAAATAAGTTAAATATGAGCGAATTTTAAAGTTCGATAAACTACTCGAATTTTTCTCAAATTATAATTTTTTATTGATATTTGGATCATACTCGTTCGAAAAGTTCAAATTGATCGGGCTTGATTCGAAATTGTGTTCGACTTGGTAGTTAAATGAGACTCAATTAAACTTTATTTTATACTCGATAAATTTTGTGAACTAAATATGAAAAATTCAATAATTGGTTTGACCCCTATAAGGAATGACACTGTTTTTGATCAAGAGTTCATTGTATTTGGACACGTATCTAGTCAAATTACTTAAATAATCCAACTATAAAGTTGGACTTCCAAGCATTTACCTAACTTTAATTGGACTACTAATTTTGTAATTTAATAGTCTTAGTCATGTTTGTTTTGGGGTAAATTGGACTACAAATCATTTTTTGTTACAAATACTACATTATTATACTAAAAAAAAAGTACAAATTAAAATGGTCATTGCTTAACATTCCTTTCAAAAAAGTGAATGAAAGTACTGACTAGACTAACGATTGACATGTGTTAATTATATGTCAGATGACGTGGATCGAGTTAATTAATGTTTTGGTAATTGTATTAGGGGCCAATTTTCATTTTGGTTACTAAATTTTTTTACTTACATTCTCGTTATCGAAGTACTAAAAATATTACAAATTAATGATTTTATTACAAAATATTACAACATGCATGTATGAAGAGAAAGTACATCATAACTAATTTAGATGCATAAATTTTCCAAAATTATATTTAATTTGGAACTTTCTAAACACCAAACTAATATGCAAAATAAAGGAGAAAATTGGCCCAATAAATCCCCTCAAATTTGCTTACTGTAAGACCCCAGCTTTTATAAATAAAGATGAATTTTTCTATAAATATTATTTTTGAATATTATGGAATAAATTTGATATAATGTTATAGTTGTGGATAATATTTATAAATTTTGCAAAAAGTATGCAAGTTGTTATAAAATATTCGTTTTATTGGGGAATATTCTTTTGTTAGGGAATATTCATACAACTACTCAATCATTGGTGGACCCCATAATGTAATTATCATCGGATTGAAAACGACAAAAATATTTTATAAAAATAACAGCGGAGGTGTTACCGTTAAAAGCTGTTGAACTACCCGTTGGTAAAAGTACGATGTCTGGCGTGGTTGCATAATAGTAGCGACGCGGTATTGATTATTGATGCTTACGTGAGAAGTCACTCATTTATGCTTTCAATTATTCTACTGATAATTCTTTGCGATCATATCTCTTATATTATTGATTCAATTATTGTCACAAAGATCATCATCGTATAATATGTTATAGTATTAAATCGATAATTGAGGCGACAAGTTATAAATGATTAATAATTGTTGAAAGATTAAATATGTGTTGATGAAAAATAAAATGATTTGTGGTAAGTTTGATTATTTTATGGGGGCTCGTATATGTCATCATCTAAGAGTCTCTTCGTCGATAGTATTTATCTTCGTCGATAAGTAATTACCTTCGTCGATAGTAATTACCCTTGTGAATAGTATTTACCTTCGTCGATAGTAATTACCCTTGTGAATAGTATTTACCTTCGTCAATAGTAGTATTTACCTTCGTTAATAGTAATTACCTTTACCAGACGTCGACCACCACTTGTCGTTTCACATTCTGAGCGTCGAACCACTACGTGTCGTTTCACATTACTGGCGTCAAACCACTTTTCTTTTCACATCATTAGTCGTCAAGCCCACTATTCATGAGTTCTTATTCACGAGTTACTATTCACGAGTTACTATTCATGAGTTACTTATTCACGAGTTACTATTCACGAGTTCTTATTCATGAGTTACTATTCACGAGTTACTATTCATAAGCGTGAAAATGTTTTTTGTGGAATTTCTATCTTTTGGTGTTGAGAGTTACTTATTCACGATATACGGACTTTATTCACGATATCTGAGACTATTCACGATATCACGACTTATTCATAGAAAAATAAAATTTCTTCTTTTCGTCAAAATATCTATTACGGATACTAGCTTTGATTGTATCCATGTTTTGATCATTCTTGAATTTTACACCACTATGATTATTTTTGAGGTATTTTTGGACGTGGATAAAACCAAGTATGAATCCTTAATCCTTAATCCTTGTCATTTTGTTTCACTTTGGATTCGATTCTTTAAAAATATTTTTCATCATCCTCGGTCTTAAATGATGATGTTATTGAATATCTTTGGCTGTAGTGCAAAAGATGAATGATTTTGAAGAATATCTTTGGCACGTAGTGCAAAGATGAGCGGTGTTTAAATGAACATGGCCGATCGATGAATATCTTTGGCCTTTAGTGCAAAGATGAGCAGTGTTGAGACGAACATGACCGATTAATGAATATCTTTGGCTGTGGTGCAAAGATGAATATTTGATTTGAGATGAATATTGATTGATGTTACTGGGGATAAAATATTGATGATGGATTTGTTAAATTCATAGATTATAGTAGATTTCATTCTACGTAACTCTTCTATGAATTATTATTTCCACTGCGCGAATATTGATCCGAAACTTGTTATTCATTGTATTCTATCGATTTTCCTGTTGGAGACTAACGATAATTTGTTGTATATTATCTTAGTCATAATATTCTTTCTTTGGCTAGTTGAGCTCACCCTTTTCCTTGTTGTTCCATTTTTTTTCTTTTCAGAGGCGAGAATGTAGCGAAATCTTAGTCGGGGTATGGAATGAAGGTTAGAGAGAGTTGTTTAGTAGTCCTCACCATTTTGTAAAATAATGTATCAATAAATGTGATGAGGATTTATTTGAGTATAGATATTGTCTAAAAGATAATATTTGTATTTAAACTCACATTATATATTGTCGTATTTCACACGACATTTGTATTATTGAAGTTGTAGTTTGCTTCTTGTACCATGTATTTGGCGACTCGGAATGGGTGTTGTGTATACCTATTTTGGGGGGGCGTCGCGGTTAGTATCAAAGCTTAGGGATATGATCTCTGGCGAGAGATCGAGGAATAGAACTAGGAGGGAGAGATGAGTAAATCCTTCATTTAGTGTGTCCTACCTAAGCTTATTTGTTGGTTGAGTCATAATATATAGGGGTATTATGTGATTTGTTAATTTATTTAATTAACCCACTTTTATGATGTGATTTGAGAATGTCGAATGAGAATATTAATGATTGGAGTAAATGAGACAGTGGAGATGCTGTCACTTACCAACGAGGAGAACGTGCAACAGTGGCAATGTACCTCTGTGAATAACACCATGCGGCGAGATGATGAGCGAGGGATGTTTAGAAGTTTTTCAGCGATTCATGCAAAATCAGACGAGGAGACTCGTGTTCAAAATCTGAGGAGGAGATGATAGCAATTCACGGGTGGTCACGGTGAAGAAGTTCAAAGAGTTGGGACCACACGAATTTAAGGAAAGCCCGATCCGATCATGGCGTGAAACATGGGTCAAACAAATTACCAAGATATTCGATGTCTTGGGATGCACGGAGGAACGAAGGTTCCATTCGCTACTTTATGTTCCGTGGCGAGGCGGATTCTTTGGTGGGAATCGTGAAGCGTACCCATCCAATTACTTTCGGCGTATGTCGTGGGAGACGTTTGAAAGCAGCCTGAATGACAAGTACTTCCACGAAAGTATTCGTCGTATGAAGGAAGTGGAGTTTATTAGACTAGAAAGCGAGAATAATATGGACGGTGTCCCGAAGACGAGGCGAAGTTCGCGGAGTTATCGAGTTGCACCTCATTTGGTGGAGAATGAGGAGCGATGATGGCGGATGTTTACGAGAGGTTTGAAACAAGCGTCGTCGATATCTCATTTCTCATAAATTTCTCTCTATTCGGATGTTGTCAACAAAGGCTCGATTGTTAGGCGAGATAACGAAACGTTCAACCGAGGGACCATAACGAGGATCGCATCAAGAAGATAGTAGTCAACAAAATAACGATAACTCAAACGGAGAAAGAAGAATCTGAGACAAAAGCGGTAACCACTACGGTGGTAATCGTGGCCATGAAAATAGAAGAAGCGAGTCGGGAGGAGATTTTAAAAGAGGAGATTCAACAACGACCATGTGAAGGCGTCGGCGCCGATGAAGAACCGGTTTCGAGGGAGGAGAAAGACCATCGGTCGTATGTTACAAAATGGAAAGAGGGACATATTAGTCCAAAGCGCGCGCACAACATTCAAGGTATGCTATAATTGTGGAAAAGAAGGACATATCGCTCGAGATTATGACGATATCGAAACCAGATCCGGTGAAGGAATGGTGACTCGAAAGGATGTCCCAAAAAAGTCAAAGTCGGCGATTCACGGAAGAGCGTTTGTCGTGGCCGGTCAAAATCTGAGAGCGAACGAAGTTAGCACGGGTTAGTTAATTATAAATTCTTGCGAAGTTTATACCTTACTGAGATCTGGGGTTCTACCCATTCTTTTATCTCTCTTGCTTTATTTCAGCGTTTGAACTTGACTACGGAGAAATTAGACTTTGACCTATTTATGGAGAATCAGTTAGGAGAAACTTTCATTACATCTGTTGTTTAGAAATCTTGTTTGATTCGAGGTTAGCACTATCACATTACCGTTAACCTTATTTCTATAGTAGAGATATTTGCTTTTGATGTGATTTTAAGGTTAACTACTCATCGTGCCAAATTGATTGCTTTTGTAAGGTTGTTAGTTTTCATATTCCTAAGCAACTTTTGTTATTCAATTCAAGCAATCAAACCATTGTAATCAAACATTTTCATATCAAGCCATGAAGTCATTCGTTTATTACGGATGTCAAGTTTTCTTAGTCCATGTTATGGATTTGAATAAAGACACGTCGATTTGAATAATATTCTTGTTGTTATTGATTTTTCGGACGTGTTTCTGAAGAATTTCTTGGCTTACTCCCAAAGCGATATTAAATTTTGTATCGACTTTGAACCCAGTCTACAAAACTCATTTCTAAAATCTCATATCGAATGGCTCTATTGAACTTCGTGGAGTTAAAAATTCAACTATAGAATTTGGTACTGAGCCTTTATCTTGTGACTTCCTTTGTGGAATTCACTTAAGCGAACTCTCTATAGGGGACGTCGTATTCGATGCGATAGTAAAGCGATAGGTGTCATTGTGACGTCTTATCCAAGATTGGGATATGAGTCACGGTTGAGAGCAACCTAAGTCGATGAATCGAAATCGTAGTTTTCAGGCTTAGTTGGTTATTATCGGAGATTCGTTGAAGGATATTCTCGAATCGCTATTCCATTAACGTAGCTAACTCGTAGAGATACAAAATTCGAATGGAGCAAGGAATGTGGGAAGAGCTTGAAGAACTCAAGAGGAGACTCATTTGAAAGACGTGTTACGACCATGCCATCCTGGAAAAGCGAGCGTGGTAGGCGGCGTGTTGAGTAGAAGATCATTATACAAAATGAAAGTGCGATATTGTCAAAGACTAATTTCGTAGAATTTACAAATAATAGAGATGGAGATGAAAACTCTAGGTACCCGCACGTGATGATATCTGAGTATAATCGACTTTAGTTAAAGCCGCTCAAGCCACAAGGGAGGGCGATGCGTATGAAGAAGAAAGTACAAGAAGGAGCTATTAGGGCGAGAATTGATGAAGAAGGAATACTTGAGTCCACTGAAGACTTTGTGTTCCTAACGACTCGATTTGAAAGTACAAGATTATGATGGAGGCACCTGATACACCATTTGCAATCCATCACGGAAGTACTAAAATGTATCGTGATCTTGACATACATTTTGGTGGAACAATATGAAGAGAGAGATTGCAAAGTTTATCTCGATGTGTTTAACTTGCTAACGTGTAAAGGCGGAGCATCTAGTACCTAAGGGTCCGTTGCAACCACTTGAGATTCCGGAATGGAAGTGGGAACACATTACCATAGATTTCGTTCTGGGTCTTCCTACGGTTTCTCAGGCATCAATCTTATTTGGGTTATTGTTGATAGATTAACCAAGTCTCGCTTTCATTTCTTGGAGATATGGGAGACTTATTCCCTGAACGTCTTGCTTAGTATATGCGTGAATGAGATTGTGAGGTTGCATGGCATGCTGTATCCATAGTTTCGGATAGTGACCAAGATTCACTTTATGATTTTGGGTTAGTTTGTAGAAAGCTATGGGCGCAATTCTGATTGATCTTTGGCATACCATCCTCAAACGGATGGGTGATCGAGAAAGGACTACTCAAACTCTTGAAGATATATTAAAACTCGTGTCCTAGATTTCAAAGGAAGTTGGGATAAGTACTTGCCATTGGTGGAATTCTCATACAACAATAGTTATTAAACAAATATAGGCATGGTTCCATTCAAGCATTATATGGCCGAAAATGTCGTTCTCCGATATGTTGGGATGAGGTGGGTGAAGCAACATTGTTGGGACCCGAAAGTTAATGCGTATGACTCACTGAAAAGATCCAAATGATTCGACAACGTATACAAAGCAAGACAAGATCGACAAAAGAGTTATGCGGATCTTCATCGAAAGGATGTGGAATTTAATGTGGGGATCATATATTGTTGCGAGTTGCTCCATGGAAGGGAGTTACAAGATTTGGGAAGAGAGGAAAGCTCAAATCCACGATTTATTGGTCCATTTCAAATTCTTGGCCGAGGTAGGAAATGTAGCTATATAGACTTGCGTTACCTCAGTATGTCTCGTGTTCATAATGTGTTTCACATATCTTTACTTAAATAAATATGTGAAAGACCCGAACCAGATTATTGAGTTAGAACCGGACGAGATAGTAGAAGACTTAACGTGGGAGGAGGTACTGTCAAGATTTTGGATAGGAAGAAGCATGTCCCTACTGCATGAAAGGTCATACCACAAGTTAAAGTTTTGTGGAGGAATCATGCTATTATAGAAATGACACAGGAATTGGAAGCGGAAATGAAAGCGAGGTATCCTCACCTTTTCAAACACACCAGTACGTCACGTCGATTTCGAGGACGAAATTTCATAAGGAGGGAGGTTGTAAGACCCCAAAATTTTTTTAAATAAAAGGAATTTCCTTTATTTATTATAGGGTTGATTTGATTAATGTGGATAGTTAAGGGTTAAATCGCAAATATTTCAAAATAAGCAAGTGGTTATAAAATATTCATTTTTGTCGGGGAATATTCGTTTGGTCGTGGAATATTAAATGCTTGTCAGGGGAATATTAAATGCTGCAGTAGCTGAGCCATGTGTGGGCCCCATAACGGAAAGCGATTGGATGAGGAAAGCGACAAAGTTTGGGTGGTTATAAATAATTGGCGTAGTTATTACAGATTAAGGCATTGGAATACCCGGTGGTTAAAATCTGATGTCTGGCGTGGTGGTCGCGAAGAGAAGCTTTGCAGTATTACGTAATTGTTGAATTATTGATTCTTACGTAAGATGGCACTTTACTCAATAATTTTCACGGTAGATTCTTATTCAATATTTTATTTTATTGATTGATAATTCTTTGCGTTGATATTTTATATTATTGTTGTTGATAATTGTCACGCGCTTGATATTTCCCATTATCGGATCAATAATTCATATTATTTGAATAATATTATTAGATAACATTATTGGCAATGTCTAGAAAGTTACATCTAAGGAGAGGTTTGGTCACCTAATTGCGGCGCCCGATGAGGAGAGATCCTTATTGGAAGCCCTCTCTTCCAGGAGCTACTTTGGTTGTCATAATTGTGATTCGTAATATTATTTGTGAATAATTAATTATTGATTCATATGATAAAGAAATATTTATTTTATGTGGATATAAATGATGGATTTATTTATGTGGTTATTAATGAAGGAATTAATGTTGAGGTGTTTTATCAAGTATTTTTTATCGGATTGGAGGTGTTAAAAATCAAATCGGGGTTTTGAGATATATTCTTGGGGTTATAATTTTTAATCCGACCGTTGGATTGTGGTAATTTTTGGGTATGTTATACATACATAAGTTGAGTATATGTCCACAAATTTTGAAGCGAATTAAAAATGCACGAATGATTTGTTGTGAATTTTAAGAGGTGTCGGATTCGGAAATTAGGGTTATAATTGATTTTGGTGGAAAATTCTAGAATTGAGTGGGCCCCACTTGTGGTTGGTGAAGAAATGTGCTGAATTTTATTTCAAATGTGGTGGGTGGCAATAGTAGCGGTAAAGCCATCGTGCTTGGTCAAGTCGCTTGGCGGGCTAACATTTTCCTATAAATAGAAATTTAAGTTAGAATTGAAAATCACACCGAAACAAAGTTTTTCTCTTTCTCTCTCTATATTATTGAGGCGTATTTTGTGAGTATTTAGATACTTTGAGAGTTCTTAACATTCAAGACAAGTTTCATTCAAAGATCACTTGAGCCTTTCCTTTAGAAATCTTGATTCTTTGAGGTAAGGGATATTATTTTTTTCTTAATGATATTATTTCTTGATATCATTATCTTTGAAATATTGATCTGAAGTTTTTATCAAATTTGGAACTTTTTCATGCTCGGGGTTACTATTCATGAGTTCTTATTCATGAGTTCTTATTCACGAGTTTCTTATTCACGAGTCTTATTAAATGAAGCGTGAAAATGTTTTTTGTGGAATTTCTATCTTTTGGTGTCGAGAGTTCTTATTCACGATATCGGACTATTCACGATCTGACACTATTCATAGAAAAATAAAATTTCTTCTTTTAAGTCAAAATATCTATTACGGATACTAGCTTTAATTGTATCCATGTTTTGATCATTCTTGAATTTTACACCACTATGATTATTTTTGAGGTATTTTTTGGACGTGGATAAAACCAAGTATGAATCCTTAATCCTTAATCCTTGTCATTTTGTTTCTTTGGATTCGTTCTTTAAAAATATTTTTCATCATCCTCGGTCTTAAATGATGATGTTATTGAATATCTTTGGCTGTAGTGCAAAGATGAATGATTTCGAAGAATATCTTTGGCTGTGAGTGCAAAGATGAGCGAGATGTTTAAATGAATACGACCGTGATGAATATCTTTGGCCTTTAGTGCAAAGATGAGCAGTGTTGAGACGAACATGACCGATTAATGAATATCTTTGGCTTTGTAGTGCAAAAGATGAATATTTGATTTGAGATGAATATTGATTGATGTTCTGAGGATAAAATATTGATGATGAACATTAAATTCATAGATTATAGTAGATTTCATTCTCTACGTAACTCTTCATGAATTATTATTTCATTGCGAATATTGATGCGAAACTTGTTGTCTATTGTATTCTATCAGATTTTTCCTGTTGGAGACTAACGATAATTTGTTGTATATTATCTTAGTCATAATATTCTTCTTGGGCTAGTTGAGCTCACCCTTTTCCTTGTTGTTCCATTTTTCTTCTCGGGAGGCGAGAATGTAGCGAAAGTCTTAGTGGGGGTATGGAATGAAGGTTCTAGAGAGAGTTGTTTAGTAGTCCTCACCATTTTTGTAAAATAATGTATCAATAAATGTGATGAGGATTTATTTGAGTATAGATATTGTCTAAAAGATAATATTTGTATTTAAACTCACAGATATATATTGTCGTATTTTCACGACATTTGTATTATTGAAGTTGTAGTTTGCTTCTTGTACCATGTATTTGGCGACTCAGAATGGGTGTTGTGTATACTATTTTGGGGGGCGTCACACCTAGAAACTTCATTATTTTCATTTAATTCATTCAAGCTTATAGAGAGAGAAAGTATAGAGAGAATAAGAGAGAAAGAAGAAGAGTATTTTGTTACTTCTGTTCTTTGCGATATTCAATCTCCTACCAAAAGTAAGGGGTGTTATTCTTTCTTATTAAGAAGAGAAATGCATTGTTATTCCATTGCTTATTATTACATTGGAATAACTTTGTATAACGTGGTTTACCCTATACTTGGTGACATTCTTCTATTATTACATTGGAACATCCTCATGCGTGTTTTACACAGGACTGGTTAAAATCTTTTATTATTATTACATTGGAACATCATGCGTGTGTGTTTTACAGGACTGGTTTAAAATCTTTATTATTATTACATTGGAATATCACATGCGTGTGTTTTACACCGGACACTGGTTCCATCTTTATTATTATTTACATTGGAACATCACATGCGTGTGTTTTACACCGGACTGGTTAAAATCTTTATTATAATTACATTTGGAACATCCCGTCTGTGTGTTTTACGCCGGATCCGGTTCCATTCTTTATTATTCATTTGGAACATCCACATGCATGCGTTTTCTGTGGGACTTTGTTAGATTATTTATTATTCTGTTGGAATAACTCGCCTTTGCTTGATCTATCACACGCGTGGTGATTTCTTTTGTTATTCTATTCTTTATTATACCCGGTTGGTTAAAACTTTGACTTATACTCCATGAAATTAGTGGAATATCCTCGATATTTGCGTTTCATCCAAAGATCTTTCATGGAAATATTCTTCCGATCATTCTTGAATTTTACTCTACAAAACGAAGATCACGTTGATAATTTGGACGTTAATAATTCCGGATAAAATAATTCTTGAACTTATTTTATTGAATTCTTATATCATTGTCATCATCCTCATGTTTATATTATGTTGAAAGTAATACGTGGCACGTAGTGCGTAGATGGACTTGGTATGATTATGAGAGACTATTATTGATTGTGTAATCATGGCCAGTAATGTTACAAATGATGTGATAAAATCCTCGATGGTAGTAGTGCATTGGTGGACGATTGTTGGCATGATCACGTGACCATTAATGAATACACAAATATTCTTGGCGTAGTGCATGAATAATTGTGGTCGTGATCTTAAAGAATATCCTTGGTAGTAGTCGTGGGTGATTCGATGATGTGGAATATTTATTAAAGGCGAGTCTCAAATTTATACTTGATGATGAAAACCTTTTAAAACTTAAAAGATAGTAGACTTTATTTTCTACTTGACTCTTTTAATGGATTGCTTATTCACCGCAGATTAAAGTTAAGCATGGTTTATCATTGTATTTTATCGGTTTAACATTGTTGAAGACTATTGACAATTTATTCGCATTATCTTAGTCATAATATTTCTACTTTGGGCTAGTTGAGCTTCCCTTTCTTTCACTTTGTTTCTAGGAAGTGAAATGAGAATATAAATTTGGGGACGAGTGGGGAAGCAGTGATGGTCACGAAGATAGCATTAGTAGTCCTCACTATTCGTAAAATAGTGTGATAATAATTGTAATGAGGACTTTTTTTTGAGTTTGTATAATATCTAGTAGAAGATATTTGTATTTAAAGCTTACGTGATTTATGTCATATTATCTGCTACGATTATGTTAATAAGTTGTATTTAAATTACGTACCATGTAAAGCGTAACCCAAGATGGATGATGTATACCTAATTTTGGGGGTGTCACACTTACTACTGCAAAAATCGATTTAATAGAAATTATTATACTCCCATTTCGAAGTGAAACAAGTATCTTTGAACGCCGCCATCGTCAATTTATCGCTCTTCTTTTTTTTTTCTTTTTCGGCAAGTATACAACGAGGTATAAAATAAACATATTTTCTAAACTAGATTTTCGTCGAGAGGTTCTCTTATATAATTCAATACTATGTGTACCAAAAAATTGTTTTGAGTAGTATTATTCTTTAATCATTAACTGCTTCCCATATATAGCATAAATTGTTTTGACTAATATATACAATACTATGTGTAAAAATAAATAAATTATATATGGGTTATGCATGTCTTTCTGTTTGAGTAGTATTTTTCTTTAACCATTAATTGTTTCCCAGAATTTGGATTTGGATACAAATTAGAACAAGGGATTCTTTTTCTTTTCAATTTACATACATGATAAGAAGAATACTTAAATACAGTACTAACTCTTCTATTTGTACTAGCTAGCTTACTTGCCTACAACCAACTTAAGTTGCAGCACTAACATATTGGCAAAATGAGTCTAACTATACCTCATGACTACCCATGCATGAATGTGATCATTGCTTTGTTTTTAATTTGCGCACAAGGTATGTTATATACTTATATATATATATAGGGCAGTTATATATCCCTCTTGAAGTTAGATCTACAGTATAGAACTACTATCAAGTGCTGAAGTGCATATATATAAATATCGTGGAAGGAGATCGATGAGTGGGTAGCTAGCTAGCTTGTCCACCAATTAATATCGATTTCTTAAGAAAATTAAGTTAGGCTCCAATCTAATCTAATCTAATATCAAGAAGTTCCCTTGAAGATAGGGAATTCCTAAGATCCACAAATTTGTGTAATGGGCGTCTTCATCTAAAATGACAAGAGAATTAAGACCTTGCAGAGAGTCTTTTGGGGTTGGCAGGCACAAATAATGTCATCTTCTGATCAGGCCAACGACGAAACTAATTGTGTGTGTGTATATATATAGGTTTTGGCTTTTCTCCATGTGCTTTTAGGACCACATTATGCATTCCTTCAATTAATTAATTAATTCCTTGTGATATATTTTTCAATTCTCCTCCCTATCTTCACACTGTCATGCCGATCACCGTCCATCCTCCTGTTGAATTTGTACTCTCTCTTTCTCTCCACTGCTGTCTAGCTAGATCATATCCTCATGTATGTATGTATGTATGTATCAACATATATAATTTAGGAAGATATCTATTTAATTTGTTTTTATATATGTATATGTTCCAGTACTTATCTATATATCTAGCTAGCTAGCTAGGGGAAAATTAAAGTCCTTAGCATTTGTCCAATGCATGCATGCACTCTCAACCTGATCAAGATGATTGATTGATTCATAATTAGTCTAAATTAAGATGATTGATTCATATATAAAGTCTCTAATTGCATGCATGCACTCACTCTCAAGTCTCGACCTTGACAATTAATTAATTGATTATGTAGGCTATCATATCAATCAATCAATCACAAAATTCCAAATCAATGAGAAATTAACTCCAAGATAACTTTGGAATTTTGTTTGGGAAAAATGAAGGATATGCATGCTTTAGCTGGTCCAAAAAATTCATACAAATTAAAAGAGCCTTCTTGACTTCTTCTTGTTGTCTACAAAAAGATCGCACAATCACATGCACCACATCCCACAAGCTGCCCTTAATTTACCCCGCTATTGTATTATTACTCATGCACGTGAACCTCTGCATGGCCATATCTTCAACAACCAATAGCATTTCTCCAAAAAATATCCATGGATCCCTTATCAGTTATCCTCTATATATATAATTAACCCCAAACCCTAAAGCCCTAAACCCTACCCACCCCAAAAACATCTCAAATCAATTAGTGAAAATGTTTTTCCCACTCCTCTTCATTTTCACCCTCCTCTTCTCAGCCTCTAATGCCTCGGTGCAAGACTTCTGCGTTGCCGACCTGTCGCTGCCCGACACACCGGCCGGATACCCATGCAAGAAAGTAGCCAAGGTCACCGAAGCCGATTTCGTCTCCTCCGTCCTCGGAGTCTCCGGAAACACCTCCAATATCATCAGTGCCGCCGTTACTCCGGCATTTGTCGCTCAATTTCCGGCTGTGAACGGTCTAGGTATATCCATTGCCCGGTTAGACATAGCATTTGGCGGCGTTATTCCAATGCACACACATCCCGGAGCATCCGAGGTACTAGTTGTTATACAAGGGACAATCTGTGCTGGTTTTATATCCTCCGCGAATACGGTGTATTTTAAAACCTTAAACAAGGGGGACATTATGGTATTTCCACAAGGTTTGCTGCATTTCCAAATAAATTCTGGGAAAGGACCTGCTCTTGCTTTTGTTAGCTTCAGCAGCGCCAATCCGGGCCTCCAAATCCTGGATTTCGCATTGTTTGCCAACAACTTGCCTACCGAATTGGTGACGAAAACCACCTTCTTGGATGCTGCTGTAGTGAAGAAGCTCAAGGCTGTTCTTGGGGGGACTGGTTAATTAATTAATATTTAAGTTTAGTTTGTGTTTTTGGCGTGGTTAGGTCAATGTCTGTAAGAATAAGATTTTTCTATGTACTTTGTTAATTTTAATTCGATGTCAAAATGTAAGTTCAATTAGTGTAATAAGCTATATTTATTTGAATAAATTCTCAACATTAATTGGATGCATGCATGGCTAAGGTAGATAATTAATTAATAAGATAATATATATATATTTATATATAGATATATATATATATATATATATATATATATATATATATAATGTACTATATATATCACTTGTGATATCTCAGCTATATACATAGGAAAATCGAAAATCATAAATCATAAATTTTGCCAATATATATTTACATCGACTTTTTATTGTCGGTGGATAAATTTTAATTAATGATAATCTTTTTGAATAAATGTATATATAATAAGTGGGACGCTCCTATAATTCTCATCACAATTGTTGTTCCACATAAATTTATAGCAATACTTAATATGACTAATATACATTCAGTTATATTTCTCCTTATCTAGCTATGTGTAAACAGGATCGGGTTAGTATGGAGTTCATTTTTAAGTAAATTAATTGATCGACCAATAAAAAATCGACACACATATAAAGTATATACGCACACAAGACTCTATTAATTAATTAATGAAACTTACAAAAAAAAAATTCATGCTAACCACTTCCGTGTAAACAGACTGCATGTTTATATATGTTCAGAAATAAATTTCAGCAAATGCATGTTTTCTTGTGGTTAAAGCATAATAATATACTGTAGTTAAAATAACTCATGTGCTTGTTTCTATCATAATAATGATTATAGTTTTCAGATAGGAATTAAGGAAAATGATCCAATGACCTTGACTCCCACTGCTGTAGATAACCTTATCTCGATCTCATTGTAGTACATATGCGCCATATGGTCCAAATTTCTCCGCAGGTCAGCTTAAGTTTATGCTGCCAGAAATGGTCTCGCGGGGTCACGGACCGTTAACGTAATAAAGACGGATTCGATCTTGTGAATTAGTCAGACTGAAATTGGAAAATTTTATATTATTAAAAAAATAAAAAACTTATGCTCCAAGACTTTTGAAAATATATAATATAATATATACGTACGTAAATTTTGTAGTTTCAAAATAAAAAATACATTTTCAAATCAACGAGAATGTAAAAATATAAAAATTAATATACATTTTATTATATGATTTAAAGACGTGTGTTAACAATTAAGATGGGGTTAAAAATAATACTGATAGACGAAATAAATAAATAAATAAAAAGTAATCCAACCTCCACTTTGGCACTTGTAAGCCCTATGTGATGCTGTATTTATTATTAAAAATTCAGCATTAATTTATTTTAAAAAGTCTTCATATTTATGTCTTTAATTTAAAAAGTAGTCGAAGTAAAAATAAAATAATTAATAAGTTATATAAAATTTATATATAGATCAACCCAAATTAACTAAAACAATTGTGTTGGTTAATTACATAAAATTATTTGGATTTTTCAGCCTCAAGGGAATTTAATCGTTTGGAAAAGCTTATTTAATTTCCTTTCAATTAATTGAATTCTCCGAACGGTTGTTGTCTTAAACGTGGATCCAATATAAAACAAAAAAAAAAAAAAAATCCTCATGTCAGCACATCTGTCCTCTTCTCTTATTTTTTTTTCTCATATCCCATTTTTTAACATATATTTTAAATGGGATATGTGATTTTGATTTTCAATTGATCCAACCGTTTTTGTACGATCCAAAATCAACCATAATTATTTTTTATGAGGTCTAATTGTAAGTACATAAAATGTTTTAAATATCTATATATATATATATATATATATATTAGTTTTTGGTCCATTATAAGAGAAATTATATTACTTTTATGATTAGTGAATAGTGGTGGTGAGCCTTGCAATTTCTCATTTTCAGCTATATATTAGGTTTTTTAAATATAATTACAAGTACACTCACTGTATTTTTATTCAAAAATTAAAAATAAAATAAAATTCACAAGTAAACAAAATGAATTAAATATAAACCATACAGAGAAAATTAGGGTGGCCATACGCAAAGATAACAAGCACAAATCAAGAAATGATCCAAACCTTTTAATTAGCAAAAAAACGAAAAAGCAAAAAACAAGATGCAATCATCTTAATTCATTTATACATAATACAACGGTGGTTATATATGACCATGAGGTCGATACATTTATATGGGAGTGGTTTGTTAGAAACAGAGAATAGCGAGAAAAATATTATTTCCACAACAAAAGTGTCGCTATAGGTTTTTCACTGTCGCTATACATCTACAGCGACACTTTTGTTGTGAAAATAAAAAAAAGTGTTGTAAATTTAACATTTTCCAAAAGTAATTGATTTACTTGAAGAGTACATGATCCTATTAATACAACTATAATTTGTTGTGATATTTCACATTAAGAGTATAAATGAGTTAATAAGTATGATAGAGCAATCTCATTCCTCAACCTAATAGTTAACCTTTTAGATAAAGAGGTAATTCAACATACTTATTGGGCTAGTCTACACAGCTGCGTGATGAATTGGATCATACAATTTTCCTTTTAAGTGGTATCAGAGCTTATGTTTCGTTGAGATAGTCACTCAGACTTGTTGAAGGTATATATGATACCTATCGGGTATTCAAGTATGATATATACTTATCTTGTTGGGACTTGGGACATAAATCCGAAATCAGATCAAGTAGTGTAACTCTGTTATTTCTTAATTTCTGTTTTTATTGGGCGGCTCATGGAATATTGATGTTCTTTAATTCGTCTAACATTACATACCGTATGTTAGACGTAAGGGGAAACGGGAAGAGATGATGATATTGTGAAGGGCAGGAGAAGAGTTTTTGTTACAACATGTTTTAAGGAAATTGTTGGGTCATAATTCTTTTTTTTATTTGGGCCAAATTTAATGGCCCTTCATTGGATGGATCGTGTTACAGGTTCATTGGAGCCCTGTAAAGGTTATTTCCATTATTTGACTTAGTCATTAAATATATATATTATACAAATTGTCACTTAACCCAATTTCGACCAAGAATCATTATATCAGTCGACAGATTGATTATTGTTTCGACCACCCTTTTGCATCTGCATTAATGAGGATGGGACCTTCGGATAATCATGATTGGAAAGCATGGCAAGCAGTGGAAGTGGTACCGCTTACTTTCATTTGAAATAATGAAAGTGGGGAAAAAGGTGTCATGAAGTGATGAGGGCGCACTAAGAAACTTGGAGTATCGTACTGTAAGATCAAGAGAATTAAATAGTCAAATAACATTATTATGATTCTCTCCGAGGCGTTAGATATTATTTTTCTCCATTATTGAATTGTGATGATCCTTATTATTTCTCATGGAATTTATCCTCCCAAAAATCAATACCAACAATATTTCATGTTAACTTGTCATTCCCCATGCCTTTAAACGCGTCTTGGTGATTTGACGCGTGGAGAAAGAGCCAGCGTTAGATGATGATAAGAATATGAAGCCTCTGTTTTAGTTGTCTGCCCCAAAACTGCAAATTGGTTGGACCTAAATAAGTCTATTCTATTCTATTCCAATTAGCTACACTTGTCCTTCACTCCTTCCCCATTTACAACTAATTGCATTAAGTTCAGAGCCCCCCACCCCACCTCACCCCACCCCACCCCACCCCACCCTTTTAGAGAATCTCACACTCTCCAACATGTAGTAGTAATTAATATAAACATGCAATTATTACTATGAACTTAAATTGATGACAAATAAATTAACATCAATTGATATATGCTTGCCAAAAATTATTCAGTCTTGTTTCGATTAATTTTATTTATGCATAAATAATTGTACGTAAACATAATACTATATATAAAATGTTAATAAATTGCATCAAATAAAAAAAATATAAATAATAAAACTCTTATACTAATTTATTTATTTATTTTCATGCATAATTTGTTCACTTTTTAAAGACAACTGACCCACACTTGATGAGGTATGTAAATAGAGAATATTAGTCAAAATAAATTGTATGCTTATTAAATAAACATATAAATGAAGATTCTGAAGAGAATCGGCCAGGTAGGCTGGCAATGGGAAAGAGAGAAGAAGACCTGGCTGGCTGTGGGCAAATTTTACAGAGAGAAAGAGAGTCTTGCTTGACCTCATCTCCATTGCCAGTCTGTCATATAACCTCATCTGTCTCTATATATAGACTACTATATATATGTGTACACACGTATAAACCCTTCATTCTTCTTCTAAATTCAGTCGTCAGCTTCTCTCATTTTCCTTTGAATTCTTCCACAAACAGAGAATTGATAATCATGAGTCTTTTCGGCCTAGGAAGCAGGTCTTTTCCTTTACGTTCCAATCCCTCTCTCTCTCACTCTCTCTCTGTCTCTATATATATGGATGTATTGAATTATGTTTCACAATTTTGACTTTCCAGTTTTTTCTTATTTAAATGATGAATTTGTTGTGATCATGAATTTTGCTATTTGTATGTGTTAGTCCATTAATTTTAACCGATTCGAGTGAAGTCTATTAATCAAGTTACATTTTAGCTAGTGAGGGATTGTTAATGGTGATAGAACAAATTCTAATTGTTGTTGATTGTGATGTTTTGAGGACATTTCAATTAATTTGTCTTGAGCAGGGGAGAATAATATTAGTATAAGCTGGGGAAAGGAGTAATACATTTTGGTGAGACTATGTGGGTGATTTGAATAGGATTGATATATTTTATAGGTTTACTTTAATTGTTTTGTGTGGCAGCCAAAAGGGAAAAAAGAATAAGATAAAAGAAAACCTTGATACCTTATGATACTTTTCTTCTCCATGTAGATGGTAACTTTAATCTATGATCACTTTGGAGGCTGATCATGTATAGAGTGTATTAGTTTATAGACCAAGCAAGTTCTTTGATACTATTGGAAATTAAAGTTTTTGAATTTGGCGAAACCAATTGTCTTTTGCACTATCAAGTTTCTAAGAAGCTTTTGCATGTTCATACGCATGAATTATTACGTCGCAGCAATCTACATTAGATTTGTCAGGACTCGGGATGGTCTATTTACTATAAAAAAGTATAGTTTTTCGTTCTCAGCGTATCTAAAACTAAACCTAACTTGGGGTTCCAAATGCCAGGACCACAATCATCCCTCAGATCTTGAAGCGAATTAGAGAGGACCACGAGGCAACCAAGAAATTTTGTGTGGGCGTGTATGATTTATTCTTGAGTTTTGCTAGCAATTCAGTTCAAGTATAAATGAAGCATACATTTGGTTTGAAGTCATGATGCTGTCAACTGTTCAGCAAAAAAACAAAAAGAAAAGGAAATGAGAAAAGAAGAAGATATCGAGTGTTTCTATTTTTATGAAAATTATTGGCATGATCGAAAATTAGAAAGAATGACACGACAAACTGTTTTTGAGGGAAAACCCAAATTTTGTCGTTTAATGGCTGTCTTGCTTGTTATTTGTTTCAAGTGTCTTATTGAGGAGAACCCTGGAAACTGAATGAGATTAAGATATATTGTTTGGTTTTGTCGTTTAGGGAGGTTAACATTGTTCAGCTGTCTTCAGCTTTTAATGTTGTGGAAATAAAGAATGAGTTTCAGATATTAGCATAAGGATCTGTTATAATCATTATGTACAAAATCTCCATTTTTTTCTCTTCTCTTAATACTAACATTTAATTTATTAATTTATTTCACCGATTTTATGGAATTAACTTTAATTATGTTTCACAATGAACTCTAATATTGAGAATCCCAAAGTTAATCATCTATTATCTCTGGTGTGAGGGATTGACTTAAATATAAGAGTGTACTCAGACATTAAAATTTGATTTCTAGGTGTAAATTGAAGTCGATAAGGTCTAAAGGGTAATGTATTACTGTCTTTATGTTGGTGAAAGAAAACTTCTTTAGGCTGATTGTTCCGACCTTTATGTGTGCAGAAACCAGAAGACATTTCGGCCTAAAAAAAGTGCTCCGTCAGGGAGTAAGGTAGGTGTTTTACCTTAAGCTCATGAAATGATGCGGAGTTGACTCTTTGCCTTTTGTGATGCTATTCCTTGTTTCTTGTACAGGGTGCACAACTTCAAAAACATATTGATGCGACCTTGGGTAATGGCAACTTGAGGGAAGCTGTGCGTCTACCCCCTGGAGAAGATCTTAATGAGTGGTTGGCCGTAAATAGTAAGATTTCATACTTAACTTGCTTAATTATAAGGTGTTTTATTGTGAGAATCTCATGTTACTATGTTGAAGTTTTAAGTCATCATTTATTGTGTTATGATATCAAATTATCATATTATATGCAGCTTTCCAACACGCATATAAGATTCCAAATGGCACTGAGCAGCCTAATAGGCAAATCTGGTCATTTTTTTGGCAACTGTATTGCCAAAGGGAAATGAATAATACCTTCACTAGTAGTATGGGATAACTAATAATGGGTATTAGTTATATGGATCTTTTATTCCTTATTGTGTTTGAATGGTTTATTAATTGGAGTATCATCTAATTTTATGTAGTATTTTGTTTGGTTGACATTGAGATAGATGGTTAATATATAAGAAAATCCTTTCCCAAAAAAACAACATCAAATGGTTCCTAAAGACTTGAAAACTCATCTTGTGTGTCTTCTCTCTTCCTCTCACATATGCACTGCCAGCCTCCAAACCTTTCTCTCTCTCAAACCAAACCATAAGGTTCCATCATGTCCCTTTAATAACTTCCATAGCCAAATCAACCAAATTCCTCCCCAAGATGTCCATAATTCTTTGATTTCCATCCATCACATGCAATCTGGACATGGCATTGGGAGTTCCTCTTAGGTACTAGCATGTAATTTTCCCTAGCCATTTATCGTCAATCGTCATGGTATGGTTAGCAATTAAACTTCGTTAAGGAATGCTTTGAATCTAGAATGCTTTAAACATAAAAATGAGACTGCCACAACACTCGTAGACCAATCAGCAAGAAAATTGTATGCTGAGTCAATTTGACTATTGCTTTAAGTTAATCCAGGTAAGGCTTTTGGATTCTTTAGCTTCTTTATTGTTTGTGATGGAGGATAGGGATTTGGTGGCAGTGCCGGTGGGAATAGGAGTGGGGAAGGGGTCAATGATGGTGAAAATAACAGAGAATAGAGGTTTGGGCTATTGGCACTGTGGAATAGTCACCCTTGTCTTACGATACTTACCCCACCTCCCCAACAGGAAGATAGTACCCTTAAAATGGAATAAATATTCAATACAACCATTTCAGTTGAAAGGCGTGACTATTTATTCATCATGTGACCTTTCTCTCTCTCTCTCTTGTGACCATGTGATGAGAGAAATAAGTAAACCGTTGCATGACCACAATAGTGTTGAATATCCTACCTCAAAAGGGGCGTGAATTATCTTCCTTACAGTGTTAGTTGTTCATTCTACTTTATGACCAAAACATGACCCATTCTTTTCATCTAATAACGTTTCCAAACAATCCCATGATGTTTGATTTACTTGAAACTGAAATCAATATTAAATGAGATATTGTAGAGATCTACTTATCTTGTTAAATATTTGCATATAAATTCATTTGTTTCTTTACAAGTGACTGTGTGAGCATGTAACATCAATATTAGATGTACACTGGTGTTTGTCAAGATATCTATTGGCTTAAATTTCTACATCTATGCAAGTTTGTTCTTGTTTTCATATAGTTTTTTCCCGCCTGCAGCGGTTGACTTCTTTAATCAGGTGAATATTCTTTATGGTACTCTGACGGAGTTTTGCACCGCATCAACCTGCCCGATAATGACATCAGGAGCAAAGTAAACTTTCTAAATCCCTTCACAAATATTCAATCCTCACACTATAGACGCAATTTTTTATTCAGGTAATTAAAAACTAAAACAAAACTAGGGAGGAAATTTTCCTTTTTTTTCTTTAGCGTAAATATTGTTTTGGCATTTATCTAGATACTGCAATTGGGTGAGTAGTGAGTGGTAGCTTATCTGTTTTAGCACAAATTGCCAACAGGGAGGGAGGAGGGCTGAAGAGGGGTGTGTGTGTCTGGATGTATGATATGATACGTTGTTGAAGAAAAAAGACTTGTTAAAAAAGTTATTAGACAAAAGAAAGCCTGATGAAGAGAGCATTATTATCTGGGTAGAGGTACTGAAGTTGGGAATTATAATGGTTAGGCTTAACCTCTGACATATTTGACCTTATTTTCTTTGTTTAATTCTTCAACATACACCGTAGTAGCTTTATTTTTGGTTTTGTATACGTATGTTAATTTGGCTTTATATCATCTGCTTGTGCAAGTTTTCACTCTTCACTATATTCACCCTTTTTGGATTAATGTGAAACTACTTTTGGAGAGGAGTGAGGTTCAGTACAATAATTCATCATTTAAAACTCGAAGAAAGACTATTTTTGTTCTTATGTTTTATTCACTTGCCAAATCCTGAATTAAACTTATTTTTCTGTAGGTATGAGTACAGATGGGCTGATGGAGTTACTATAAAGAAACCCATAGAGGTATCTGCTCCCAAGTATGTTGAGTATTTGATGGACTGGATTGAAACTCAGCTGGATGATGAAACAATTTTTCCTCAAAAATTGGGTAATACTAAAATTTTTAATACTTTAGGCGGTATGAATTATGATCAAAGAATGTGGTTTCTCAATTTGCTTGCTATATGATGCAGGTGCTCCATTTCCACCCAATTTTGTGGACGTTGTGAAGACAATATTCAAGCGGCTGTTTCGTGTATATGCTCACATCTATCACTCACATTTCCAGAAGATTGTTAGCCTGAAGGAAGAAGCTCACCTCAACACTTGTTTTAAGCATTTTGTTCTCTTTACATGGGTAAGATATTACTTCCATCAGATTTTCCCAATGTAAAAGACACAACAGTCCCATCCCCTATTTTTTCAGGGAATGGGGGTAAGAGAAAAAAACCATCAAGTGTTTCATACTTTTATCATCAGATTTTTTTGGTTCCTTTTCAAATGGGTGTTAATATGTATGCTTTATTGATGATATAGGATAATATATGGTTTTCCAAGTAAGCAATGAAGTTGCTTCACTAGCAAAACGAATTGTTAAGACAATTTTGTTGTGTGGATATTTGGTTTTTTTCTATCCAAGCAGTGAAATTCTTAACTCTGTCGTCGGTCCGTCCACCAATTTACACCTTTTGCTTATCAGTAACTTTATGCCATATAGGAGGGACAGGAGTTAACTGGGAAGTGAACACATGGAGATCACGAGGCTGGTTTCCGTACATCTTTCTCAACTTTCACAAACATGTGTTTAGTTTTTGTCAATTTATCTGAAATTTGGTTTTATTCGTAAGTTTAAATTTGGTTCGTAAAGAAAAATAGTAGGAAAATCCTTTATTTTTCTTTCTTAAATTGTGATTGTAAATCTTAAGAATGGAGTTAGAGAAGAAATGTTTTCACAGAGCACATCTATATCAAATTGGTTTGCACGGTCTCAAGCCCTTTAATGGACATAAGAGTTTCAAAAGCTCAGCTTCTCTAACTGATTCTGCTGATGCAGGAATTTCGCTTGATCGACAAGGGGGAGCTTGCACCTCTCTATGAGCTTGTTGAATCGATTCTGCAGTTGTAGTGCCTCTGACTGTCGTGGCGTGGTTTTTTTCTTTGTATTGAAGATGCTATCTCTAGCATTTTCGACCTGTCTCTGTTGGTGCCTTGCAGATATCTTTGTTAAAATGTTCTTTTGTAACTGGTAAACATGTTTGTGATCATTCTGTTAGCTTATTTATCAATTGATGAAAACAGATGCAAGTCCTTTTCTTTCTCGAGTCAAAATATAGTAGGCAGCTCCATCCCCTTTGATTTGTTGCCCTTTAACAGAAACAAATAGTTTGAGAGAAAAAATGAAACATACAACCAAAGAAACTAATAGATGAATATGTCCAATGCCATTTAGGATTAATCGGAGTTATGATGGGACAAGAATCATTTCTGTATTGTAGATAGTTCAAGTAATGTTGTACATTTGTACTTTCAGTATCATCTTCTCCGTTTACAGTCGGTACTTCATACTTCATATTTCATACTTCATACCAACTACTGAAAAATTATTAAGCTGAATTAGTGGAAAATATTCCTGTTGTATAACTTGAGGATAATATACTATATGCCTCTACTTCAGCAGTCGCCCGTAACCAAGCTGCTGCTGCTGCTGCAGACCAGAACTTCATGTCCTTGCTCAGACTTCACCAGAATGCAAGTATATTCTCCCTTCAAGCAGGGGTTGTTTCAAAACTGACTCCATGAGAATTAAGGCCATTAAAACTCCATCTTTTACCGTTAATGTTGGCCCCTTGGAATTCAAACTAGTCACAAACATTGTGAGTTCTACAGCTATTTTTCATGCGTTCTTTCACAAAGACATCCAGGATACGGGTTTGCATAAAAGCTTTCTTCCAGCTTTGGAAATTCACCAGGTTCCCTCGTATAGGGTGCTCCTGTACGGTCCTCGTGAAGCTTCTTCACTTTAGAGCTAAACTTTTTCCAGGAGACTTTTCCTTGATCATATTCATCAACAGCTTTTACGAAATTCATCCTGCATGAAAATAGTAAACAACAGTTAGATGCCACAAATGGGGTTGGGTGAAAATGTTTCGGTAAAAAAAGGCAAACCGTCAAATATTTACCAAAGTTCAAAGGTAAAAGGTCAGAATATTACCTGTCCGGATTAATAGTTTTCTTGAAGTCCTCAAACCTCCTATGGCCTTGAACTGCCTTTGCCATATTACCATCATAGGTGTAAACGAAAACATCACTCTGAAGGGCAACAACATAGTCCAAACCAGCCAGCATGTTCTGGTGATTCTTGAAAGGTTTCAATTCGTCTTCTGTAGAAAGAGTGGAATGGGAGAAGATGTTTGGGTAATCTTCCAGGAGATGTTGCATACTTCCATTTCCAAAAGCTTCACCAGCTACTAAGTAAATCCTAGAGCTGGATGGGAAGCCCAATCCTTTAAGCAAAGGGACGTCTCTCTTGGGGTCAAGGGCAGCCACCGAGCCTCCTTTTCTCAGACCCGTCAATCTCTTTTTCTTTCCAATGACTGACCTCGTAACGCATCCTCACGGAGTTCATCATCTTCTTCTGCTGTCAAATTATGACTGCAGCCCGTAAAATGCAAGCATATCCTTCTCATCATACCTACGAAGAAGAAAAAGAAATGTTAATGAAATTCACGAAAACATTTGAGGGAAGAGTCAAACTACCTTTTTTTAGTGGTTATTATCAGTGTATTGCTTTCTTGCACATGATTAACACATTATTAGTATTTATTGGTGTCTCTTTTATTTTCAGAAGTGAACATCTGACATCACTAACATAATGAAACATTAACAAACCACTACATAACTGGCAGCTCAACCTGAAAAAAAGAACAACTATTGCATCTCCAATTTGGGTAAAAAAAAAAATTCAAAAAACTACAAGATACCTTAGATGCAATGCAAGATAAGGGCTTCCATCTAGTCTCATTCTTGAAACTAGGATTTTTCCAAGTTCTTCTATTGGCGCAGAATATTTTAATGCCCTGTAATTTACACGACACCTTAACTTTTGTATTGAGTTGGGGAGACCATTGTTTGCAATTCGAGAATCAGTGTGGGTGAAGTACATCACTTTGTGCTGCTTCAGAAGTGGGAGGACCTCCAACTTATAATAACTAACCTGAAAAGGTATACAAAGTCGGTTAGCTGACCTAAATCTTATAGAACATGACAGTCAGGTGAGGCATGACATGGTTAGCTGGAAACGTCATGAACTGACACACAAATTAACCAAAAGATCCCCGTACTCAGAAGACTTCAACTGACCAACAAATAGTAATAAAATGATTAGGCTCCTATTAGGTTCAATTTCCATAGTCACCAAGGACATGGATTGTTGATTGTAGTCAAGTGACAGAATCATGTGCAAAGAATTACAGAAGTCCTGCTCAAAGACTGATCATAAAATTGAACATTAAGGAATATTCACCTTGGACCAAGATATTGGTGTCTTTGAGAAAGGTTCAAGTCCAGCATAGGCAGGTGGTAATGTCTCAACTATATGGATGTCATCTTTCAGTGTCTCAATGAAGTATCGCCAATCAAACAGATCTTTAAAGCCACTGTGCATAGATGTTCAATAATAATTAGTTATTTGGACAAGGTTATCACAAAAAGAAAAAGGTTATAATCAGAACATCTCTGCAAGTTACACATTGTACAGAAGGTGTAGAGCACAGAAACTGAAGACTTAAAGCTTGGCTTAAGTTGTATGGCCAGAATAGAGGATAGTGGTATACAAGTCCTTACAACCCAGTTTTAATGATAAGAACACTTTGATAAGTTCCTACTAATCTGTGCGAAGTGATTGTGACTAAAGTAAGCTATCTTTATGACGATGCATGCAAGACCTTGAGAACAATATAGCTGCTATCAAACTCATAAAAGACTAGTAGTTGTAGGGCTATAAATGGAGTCCGAAATATCCAATATTCGCTCCGAAAATTCGTATCCGTATCCGCATCAAAACTTATTTGTATCCGTGTCAAAGCGAATATTATTCGTGTATCCGGATGGACGGATATGGATACGGAAATATGCATATTCATATCAGTATTCGTTAATATCCGTTTCCGTAAATATATACTATTTGGTCCCGTCAAGTATCCGATTAATATCCAAACTTTCCGGATAATTTATTGAGTGAGCGTAATATCATTATATATATATATATTTCTCATTTAATATTGATTTACAATATATGAAAGTATATCTTTTATGGCTATTTTATGATATACGATATATAAAAAATTACATATGAATATTATGTCTTATTTGGTTGATTATACATCCTTTCTAATTATTAATTGATTGAGTGAATAATTTTTTGTTTGTTAAATTAACATTGTGCAATAATTTAAAAATGAAACTTTTAAAATTTTATTTTGAATGAATACGGATATGTGGATATTTGATATATTTATTCATATTATATTATATAAAACGGATTAGGATAATATCCGTATTAAAATATTATCCAAGGGATACAAATACATTTCATATTGCATATCCGTCGGATACGATACTAATACGGATATTGAAATTATTTTTCGGGTACAGATATACATGTATCCGCATATGAAAATATCAGTTTATAGTGCTAAAGACTAGTCTTAGGGTATACGTGTAACTTTCCATCACACCTTCATTTTCTTTTTCTGAAAAGTTGCTTAGATACCACTTGACCTTATTTGACCAAAAAGTACTTGGCTTAGTTCTTGAACATGAAAATTCCTAGAAGGCTAAGAACCATATGGATGGTATTCCAATATCAAAAAACTCAGCTTCATATGAAGCACACGAGCAGTAGAGGTCCTATGGAAGTAGTAACCCCACATTGGCCTAGTGCTTTGCACTTAAAAGTTCAAATTTGGCATTATCTATATGCATTTGAAACCTATCAATTTTTAAAAAAATTAGAAAGAAAAACTTTCATAACTTTACATACCTTTTGAGAGCTTGAGCAAACACTTGCAAGATACAGCTTGCGAATCCAAACAAATATGAGTTGTATTTAAATTTCTCTCAATGAGGATACATCGAGGTTCACTCAGGTCATAAAGATTTGATCTTGCTAAAAATAAGATCAGTTGTAAAGGTTTGATCACATATGAATACCAAGTATTTTAAATTTTTCAAGGAAATCAGAGTTGATTTAGTAGCCATCTAGGACCGATAGAGATTGAATCACTATAAATTCATGTGTTTGTTCCTTTTATCACTTTTCTGCTTATATTACTTGCGAAATATTGTTGACTGAAAACATATATAGTCTGCTTTGACCGAGTTTGAGGTCACCAATTGTTTGCAAGAAAAGTAAAATATAACATGTTTTTTACTCGATTGTTTATTTCTTTATTAAATTTAGAAAAAAGGATTAAACTATGGGTAATACGCACTGTAGGAAGAATATTAGGGCATTGTGGAAAAAGGTAATTGTGTTTGTAATAATGTTGATATATCTAATAAATCATAATTCGACAGGAACCCTTCAAAATAACAGATATTAATTATTATTTGTAAACTGTCAACAGGTTTGCCACAATCAGAATCTGGTTCGAACCGAATCCAAACCCGATTACCAAAGGGTATTATATATCATTATTGATTCAATTCCATTATAGATCCGAATAATCCGAGCTCCACTTGAATCCGAGAAATATACAACATTAAAAAAAGTTAAACATGCTCAAAAATAGTCTATTATCCGATCTTAATCTTAATAGGTAAATGAATTTGAGTTCTAATAGAATCAGATCCAGATAGGTAATCTGTCAATATAAAATTCCAATTTGAGGTTACCAATTTTTTTTATAAAATTAATATTTACCTAAATAGCGGTATCTCGTATTGGTGCGTCCTGGTTCGATACAAGTACTATACGATATGTACTAATTATTTACCGACTGTTTTTTTCCAAATAACTTTTAAGGTGTGAACAAGCCACTCTCATCTCTCTTCTCTGCCAGCAACCTGCAGCCTTAAAAACTTTTGTTATTATCTACTTATTATTTCGTCCATCGACAATAGACTTACTTTTATTTTAACACCAACAGATCCAAAAACCCCACACACCTCATGGCACCACCGCACGCCACCAAAGTCTGAAGCTTCACGCTTCTTTCAATCCCAACAGCACTGGTCATATGATGCCCTCTCTCTCTATTAGATAAACAATCTTCTTCAATTATTAAAATACATACATATATGTGTGTTTAGTGTATAGTGTGTATCTTGTAGATGGCAGAGACATAATGAAGAAGAAAGACTTTGGAGAGAGGGGATTTGAGAGATGGGACAGTGTCACAGTGAGAAAAAGTGTGAAAGAGACCTGCCACTTGGTAGTAAGGCTATAAACGAGCAAACACAGTTCGAGCTCGACTCGAAAAAATACGAGCAAGACTCGGATTTGTTAATAATATGATCCAAATCTGAGCATTAAAAATAGTTCGAATAAAAATATGAGTAGAATCTGAGCAAAGAATCAAATTATCACTATATTTATTCATTTTTCTACTTCTTCTCCCAAGTGCAGGATAACCTTATCCCCAAGGGGTTGTGGGTTTTTTTCTCCCAATTGGGGCCCTCCCTTCACCACCCCAACGCTTACCTAGCCAACGCTTAGATCCGGCTCTACCCAAACTTTTCTGGGTCACCCCAACATTCCCCACTTGTCCGACCGTTGCTGAGCAGTTTTTGGAAATCAAACGGATTATACTCGACTCGTTTAAGATTCAAACTACTCGAATTCTTGATTGTGATTCAATACATACTCGGTTAATACATATTCGATTAGATTTCGATACATTCTCTTATAATATATACAAATTTAAATCAAATTAGGATAATGAGTTATTATTTTGTTTTAATTTTAATTGTGATTTTATATTTGTAAAGTGTAATAATAAATATATTTTCTCATTTTTAAGTAAAATAACAAAATTAATTTATAATTATATTTATTATAAAACCTCGAATTCGAGCTTGAATTTGAAGTTCATGAGTAGTTTGAATAAATATTCGAAATGAAGTCGAGTCGAGTCGAGTCGAGTCGGATCGAACATCGAATCAGGTAGGATTTTTCAAATATAATTGAATTGTTTAGAATCGAGTACGAATTTATCATTTCGAATCGAATTCGAGTAGCTCTCTGTTCGCTCCGATTCGACTCGTTTACACCCTTACTTGGTAGTGCTTTCTAACTAATAAATTGATTCTACATACAAAAGTTAACCCATCACATACATACGGTATATGCATAAAATTGTACGACCGGTTTACCGGTTCTGAAATTGAATCCCGTCAGTGATACCGAACAACCAGTATATACCGAATATTTTTACCGGTACCAAACCATTTAGAAACAATACCGAATTTACCATACCAAACCGACCAGTACTAGTAATTTACCGAATTTTTTAAACACCCCTATTTAAATCTAATGTATCAATGCAAAAATAGTATCATTACTGGATTTATCAGTACCTAGGCAGCACACACATTTGTCCTCGATGTATTTTTGTTTAACGGGAACAAGTAAATGGCAGATAAACATTACAGCATTTGTGCTATGAGAATACTCGAGCTATTCATTCACTTATAGTGGCACTATTGTCATGTAATACTACAAGAAAGTGACAGCAGTAAAGAAATTACCTTTCATCAGCCCAGTAGGAAGTGTGATCAAGAGATGGAAGGACAAGAGTCGCCTTCATGATCTTAGCAACAGCAACCATATCACAGATCTGCACTTTAAAATTATTGGTTTATCAGACAAGAGTTGCTAGTAAATTAGCAAACCTCAATAACAGCCTATTAAATCATTAAAAGGGCACAAGAACCAGACCCCAAATCTCATTTGATTCAAGCCACCATTTGCATTTATGAGAAGGAAACCGTTCGTCTTTGCATCTAGCTCTGCGAGAATGGCAAGAAGGGTTGAGAAACAGGGTCAAATAATAGATAGTAAACTCTACTACTTGCACAGACTTACGTTGATAACTTTTTGGCCGCTCAACGCACGGAGTGAAATTCTCACTATTGGGTTTGGACCATATACCTGAATACTGTTCATTCAGTTCCATAAATGATTAGTGATTGTATTAATCATGAGATAGATGTTTAGACATCTATACATCTATATATCACCTGGAATTGAGACTTACATCAGCCATGCTGACGTGGGTACCAACAAAACCTGATGCTACCATCTTTAGAGTTTGTTCAACATCAGTTGCTTCAGTTCCAACATCATTTTCATGCTCCTTAAATCCGTAACCATGAGAATGTTTATCCATTCTATTTAGACGAGTGTTGGAGGAGTCAAAGAAATCCTAATTAGCAAGGAACACATTTATTAACAAGATAAGATCATTTCTCAAAAAGATATTAGGTCCAATTCGCTATTAAAAAGAAGAAGAAGATATGTGCATGAGAAGAAACTGTCCAAAGGCAACCATGTTATAGAATTTAGAGGACAACGACTCACAGTTCATAGATGATAACCATCATACCGGTCCTCCACCATGGGAAGGGTAAAATCAAAACGCACAATAACCTACTCCTCCAGAGCATAAAATTTCACGTTGCACAAAAATCTCAAATATAACCGAAAACAAAATATATTAAAACATAAATAAATGAAATGCCTTATTGTTCAGCCTATTTATTAAACCTATTAATCATAAATAAGTGAAAATGCCTTATTGTTCTACCTATTTATTACCTTCACAAGTCCCTGTCCCCCACTTCCTAACTCTGGTTATACATATATTTCATCATTTCAGCCTTTCAGGCATTGCATCAGATCCAAATGTTATCTAGCCAACACTTCTTTCACCTATTATGATTTTTTACATCAAATAAAAGAAAAGTATAGCAAACTACTATTTAATATCATAGTATATGACTACTTCCTACCTTGCATTTGCACCCATGTCCTTTACAACAGCTATCCGGTAAAATAAATTACAAACTTGAAAACTAACACCTGTGCAGCTGTGCTGAACTATTAACAAGAAAAGGGGTATGGGAGCCATAAAAAAGTTCTAAAAATCATTAACATGTGTAAAGAGCAAGCTGAAAAGCACTACTGGTTTTTGCATTGAATCATAAAAGCTTTTGACACTGACAATCCAACAGCCGCCTGGATTACTAAATTTATTTTAAATTTACAAACTGTTAACATAGCAAATACAAATTAAAAATGCTAACACATATATATTATAAAGATCCAATTTTTAAGAATTGAACTAACCGGATCGGACCCAACTCTTTCAATAACAGATCCAAACCACCCATTAGCACAAATCTTGAAAACACCCAAAAATAGACAGACTCCACAAAAAGCTAAGAACATCCAGTGCCCAAGCTTCTTCTTTCCTCCCAAAACCAAATCCACACTAATGGATCCAACATGCTTCTTCGTGTGAACTCTTTGAATCAAATGATGATGAAGGGCCTGCTTCTTTTCAGCTAATGACTCAAACCCATCAGCAGAAACTGGGCTATTACCGAGTTCAGATCTGGGTGAGTTGACTGGCAAGTCAATCTCATACTGACTACTGAAATTACCGTTGTGGGTGTTCGTATTTTGGTTATTGCTGTTGCGTTTGAACGACTGGGCACGGCGAGTCATTGGACCGGAGAATCGAGGGCTGTTGACACGTTGAGAGACGCCGCCATCGGCGGTGGATTGGTGATGGCTATGGTGGTTTGAGTGGCCCATTTGTGTATCATATGTTTGCATATATGGAAGTATTTATGAGCTGAAATATAGGTGATGAATTGATAATAGGTGTTGTTTGTTATTGACTGTATGGGATTATCGCCATTAATGGTGGGAGTAGAAGAGGACCCCAGACCAGAGATAGAGGCAAAATCAATAATCCTTATCTATTGCAGTCTGCAGACAGGGAGCAAAGGGTGAGAATCCGAAATGAGAAAATACGGACTTACCTAAAAAAGAAAGGGATGCAGCTTGAGTCCAAGTGTTGACCAATTTAGTTAATTGCTTGAGTCCACATATTACTATTTGACAAAATAGTCCTTCTATAATGACCGGCCATTCTCGCTCCAAATTTTTTTATTTTTTTATTTTTAATTTGATTCTAAAAAATATATAATTTTTTTTTTTTACAAGATTTGATTTATTTTAAATACATTAAAAATAATATACATAAATTATGCAATACTATTTTTTATTGATTAATTAAAAAAATATATATATATTTTTAAAAAACCGGTAATGACCGATCCCCCTAGTATAATTGTTGACCAAAACCCAAGTACAGTAAACATCCTCACCCATTCATTTTTCAACAAGTCTAGGGGACCAGCGGGTTCCGATTGGGGTAGTTATCAGCTTGGAATATTTTTTTTATTTTTTTTTTGACTATCAAATAATTAATGTGATTTGTTAGAATTGAAATTTTTATAAATATCTGACGATCATGTATTATTTTGGATACATATAAAAATATAATTATACAATCTATATGCTCTCATTTTTTTTTATATAATCCAAACGAACCTAGTTAATTGTATTTTATAAAAATTATAACTTTAATAAATCAAATTAATTATTTAATAAAAAAAAAACGACCAGTCACTATCCCGGAGGAAACCTTCGTGTCCCCTAGAATGATTCTTAATTTTTAGGCTCTCTACTATTTTGCATTTAATGGATATGAATGACCTAACTGAATATTTGTATTTTAATCAAGAAATGGATTTTCATTACAATGTATTTCACTTTTTTTGCCAACGCGTTTAACATATATTTCAAACTAAAGAAAATTAAATAACCAAAAAAATCACACAATTTTGCATGGATATAGGTAGTCGGTGCATGACACTTTAATGAAAAAAGTCAAAATATTTAGTCAAAATTATGAAAATAATAATAATAACAATAATAAAAATAATAATAATAGTGTGTGCATACTACCCGCTGGAAACAACTTCTAGTATTAGAATAAGTCTACGTTTGTTCTCATGTACAAAAAAAATTAAAAAATAAGTCTAATGAACTTTATTTCCATCTTTGACCTAAAGGGTCCTGGATGGAGAAAGTTTTTCTATTTAATTTAATCGACGATCCAAAATTTTAGTTAAATTAAAAAAAAAAAAGAAAAGAAAAAGAAAAAAGTAGTTGAATCAATTTAGACTGAGTTCAATCGAATCTGAATGTAAAAAATTGTTTATACTATTTAGTCTGAAAAATCTAAACTTTAGTACCTCTAAAAATTTTAAAATTATTATAAATTTATTTAATATTACTTAATATAATAGTTAATATTTTTTTAAATTCATTCAGCTGATCATTCAGTTAAAAAAATTTGATTTTAATTAATCTTACCGACAGTTAATAATTCACACCAAAATAAACGTTGTCATTCAACTCTCTAAACGAGTAGATAACAACATATATATACTATTAGAATATTAACTAGTTTCTAAAGTTGTCATTTTCCTATATGTCATTTTATTTAGATTCAATCATGGTTATTAAATTTGGATTGGGCTATCGGTTTAATCAGTAAAAATTAAAATTCGTCGGTATTTTGGGCTAATTTAACTCGATTTTATTGATTTAATCAGTTGACCCGGTTAATCATCGATTTAATTAGTAAAATCGATTAATTGATCCGGTGAAAAGATTTTAAATTTTTTTCACTATTTTTTAAAATATTAAAATTAACCACTTTTGTAGTAACAGTGCAACTCAACCTTATGTTTTAATTCATTAAAAATGATATTTTTTAAAATTTTATTAATTATTAATAATATATTTTTTATATATTAATGACGTTATTGTGTTCGATCATTGGTTAGATCCGATACCTTTTTTAATTGATGATTGGTTCGAATATAAAAATATTGGATTCAATACATAAAATTTAAAAATAATTGAGAGTTGGTCATTCTCTCTCATCGCGTCTTATTTAGGTTGGGGTTAGTGTTATGAGATATTTAATTAGTAAAATAAATAAATAAAATAAAGAGAATGCAAATAGAATATTAGTTTATTTTTACTATACAAAGTGTTTTTTATTGTCTGATTTGAATGTTTAAATACTCATTTTGTTCTAAATTATATTTAGAAGATCAATATTAATTTTTTAAAAGTCAATTTTAAACTTAAATTGACATTAATTCATTTAGTTTATGCCAATATAATTATGAATGTAAGACCCCAATTTTTATGAATAAAATGAATTTTTATAAAATATCATTTTTGAATATTATGGAATAAATTTGATATAATAGTATAGTTGTGGGTAGTATTTATAAATTACGCAAAATATCTGATTATTATATTATATTCGATTGGTGGGGAATATTAGGTTTTAGTTAGAGAATATTCGTACAATTTTCAATCATTGGTGGACCCCACAATGTAATTATTTATCGGATTGAGAAAGCGACAAAAATATTTTATTAAAAATAACGGCGGAAGTTTTACCGTTAATCTTGTTGAACTACTCAGTAGTAAAAATACGAGAATACACGTGGTTGCATAAGAAGATTACCAGCGGTATTGATTATTGATGTTTCACGTGAGAAGTCACTCAGTTTTATTTTATATATATATATGTATATATATGTATATATATAATTTTGTCATGTTTTGGAAATGGTGGGGGGAAGGTTAAAAGGAAATCAAGAAAAAGGATATGGGTTGTCTGGTGGGAGAGTATTATTAAGGTTATTATATGTATATATATATTAACTTTGTTGACAAATTGGTAAGGAAGGAAAATATTGATAACGGGAGTGTATCCCATGATTTCTTGGCACATGCTTTATATATATTTAATATATATAATATTTATATAATATATTTTATTTAAAATTATACATTTTATTAGACAATAATTATAATATATTATATTTTATTGCATAGTGTTTGCAGTAGTGTCTCAGATAGTAAAATCTTTTATAAAGTTATTCGTTTTATTAGATTATAAATAGAATATATTATATTTTATTTAAAAGATTTTGCTTTAAATATGGACCATCGATTAAAGTAAATCAATCTGGACCGATTCGTATGAGTTAGTTCTTATGTAGTCCATTTTTCTATAAATAGAAGTTCATTCCTTCATTATTTTCTTATTTAATTCTTCAAACTACAGAAAGCAAACTATAGAGAGAAAAAGAAAGTGATCTCGCTACTTCACTACTTATATATCCAAACTCTTTCTTCTTAAGGTAGGGAATATTATTTGTTGTACTCGTAAGGGGTGTTATTCTTTCTTATTCATGAAGAGAACTGTTGTTATTCCATTTCTTATTATTCTGTTGGAATAACCTGTATACGCGGTCTACCCTATACTTGGTGACATTATTTTATTATTCCGTTGGAACATTACATGCTGTTCGTGTTACATCGGACTGGTTAAAATCTTATTATTATTCTATTGGAATATCGTGTATATGTGTGTTTTACACCCGGACATGGTTCCGTCTTTATTATTACATTGGAACATCCCGCCGATTGCAAAATTTTGTCGACACTGGTTCCGTTATTATTATTCTGTTGGAATAACCTGTCTATGCGAAGTACCGCATGCATGGTGATTTCTTTTGTTATTCCATCCTTTATTATACTCAGTTGGTTAAAGTTTTGACTTTTATACTACATGAAATTAGTAGAATATCCTTGATATTTGCTCTTCATCCAGTATCTTTTCATGGAAATATTCTTCTGATCATTCTTGAATTTTACTCTACAAAACAAGAGATCGTGTTGACAATTTGGGACGTTAATAATTCTGGATAAAATAATTCTTGAACTTGTTTTATTGAATTCTTATTTCATTGTCATCATCCTCATGTTTATATTTTGTTGAAAATCATACGTGGCTCAGTAGTGCATGGATGGACTTGGTATGATTATGACCGAGTGATTATTCGGTGTAATCACGACCGTAATGTTACAAGTGATGTGGTAAAAGTCCTCATTGGCGTAATGCATCGATGGGCGAGTTGTTGGCATGATCATGACCATTAATGAATACACAAATATTCTTGGCCCGTAATGCATGGATAATTGTGGTCGTGATACTAAAGAATATCCTTGGCAGTAGCAAGTGCGAGGGGTGATTCGATGATGTGGAATATTTATTAAGTGAGTCTCGGCCGATAATGATGATGAAAAACCTTTTTAATCATAAAAGATAGTAGATTTTATTTTCTACTTGACTCTTTTAATGGATTGCTTGTTAAGATTGCGATTAAACTTGATGTCTATTATATTTTATCGGTTTAACATTATTGGAGACTAATGATAATTTATCTTTGCATTATCTTAGTCATAATATTTCTTCTTGGGTTAGTTGAGCTCACCCTTCCTTTCACTTTATTCTCTTGAAATGAGAATATAATTGGGACGAGTTGGGAAAGCGGAGTGATGGTCGAGAGGATAGCATTAGTAGTCCTCACTATTCGGCGTGAAATAGTGTGATAATAATTGTAATGAGGACTCCTTTTGAGTTTGTATAATCTCTAGTAGATAATATTTGTATTCAAACTCACGGTTTATGTTTTGTCGTATTGTATACTTACAATTGTATTAATAAGTTGTATTTGAATTACGTACCATGTATCTGGCGACCCAAGATGGGTGATGTATACCTAATTTTGGGGGGCGTCACGGTTGAGTATCAAAGCTTAGGATATAATCCTGGCTAAGATGTGAGACTAGAACTAGGAGGGAGAGGGGAATTCCTTCGCTAGTATGACCTACCCAAGTTTATTTGGTATTTGATTGGTCGGGCTACGAGTATAGTGATAATATGTTGCATGTCAATTAACCCTTGTTTTGTGGCAGTGTTTAAAAATGGCATCCGAGAATATTGAGAATAGCAATGGAGCACAGGAGACCGTTGAGTCTCCACAGATCAATAATCGGGACAATGTGCAGCGAGGATGGCGATAATCCTCCGGTAAATAACAACACCGATCGATCGATTGACGGCGAGTGCGTTTAAGAGCTTTTTAGAATTTATACAACATCAGGAGAAGACGACTCCTTTTCGTAATGCAGAAGGAAACAATGGCAACCACACTTTGGTCACCGCTAAGCAATTCAAGGAGCTAGGACCACCGGAGTTTTGGGAAAGCGAGAACCACTTAAAGCGGAGACGTGGTTAAAGAGATCACCAAGATATTTGATGTCTTGGGATGCTCCAGGAGCAAAAGGTTCCTTTGCCACCTTTATTTGCGTGAAGAGGCGAGATCACCAGTGCGAATCAGTAAAAGCGTACCCATCTTGGCGCTTTCAAGATGTCTTGGGAGAAGTTTCAAGAGTCATTCAACGACAAGTACTTTCCGAAAGTATTAAATACATGAAGGAGGTGGAGTTTATCAAGTTGGAACAAAACAATATGGACCGTGTCGCAATACGAGGCTAAATTTGCGAAATTATCCCGGTTTGCATCCCATTTGGTCGATAATGAGGAGCGAATGACGCGAATATTTTTAAGAGGTTTGAAGGAGATACGCCAATATCTTATTTCTCATAAAGCGTGTGTTTGTATTCGGATGTTGTAAATAGGGCTCGATTAGTGGAACGCGATAACGAGTCAATGAAACCAAAAAGAGAGAAAGCCGAAATGAAAATGATATCTGGGGTGATACTTGATCATCAAAGCGGTGACAATAAGCATTGAGGAATCAACATGCCGAAATGGTAACCACTTGGTGGTAATCATGGTCAAAAACAATAAGAATGGACATTTCAAGAGGAGATTCAACAATGATGGAAAGACGTCAAGACCAAAGACCGTTGTTAAGGAAGGAGAACGACCACCTATCATATGCTTCAAATGCGGAGGGAGGGACACATCGGTCAAACTACGCGATGTTGTGGACGCCCCAAAATTAGGTATACATCACCCATCTTGGGTAGTGAGATACGTGGTGCGTAATTTAAATACAACTTACTTAATATAAGCGCCGTGTACAATACGACATAAAGCGTGAGTTTGAATACAAATATTATCTACTAAATATTATACAAACTCAAAAGGAGTCCTCATTACAATTATTATCACACTATTTCATGTAAGAATAGTGAGGACTACTAATGCTATCCTCCGGACCATTACTCCGTTCCCAGGCTCGTCCAAATTTATGTTCTCATTTCACAAGAGAACGGTGAAAGAAAGGGTGAGCTCAACTAGCCCGAAGAAAAATTATGACTAAGATAATGCGAATAAATTATCATTAGCCTTCAACAAAGTGTTAAAGCGATAAAATATAATAAACATCAAGTTTAAGCTGCGGTGAACAAGCAATCCATTACAAGAGTCAAGTAGAAAATAAAATCTACTATCTTTTATGATTTAAAAGGTTTTCATCATTGTTATAAGTGAGACTCGACTTTAATAAATAATCCACATCATTGAATCACCCCACACTACTACTGCCAAGGATATTCTTTAGTATCACGACCACAATTATTCATGCACTACGGGCCAAGAATAGTTGTGTATTCATTAATGGTCATGATCATGCCAACAATCTGTCCATCAATGCACTACTACTAACCGAGGATTTTTACCACATCATTTGTAACATTATGGTCATGATTACACAAGAATAGTCTCTCGGTCATAATCATACCAAGTCCATCTACGCACTATGTGCCACGGATGACTTTAAAAAAAAATATAAACATGAGGATGATGACAATGATATAAGAATTCAATAAAACAAGTTCAAGAATTATTTTATCCGGGAATTATTAACGTCCAAATTGTCAACATGATCATTGTTTTGTAGAGTAAAATTCAAGAATGATCGGAAGAATATTTCCATAAAAGATATCTTTGGATGAAACGCAAATATCAAGGATATTCTACTAATTTCATGGAGTATAGAAAGTCAAAGTTTTAACCATTTGGGTATAATAAAGAATGGAATAACAAAAGAAATCACCATGCATGCGATTAAGATGCATAAAAGTTATTCTAACGAGAATAATAATAATCGGAACCGTGTCGGTGAAATTCACACGCCGACGAGGATGTTCCAATGAATAATAAAGATGGAACTGCATCCGGTGTAAAAAACATGAGATAGGATATTCCAATGAGAATGATAAAGAGCGAAACCGGTCCAGGTGTAAAACACACGATGAGGATGTTCCAACAGAATAATAAAGAGCGGAACCAGTCCTGTAAAAACACATGCATGCAGGATGTTCCAACAGAATAATAAAGAGCGGAACCGGTCAGGTGTAAAACACATGCATGTGATGTTCCAATGAGAATAATAAAGATGTAATAATAGAAGAATGTCACCAAGTATAGGGTAGTCCACAGATATCTGAGTTATTCCAATGAGAATAATAAGGAATGGAATAAGCGAAGTTCTCTTCATGAATACAAAAGAATAATATCCCTTACGAGTACAACAAATAATATTTTCCTACCTTAGAATAATGAATATTGGCAAAGTGAAGTAGCAGAATACTTTTCTTCTTCTCTCTATAGTTTCTCTCTACAGAGTTTCAAATTGAATTAAAAGAAAATAATGAAGGAATGAGCTTCTATTTATTGGAAAATAGAATGCATAGTAATTAATCCATTAAGCGGTCCAGATTGATTTACTTTAATAATCGACTATCCATATTTAAAGCAAAATATTTTAAATAAAATATAATATATTCTATTTATATAAAAATATTTTACTATGCAAAACTATATGTAAAACACTATGAAAAAACACTACGCAACACTATGCATAATAAAATATAATATATTTTATTTATAGAATAACTTTAATAAAGTATTCATTTTATATAAAAAGATGTTTCGCTTTTATTACGTTAATAATCTGAATAAAACAAAACGTCATTATCGCTTATAATAATTCATATTATTAATCGGCTAATAATGGAATCAAACCGAGTGACTTCTCACATAAGCATCAATAATCAATACTGGTGTCTTCTTATGCAACCACACGTACATTGTACTTTTTTTACTACCGAGTAGTTCAACAAGATCAACGGTAAAACTTCCGCCATAGTTATTTCAATAAAATATTTTTGTCGTTTTCTTAATCCGACAATAATTACATTGTAGGGTCCACCAATGATTGAGTAGTTATGCGAATATTCCATGCTAAACCGAATATTCCCAGACCAATCGAATAATATAACCACTTGCATACTTTGCAAAATTTATAAATATTACTCACAACTATAACATTATATCAAATTTATTCAAAAATAATATTTATAGAAAAAATTCATCTTTATTTATAAAATTTGAGGGTCTTACAACCTCCCCTTCTTATGAAATTTCGCCCTCGAAATTAAGTGCGATACTGGTATGTCGAAGAGGTAAGGATACCTTGATTTCATTTGATTCTAACTCCCAAGTCATTTCTCAACATCGTGGTTCCTCCACAAAACTTTGACTTGAGGTATAACCTTGGGCGTAGAATATGTTCCTTCTTATCCAAAATTTGAGCAGGAACCTCTTCATAAGTCAAATCTTCCACTATTTCGTCCTGGGTTCTAACTCAATAATATGGTTCGGGTCTTTCACATATTTACGTAACATGGATATGTGAAAAAGCGTTATGAACACGAGACATATTTAGGCGAAAAAGCGAGTCTATATAGCCGCGATTCCTACTCGATAGAGGATTAAAATGGACCAGATGAATCGAGGATTAAGTTTTCTCTCTTTCCAAATCTTGTAACTCCTTTCCATGGAGCAACTCTTAATAACACATGATCTCTTATATCGAATTTCACGTCCTTTCGATGAAGATCAAGATAACTCTTTTATCGATTTTGTGAGGTTTTTATACGTTGTCGGATCGTTTGAATCTTTTCCGTAGTCATGCGTATCAACTCCCGGTCCCAACAACGTTGCTTCACCCACCTCATCCCAACATACCGGAGAGCGACACTTTCTTCTTCCATACAACGCTTGAATGGAGCCATGCCAATACTTGCTTGATAAGCTGTTGTTGTAGAAAAACTCCACCAATGGTAAGAACTTTTCCTGACTCCCCTTGAAATCAAGGACCACGAGTCTTAATAGATCTTCAAGAGTTTGAATAGTCCTTTTCGATCGTCCGTAAAATCGAGGATGATACGCCGAGCTAAATCGTGAAATGCGTGCCCATAGCTTTTTGCAAATTAACCCAAAATCGTGAAGTGAATCTTGGGTCTCGATCGAAAACTATGGATACTGAAAGATACCATGCGATCTTACAATCTCGTTTTATGCATCTGAGCAAGACGTTTAAGTGTATAAGTTTCTCAGATCGGTAGAAGAAATGAGCGGGACTTGGTCAATCTATCAACAATGACCCAAATCGCATCAATGCCTTGAGAAACCTTAGGAAGACCGATTAACGAAATCCATGGTAATGTGCTCCCCACTTCCATTCGGAATTTCAAGTGGTTGTGATAGACCTTTTGGTACTTGATGCTCCGCTTTAACTCGTTGACAAGTTAGACACCTTGAGATAAACATTGCTATCTCTCTCTTCATATTGCTCCACCAAAATGTATAGCCGAATATCATGATACATTTTGGTACTCCTGAGATGGATTGCAAATGGTGTGTCATGCGCCTCCATCATGATATTATACTTTAAATCGAGGTCGTTAGGAACACAAAGTCCGGAGTTGACTCAAGTATTCCTTCTTCATCGATTCTTGTTTCCCAAGATAGCACCTTCTTTGCACTTTCTTCCTCATACGCATCACTCCAGTCCGTAGCTTGAGCGACTTTAACTTTATCGATTAAAGTCGGTTTACTCGTATATTCGCTATCATCACACGCGTCCCCAGAGTCTTTAACTCTATCTCCATCCTTTGCAAGTCACACAAAATGGGGCTGCGTTGTGATAACTTAACGACTCAGACTTGCGATATGATCTTCTACTCAATGCGTCACCTACCACATTCATTTTTCAGGATGGTATTGGATGGTATAATCATAATCTTTTCATGAGTTCAAGCCAACGTCGTTGTCGCGTGTTGAGTTCCTTTTGAGTGAAGAAATATTTGAGGCTTTTATGATCCGTAAAGATTTCCACTTTCTCCCCATACAAGTAATGCCTCCAAATTTTAAGTGCAAAGACAACGGTTGTCAACTCCGGATCATGAGTAGGATAATTGTTCTCATATTCTTTGAGTTGTCGCGAGGCATAGGCTATAACTTTTCCATGTTGCATAAGAACACATCCCAACCTTTGCGAAGCATCACCATGTAGATGACAAATCCCTCCGAGGCGGATGGTATTGTCGAGCAGTCTTTGAAATAAGTCTCTCTTGAGTTCTTGAAAACTCTTCTCACATTCTTCGCTCCAACCGAAACTTTGTATCTTTTTTCGAAATTTGAGTCGATGGAGTAGCGATTCGAGAAAATCCTTCCACGAATCTCCGATAATAACCAACTAAACCGAGAAAGCTACGACTTTGGTCATCGATTTAGGTTGTTCCACTTTGAATAGCTTCAATCTTTCTTTGGGTCAATAGATATTCCATGACTTGATACCACGTGCCCAAGGAATGCTACTTCTTCAAGCCGAACTCGCATTTCTTCAACTTGGCATAAAGCTTATATTCACGAAGCTTTTGGAGTGTCAGCCTCAAGTGTTGTTCATGATCTTCACGACTTTTGGAATAAATAAGGATGTCATCAATAAAGATGACCACAAAGTGATCTAAATATTCCTTGAATACTTTCGGTTCATCATATCCATGAAGGCAAAGAGGAGCATTAGTCAATCCAAAGGACATGACTAGGAATTCATAATGCCCGTCTGGGGAGTTTCAAAGCCATCTTTGGAATGTCACGGTTCTAATCTTTCAATTAGTGATATCCTAACGAAGATCAATCTTTGAAAAGAATTTGGCCTCAGTTGGTTGGTCAAACAGTCATCAATACGTGGCAATGGATACCTATTTTGATGGTGACATGATTCAACTCCCGATAATCAATACAAAGTCGCATACTCCCATCTTTCTTCTTCACGAATAGAGCAGAGCACCCCGAGGAGAAGTACTAGGGACGAATAAAGCCAATGTCTAACAATTTCTGTAGTTGGGTCTTTAACTCCACGAAGTTCAATAGAGCCATTCGATATGGGGCTTTGGAAATAGGTTTTGTTAGGGTTCGAGGTCGATACAAAATTCAATTTCACGCCTGGGGTAGGGGAAGTTCTTGGGAATACGTTAGGAAATTTATTAACAATAGAAATATCGTTCAAAACCGGCGTATTTTTGTTTAAATCGTGACATGAGCTAAGAAAGCTTGACATCCGTTTTTCAATAAGCGAATAGCTTTATGGCTTGAGATGACCGTGATTGATTTTAATGGTTTGGTCATTTGAATTAGCATAATTGGTTGATTAGGAATATGAAAGCTAACAACCTTACGAAAACAATCAATTTTTGCATGATAAGTAGTTAACCAATCAATCCTAGAATCACGTCAAATGCAAGTATTTTTAATGAAATAAGATCGTGGGTAATGTGAGGGTACCGATTTGAAACCAAACAAGACTTATAAGCAAGTGGATGTAATGAAGGTTTCTCCCAACGGAGTTTCCATAGATAAGTCAAAGTCTAATTTCTCCGAGTCAAATTTAATCGATGGCGCAAGTAGGAGACATAAAAGAATGGGTAGAAGCCCAGATCAAATAAAGTATAGACTTCATTAGAGTTTATGATAAGCTTACCCGTGATGACCTCATTCGGGTTTCTTGCTCTCTGGGAGGTCACAACAAACGCCTCTCCTTACTACTTCTGGGTTTGACTTTTTCGGGGACGGCCTTTGGTGCCTCCATCCTAGTTGAATTTGTCTTGATGAAACGACATAAAATCGAGCTAAGTGACCTTCTCTTCCACAATTATAACATGCTTTGGACGGCATGGCGCGCAGTTTTGATGATGTGTCCTCTCCTCCGCATTTGAAGCATATGATAGGTGGTCTTTCTCCTTCCTTAACAACGCAGGTCTTTGGTCTTGACGTCTTTCCATCATTGTTAAATCTCCGTTTCTTGAAATGTCCATTCTTATTGTTTTGGTACGATTACCACCAAAGTGGTTACCATATCCGCCCGTTGATTCCCTCCACGCTTGTTGTCACCGCTCGATGACTACTCTACCGGTATTATAATTTTCTTTACCGCTCTCTTTTAGTTGCGTTGACTCGTTATCGCGTTCCACTAATGAGCCCTATTTACAACATCGAATACAAACACGGTTTATGAGAAATAAGATGTTGGCGTATCTCGACTTCAAACCTCTTAAAAACATTCGCGTCATTCTTTCTTCATTATCCACCAAGTGGGGCGTAAATCGTGATAACTCCGCAAATTTTGCCTCGTATTGCAATTCGGTCATATTGTTTTGTTCAACTTGATAAACTCCACCTCCTTCATGTGGCGAATACTTTCGAGGAAAGTATTTATCGTTGAAACGACTCTCCGGAACTTCTCCCAAGATATCTTGAAGACAAAGAAGTTGAGTATATTTTACCGATTCCCACCGATGTCTCGCTTCTCTTGGCAAACATAAAAGGCGTGAAAGGAACCTTTTGCTCCTCGGAGCATCCCAAGACATCAAATATCTTGGTAATCTGCTTTATCCATGCTTTCGCCATAAGTGGTTTGGCTCTCCTTAAACTCTGGTGGTCCCAGCTCCTTGAATTGTTTAGCGGTGACCGCCTTGAGAGTGTTTTCCGTGTTTCCACCTACGTTTTGGATGAGGAGTCGCTCTCACTTTCTTTGTTGCATAAATTGCATAAAGCCTCACGAACATTTGATCATTCATCATTTGGTCGATATTGTTGTTTTCATGAGGATTGTTGCCTTTCCCGATGCACATTATCCACGATTATTGATATGTGGCGAATCAACGATCGCTTTGTGCTCCATTCTTATTCTCAACATTCTCGGATGTCATTTTGAGACATCGCCACAAAACAAAAGGTTAATTAACATGTAACAAATTATCCTATTGTGGACGCCCCCAAAATAGGTATACATCACCCATTACGAGTTGTCAATACGTAGATGCGAAACAACTACAACTTTATTATTACAACAAGAAAAGCGTGAGTTTGAATACAAATATTATCTTCAGACAATATCTATACTCAAATAAATCCTCATCACATTTATTGATACATTATTTTACAAAAATGGTGAGGACTACTAAACAATTCTTTCTAAAACCTTTATTCCATACCCCGACTGCAGTACTCGCTTATATTCTCGCCTCTTGAGAAGAAAAATGGAACAAAAGGAAAAGGGTGAGCTCAACTAGCCCAAAGAAAGAATATTATGACTAAGATAATATACAACAAATTACCGTTAGTCTTCAATGTAAGACCCAAGCTTTTATAAATAAAGATGAATTTTTCTATAAATATTATTTTTGAATATTATGGAATAAATTTGATATAATGTTATAGTTGTGGGTAATATTTATAAATTTTGCAAAGTATGCAAGTTGTTATAAAATATTCGTTTGGTGGGGAATATTCTTTTGTTAGGGAATATTAAATACAACTACTCAATCATTGGTGGACCCCACAATGTAATTATTGTCGGATTGAGAAAGCGACAAAAATATTTTATAAAAATAACTACGGAGGTGTTACCGTTAAAAGCTGTTGAACTACCCATTGGTAAAAAAACAAGATGTCTGGCGTGGTTGCATAGTAGACACGGTATTGATTATTGATGCTTACGTGAGAAGTCACTTTCATTTATGCTTCAATTATTCTTCTGATAATTCTTTGATCATATCTTTTATATTATTGATTCAATTATTGTCACAAGATCATCGTATAATATGTTATAGTATTAAATCAATAATTGAGACGACAAGTTATAAATGATTAATAATTGTTGAAAGATTAAATATGTGTTGATGAAAATAAAATGATTTGTGGTAAGTTTGATTATTTTATGGGGCTCTATATGTCATCATCTAAGAGTCTCTTCGTCGATAGTAATTACCTTCGTCGATAGTAATTACCCTTGTGAATAGTATTTACCTTCGTCGATAGTAATTACCTTCGTCGATAGTAATTACCCTTGTGAATAGTATTTACCTTCGTCGATAGTATTTACCTTCGTTAATAGTAATTACCTTTACCAGATGATCGAACCACTTGTCGTTTCACATTACAAAGCGTCAAACCACTTTTTTCACATCATTAGTCGTCAAGCCACTTGCCTTTTCACACACGGCGGTGCTAAGCTAGAAATCTTCTATAAATAGAGGCTGAGGGCTTCATTATTTTCACTTAATTCATTCAAGCTATAGAGAGAGAAAGTATAGAGAGAATAAGAGAAAGAAGAAGAGTATTTTGTTACTACTGCTTTCTTTGCAGTATTCAATCTCCTACCAAAAGTAAGGGTGTTATTCTTTCTTATTCATGAAGAGAACTGTTGTTATTCCATTGCTTATTATTACATTGGAATAACTTTGTATACGTGGTTTACCCTATACTTGGTGACATTCTTCTATTATTACATTGGAACATCCTGTCTGTGTGTTTTACATCGGACTGGTTAAAATCTTTATTATTATTACATTGGAACATCACATGCGTGTGTTTTACAGGACTGGTTTCGCTTTTTATTATTATTACATTGGAACATCACATACCTGTGTGTGTTTCTGTGGGACTGGTTCCATTCTTTATTATTACATTGGAATATCACATGCATGCGTTTTACTGTGGGACACGGTTCCATTCTTTATTATTACATTTGGAACATCACATGCATGCGTTTTTGCGCTGGGACACTGGTTAGATTATTTATTATTCTGTTGGAATAACTTTTGCTGTCTGATTACGCCTATCGCATGCATGGTGATTTCTTTTGTTATTCTATTCTTTATTATACCCGGTTGGTTAAAATTTGACTTGTATACTCCATGAAATTAGTGGAATATCCTTGATATTTGCGTTTCATCCGATATCTCTTTCATGGAAATATTCTTACGATCATTCTTGAATTTTACTCTACAAAAAAGATATCGTGTTGATAATTTGGACGTTAATAATTCACGGATAAAATAATTCTTGAACTTGTTTTATTGAATTCTTATATCATTGTCATCATCCTCATGTTTTATATTATGTTGAAAGTCATCGTATTCTGTAGTGCATAGATAGACTTGGTATGATTATGATGAGAGACTATTCTTGTAATCATGGCTTAAGTAATGTTACAAATGATGTGATAAAAATCCTCGGTGGTCGTAGTGCATTGGTGGACGGTTGTTGGCATGATCATGACCATTAATGAATACACAAATATTCTTAGCCAGTAGTGCATGAATAATTGTGGTCGTGACACTAAAGAATATCCTTGGCCAGTAGTAGTGCGGGGTGATTCGATGATGTGGAATATTTATTAAAGTCGAGTCTCAAATTTATAATGATGATGAAAAACCTTTTAAAACCTAAAAGATAGTAGACTTTATTTTCTACTTGACTCTTTTAATGGATTGCTTATTTCATTGCTTGATTAAAGCTGGTTGTCATTGTATTTTATCGGTTTAACATTGTTGAAGACTATTGATAATTTATTACGCATTATCTTAGTTATAATATTTCTTCTTTGGGCTAGTTGAGCTCACCCTTTCTTTCTTTGTTCTCTTCGTGAAATGAGAATATAATTTGGGACGAGTCGGAAAGCAGTGATGGTCTGAAGATAGCATTAGTAGTCCTCACTATTACGTAAAATAGTGTGATAATAATTGTAATGAGGACTCCTTTTTGAGTATGTATAATATCTAGTAGAGCGATATTTGTATTTAAACTCACAGTTTATGTATTAAGTTGTATTTAAATTACATACCATGTAAGTGGTGACCCAAGATGGGTGATGTATACCTAATTTTGGGGCGTCACGGTTTAGTATCGAGCTTAGGGATATGATCCCTGGCTAAGATGTGAGAATAGTACTAGGAGGGGAGGCGGGGAATACCTTCGTTAGTATGACCTACCTAAGTTTATGTGTTATTTTATTGGTTGGTCGGAAGATAGGGATAATTTGTTACATGTCAATTAACCTTTTGTTTTGTGGCGATGATCTGAAAATGACATCGAGAATGTTGAGAATAAGAATGGAAGCTTGAGCGATCGTTGATTCACCACATATCAATAATCGGGATAATGTGCATCGAAGGCGGCGACAATCCTCATGCAAACAACAACACCTTGACCAAATGATGAATGATCAAATGTTTGAGGCTTTATGCAATTTATGCGGCAATGATGAGAGAAGACGACTCTGTCCAAAATGTAGGTGGAAGCGGAAAACTCTCGGCGGTCACCGCTAAACAATTCAAGGAGCTGGGACCACCGGAGTTTAAGGAGAGCAAAACCACTTGGCGGAAGCATGGATAAAGCATTACAAGATATTTGATGTCTTGGGATGCTCAGAGAGAGCAAAGGTTCCACTTGCCGCCTTTATGTTGCGCGAGAGGCGATTCTTGGTGGGAATCGGTAAAAGCGTACTCAACTTCTTTGTCTTGAAGATATCTTGAGAGAAGTTCCAGGAGGCATTCAACGACAAATACTTTCACGAAAGTATTCGCCACATGAAGGAGGTGGAGTTTATCAAGTTGGAACAAAACAATATGGCCCGTGTCGCAACACGACGAGGCAAAATTTACGGAGTTATCACGGTTTCGTCCCCACGGTGGATAATGAAGAGAATGGCGCGAATGTTTTTAAGAGGTTTGAAAGCAGGATACGTCAACATCTTATTTCTCATAAAGCTGTGTTTGTATTCGGATGTTGTAAATAGGGCTCGATTAAGTGGAACGCGATCACCTCGTTTGGGTTCCTCGCATTTTGACCCGATCCACAACAAACGCTCTTCCGGAATTGTTGACTTTGACTTTTACGGGGACGGTCTTTTGAGTCAACGTCCCCATTGAACTAGGTTTCGCCATCGTACAATCTCGGCGATATGTCCTTCCTTTCCACAATTATAGCATACCTTGAGCTGTTGTGGGCGGTTTGGGTGATATGTCCCTCTTTCCCGCATTTATAGCATATGGCCGGTGGTCGTTCTCCTCCTTAGAACCGATTCTTTCTTAAGCCAGACTGTCGTCTTCACATGGTCATTGTTAAATCTTCTCTTTTAAAATCTTTTCTGACTTCGCTTCTTTTATTTTCATGGCCATGATTACCACCCAGAGTGGTTACCATTTTTGTCCGTCTGTTTCTTTTCTCCTTTGGTTATCATTATTTTGTCGATCGCTATCTGCAGTGCGATCCTCGGTTATGGTCCTCGAGTTGGTAGTACTTTCGTTATCTCGCTCTAATAATTGAGCCACATTTACAACATCTGAATAGAGAGAAAGTTTATGAGAAATGAGATCTTGGCGTATCGCCGGGTTTCAAACCTCTAAGAAACATCCGCGTCATCGTTCCTCATTCTCCACCAAATGAGGTGCAAACACGGATAACTCGCAAACTTTGCCTCGTCTTTGAGACACCGTCATGTTGTTTTGCTCTAATCGATGAACTCCACTTCCTTCATATAGCCGAACACTTTCGAGAAAAGTATTTGTCATTAAATAGTTCTCAAACGTTTCCCAAGACATCTTTGAGCGCATTTGGATGGGTACTCTTCATGACTCCCACCAAGAGTAATACGCCTCGCCACGGAACATAAAGGTGGCGAATGGAACCTTCTGTTCCTCCGTGCATCCCAAGACATCGAATATTTTGGTAATTTGCTTGACCCATATTTTTCGCCGTGATCGGATCCGCTTTCCCTTAAATTCTAGTGGTCCCAACTCTTTGAAGCGGCTTTTGTGACAACCCGTGAATTGCTATCATTTCCTCCTGTATTTTGAACACGAGTTTCCTAAATCGATTTTGCATGAACTACAAAAGCTTCTAAACATCCCCTCGTTCATCATCGCTTTCGATTGGTGTTGTTCACGGGAGGAACATTGCCGACTTCACAGACGATTCTCCTCGTTGGTGATACATGCGTCTCCACGGTCTCATTTCTATTGTTAATATTCTCATTCGAAATTCTCAAATCTTGTCATAAAACAAGGGTTAATTAAGGAAATCAATATATCACATAATATCCCTATATCTTGACCAACTAACAAATAAGCTTAGGTAGATACACTAGCGAAGGATTTACTCGTCTCTCCCTCCTAGTTCTATTCCCCGATCTCGCTTGAGATCATATCCTAAGCTATGATACCAACTATGACGCCCCCAAAATAGGTATACATCACCCATTACGAGTTGTCAATACATAGTACGAAACAACTACAACTTTATTATTACAGCGAAGAAGCGTGAGTTTGAATATAAATATTATCTTCAGAGACAATATCTATACTCAAATAAATCCTCATCACATTTATTGATACATTATTTTACAAAAATGGTGAGGACTACTAAACAATTCTTTCTAAAACCTTCATTCCATACCCAGACTGCGTACTCATTTATATTCTCGCCTCACGAGAAGAAAAATGGAACAAAAAGGAAAAGGGTGAGCTCAACTAGCCCGGTAAAGAATATTATGACTAAGATAATATACAACAAATTACCGTTAGTCTTTAACGAGGAAAAATCTAATAGAATACAATAGACAACAAATTTTAAATCAATATTCGCAATGAAATAATAATTCATTAGAAGAGTTAAGTAGAGAATGCAAACTACTATCTTCTATGTATGAATTTAAAAGTTCATCGTCTATCTTTTATCCCCTGTAACATCAATCAATATACATCTGGAATCAAATATTTATCTTTGCACTACTGAGGCCCAAAGATATTCATCGATTGGTCATATTATTAAATCTTGCACTTTACTACAATTAAAGATATTCTTGAGAAATCATTCATCTTTGACTACTGAGGCCAAAGATATTCTTCGTAAATCATTTAAAGGCGAGGATGATGAAAATATTTTTAAAAAAGCGAATCCGGTGAAACAAAATGACAAGGATTAAGGATTAAGGATTTAGTACTTTGTTTTATCCATGTTCAAAAATACCTCAAAAATAATCATAGTGGTGTAAAATTCAAGAATGATCAAAACATGGATACAATCAAAGCTAGTATCCGAATAGATATTTTGGACAAAAAGAAGAAATTTTATTTTTAAATTGAATAGTGCAGTATCGTGAATAGTGCCAGATATCGTGAATAATAACTCTCACACCAAAAGATAGAAATTTCCCGAAAAAAAAAACATCTTCACGCTCATGAATAGTACTTCGTGAATAGTAACTTCGTGAATAAGTAACTCATGAATAGTAACTCATAAATAGTAACCCAGAGGCATGAAAAAGTTCCAAATTTGATAAAAAGTTCCAACCAATATTTTAGCATAATGATATTGAAGAAATAATATCATTTGAGAAGAAAATAACATCCCTTACCTCGAAAGATTAGTACTTCTATTTGGAATCTAGGGTATAGTCTTTGAAGGAAACTTGAATCTAACAATACTCAAAGTATACTCATAAGAATACGCTCAATATATCGAGAGAGAAATAGAGAGAAACTTGAGTTTACATTGTGATTTTCAATTCTAACCCAAGACCCTATTTATAGGAAATTGCTTAGAACACCAAAAAGAGAAAATTGAATATAATATTAATATATTTTTCACATTTTCTTTAGCCCACCTTAGACAACTGATCTCAGCCCATTTGAATCACATGTGAGGCCAACTTAGTTGCAAAAAACGTTTTCTCAAAATAATTAACTAAAACTCCCAAAAATTAATTATTTGAACTTGAACTTCAATAATTCATAATAAATAGCCCTTTTATCAGAAAATTCAAATCTCGCAAGTTTTTATAGAAAATTCAATTCTCTACAACTTTGCGAAGAAAGTTTTTCAAATTCCAAGCGAAATTGGACAAGAAATCCACAAAGCAGGCGATTTTACAATGTTATAATCAAATTTGATTCGATAATTGTGTCCACTGACACACAAAACATGTGTTAAACATTTAATGCCACAAAAATACTCTTCCTCCTCATATACTCATATATCCCACATTCATTGTAAAAATATCATCGTTAATATATTATTAAAATAATATATTTAAATGAATTATTTTATCGAGAAAAAGATAAAATATTAATTTTCAACAATTGTCACATTAAAATTTTCTCCATCTATATCCTCATAAAATCAATATTTTCCTCATCATATAAATCAATAATTAATTATTCATAAATAATATTACAGAATCACATTATTGACAACGAGGCGGTTCAGGGATAGAGGGAGGGCTTTCAATAAGGATCTCTCCTTCTTGGTGGCCTTGATTAGATGACCAAACCTCTCCTTAGACAGAACTTTCTAGACATTGTCAATAATGTTATCTAATAATATTATTAGGATAATATGAATTATTGCTTCGATAATGGAAAATATGAGTTGTAATGACAATTATTGAAACAACAAACAATATAAAATGTCAACGTAGCAATTATTGAATCAATAAAATAAAATCTTTGAGCGGTAATTATCGTAACCATTATTGAGTAGTGCCTTGATAATTGGTGCAATATCTTGCAATGCTCTTCTTGTCAACAACGCGTATTCTTGTGTTTTAACCACCGGGTATTCCAACAGTGTTACTTGTAACAACTTCTGTAGATTATTTTTAAACAACTTATATTTGTCGTTTTCTTCATCCAATCGCTTTTACGTTATGGGGCCACACATGCATTGGCTGGCTGTAAATACGAATATTCCCAAAGCATGATCAACGAATATTCTAAAAACAATGATGAATATTTTATAACCACTTGCTTATTTTGAAATATTTGCGTATTTTACCCCTAACTATCCACATTAATCAAATCAACCCTTACTATTTCAAAATAATAAATAGAGAAAATTAAATTTCATTAATAATAAGTTGGGGTCTTACAACCTCCCTCCTTATGAAATTTTCGTCCTCGAAATTGACGTCACGTACTGGTGTTTGAAAAGGTGAGGATACCTCGCTTTCATTTTCGTTTCAATTCCCGGTCATTTCCTCTATAAGCATGATTCCTCCACAAAACTTTAACTTGTGGTATGACCTTTCTGCAGCGTAGGACATGCTCCTTCCTATCCAAGATCTTGGCAGTACCTCCTCACATCGTTAAGTCTTGGCTATCTCGTCCGGTTCTAACTCTATAGCGTGGTTCGGGTCTTTCACATATTCTGAAATACTGAGATATGTGAAACACATTATGAACACGAGACATACTTTCGGAGGTAACGCGAGTCTATAGGCTACATTTCCTACTCGGTCAAGAATTTGAAATGGACCGATAAATCGTGGATTGAGCTTTCTCTCTTCCCAAATCTTGTAACTCCCTTCCATGGAGCAACTTCATGACAATACATGATCCCTACACTAAATTTCACGTCCTTTCGATGAAGATCCACATAACTCTTTTGTCGATCTTGTCGCTTTTTATATCGTTGTCGAATCATTTGGATCTTTTTCGTGAGTCATACGTACCAACTCGGGTCCCAACGGTGTTGCTTCACCCACCTCATCCCAACATCTTTGGAAGCGACACTTTCGCCCATATAATGCTTCAAATGGAGCCACACTATACTTGCACGATAAGCTCGTTGTTGTAGGAGAATTCCACCAATGGTAAATACTTATCCCAACCGCCCTTGAAGTGCAGGACACGAGTCTTAATAAATCTTCAAGAGTTTGAATAGTCCTTTCATATTGTCCAAAATCCGTTTGAGGATGGTATGCGAAGCCCGAATAAATAAATCCGTGCCCATAGCTTTTTTGCAAGCTAACCCAAAATCTTGAAATGAATCTTGGGTCACGATCCAAAACTATGGATACTGAGGCATGCCATGCAACCTCATAATCTCATTCACGCGTACATACTAGCAAGGCGTCAAGTGAATAAGTCTCCGTGTCGGCAAGAAATGAGCGGAACTTGGTTAATCTATCAACAATAACCCAAATAGCATTGATGTACCGAGAAGCGTAGTAGGAAGACCCGTAACGAAATCCATGGTAATGTGTTCCCACTTACATTTCGGAATCTCAAGTGGTTGCAACGGACCCTTAGGTACCGGATGCTCTCGCCTTTACACATTGACAAGTTAAACACATTGAGATAAACTTTGCAATCTCTCTCTTCATATTGTTCCACCAAAATGTATGTCGAAGATCACGATACATTTTAGTACTTCGAGGATGGATTGCAAATGGTGTATTGTGTGCCTCCATCATAATCTTGTACTTCAAATCGAGTCGTTAGGAACACAAAGTCTAGAGTGGACTCAAGTATTCCTTCTTCATCAATTCTCGCTTAGGAATAGCTCCTTCTTGTACTTTCTTCTTCATATGCATCGACTCAAATTCGGTGACTTGAAAGCAACCTTAACTTTTCTATTAAAGTTGGCTATGTCGTATACTTGACATCATCGCTTTTCGTTTCTGCATATGATCTTCTACTCAACGTAGCGTCCTACCACGTTCGACTTTTTTCAGGATGGTATTAAATAGTGTGGTCGTAGTCTTTCAATAGCTCGAGCCAGCGTCATTTGCCGCGTGTTGAGTTCTTTTTGAGTGAAGAAATATTTAAGGCTTTTATGGTGCGAATATATCTCCACTTTCTCCCCATATAGATAGTGCCTCCATATCTTTTAGCACGAAACTTTGCTTGCTTGACTCTAGATCATGAGTAGGATAATTCCTCTCATACTCTTTAAGTTGTCGCGAGGCATAGGCTATGACTTTCCCACGTTGCATGAGAACACATCCTAACCCTTTGCACGAAGCATCATTTGTAGATAACAAATCCATCCGAACCGGATGGTATTGTTAGAGCAGTCTTAGAAATAAGTCTCTCTTAAGCTCTTGGAAACTCTTCTCGCATTCTTCGCTCCAAGCGAATTTTGTATCCTTCCGAGTTAATTTGAGTTAATGGATTAGCGATTCGAGTAAACCCTTCCACGAATCTCAGATAATAACCAATTAAGCCCAAAAAGCTACGTACTTGATCCACCGACTTGGTTGCTCCCAACTTTGTATTGCTTCAATCTTCGTCGGATCAGCGAGATACTCCATGTTTCGACACCACGTGCCCAAGGAATGCTACTTCCTCAAGCGAACTCGCATTTCTTCAATTTGGCATATAGTTTGTTTTCACGAAGCCTTTGGAGTAGCGACTTCAAATGGTGCTCATGATCTTCACGACTTTTGGAATATATAAGGATGTCATCAATAAAGACAACAACAAAGGCGATCCAAATATTCCTTGAATACTCGGTTCATCATATCCATGAAAGTCGCAGGAGCATTAGTCAATCAGAAAGACATGACTAAGAATTCATAATGCCCATACCGAGTTCTAAAAGGCGGTCTTTGGAATATCCTCGATTCTAATCTTGGTGATGATATCCGAGCGAAGATCGATTTTTGAAAAGAATTGTGCCCTTCAGAATTGGTCAAACAAGTCATCAATACGAGGTGAGGATACCTATTCTTGATGGTGACATGGTTCAATTCAGATAGTCAATACAAAGTCGCATACTCCGTCTTTCTTCTTTACGAATAAAGCAGGAGCACCCCGAGGAGATGTCTTGGGGCCAATGAAACCGATGTCCAACAATTCTGTAGTTGGACCTTTAACTCTGAAGTTCAATAGGAGCCATTCGATATGGGGTTTTAGAAATGGGCTTTGTGCGGGTTCAAGATCAATAAAGAATTCAACTTCACGTTACGGGGTAGGCAGGAAGTTCTTCAGAAATCGTCGGGAAAGTCGATAACAACAAGAATATTATTCAAATTTGGCGTGTCTTTATTCAAATCCATAACATGGGCTAAGAAAGCTTGACATCCGTTTTTCAATAAGCGAATAGCTTTATGATTAGATATAGCGATGATTGATTTTAATGGTTTAGTTGCTTGAATTCGTACTACGGGTTGGTTAGGAATATGAAAACTAACAACCTTACGAAAACAATCAATTTTGGCATGATGAGTAGTTAACAATCAATCCCTAAAATCACATCAAAAGCAAGTATCTTTAAAGAGATAAAAGGTCAACGGGTAAGGTAATGGTGCCAACTTGAATCAAACAAGATTTATAAGCGGTGGATGTGATGAAAGTTTCTCTAACGGAGTTTTCCACGAGATAGGTCAAAGTCTAATTTCTCGAGTCAAGTTTAAGCGTTGAGCACAAGCGGGAGAGATAAATGAATGGGTAGACTTAGGTATCAAGTAAGGTATAAACTTGCAAGAATTTATAAATAGCTTACCCGTGATCACCTCGTTTGGGTTCTCGCATTTTGACCGATCCACAACAAACGCTTCTTCCGGAATCGTTGACTTTGACTTTTACGGGACGATCTTTTGAGTCAACGTCCCCATTGAACTAGGTTTTTATCTCTCGCACAATCTCGAAGCGATATGTCCTTCCTTTCCACAATTATAGCATACCTTGAGCTGTTGTGGGCAGTTTGGACCGATATGTCCCTCTTTTCCCGCATTTATAGCATATGGGGTGGTGGTCGTTCTCCTTGTGGACGCCCCCAAAATAGGTATACATCACCTATTACGAGTTGTCGATACATGGTGCGAAACAACTACAACTTTATTATTACAATGAGAAAGCGTGAGTTTGAATACAAATATTATCTTCTAGACAATATCTATACTCAAATAAATCCTCATCACCTTTATTGATACATTATTTTACAAAAATGGTGAGGACTACTAAGCAATCCTTTCTAAAACCTTCATTCCATACCCCAGGCTGCGTACTTTCATTATATTCTCGCCTCACGAGAAAAATGGAACAAAAAGGAAAAGGGTGAGCTCAACTAGCTCGATAAAGAATATTATGACTAGGATAATATCAACAAATTATCGTTAGTCTTCAACGAGGGAAAAATCTAATAGAATCTGATAGACAACAAATTTTAAATCAATACTGCAATGAAATAATAATTCATTAGAAGAGTTAAGTAGAGAATGCAAACTACTATCTTCTATGTATGAATTTAAAAGTTCATCGTCTATCTTTTATCCTGTAACATCAATCATATATACATCGGAATCAAATATTCATCTTTGCACTACTGAGCCAAAGATATTCATCGATTAGTCATGTTCATTTAAACACTGTTCATCTTTGCACTATGTGCCAAAGATATTCTTTCAGAAATCATTCATCTTTGCACTCTGAGCCAAAGATATTCTTAAGAAATCATTCATCTTTGCACTACGTGCCAAAGATATTCCATAATATCATCATTTAAGACCGAGGATGATGAAAATATTTTTAAAAAAGCGAATCTAGTGAAACAAAATGACAAGGATTAAGGATTAAGGATTCGTACTTGGTTTTATCCACGTCCAAAAATACCTCAAAAATAATCATAGTGGTGTAAAATTCAAGAATGATCAAAACATGGATACAATCGAGCTAGTATCCGAGAATAGATATTTTGGACAAAAAGAAGAAATTTTATTTTTTGATTGAATAGTGCAGTATCGTGAATAGTGTCAGATATCGTGAATAGTGCTGATATATGTGAATAAGTAACTCAGACACCAAAAGATAGAAAATTCACAAAAAACATCTTCACGCTTACATTGAATAGTAACTTCGTGAATAGTAACTCGTGAATAGTAACTCATGAATAGTAACCCATGAATAATAACCCAGACATGAAAAAGTTCCAAATTTGATAAAACTTCAGATCAACATTTCAATTATAATGATATTGAAGAAATAATATCATTACGAAAAAAATAATATCCCTTACCTCGAGAAGCGATACTTTGATTTGGAATAATTTGAATGAACTTGCACAGTATATCAATACTCAAAGTTTACTCAAAATACTCACAAGAATACGCTCAAAATATCGAGAGAAATAGAGAGAAAACTTGAGTTTACGGTGTGATTTTCAATTCTAACCTAAGCACCTATTTATAGGAAAATGCTTAGAACACCAAAAGCGAAAATTTAATATAATATTAATATAATTATACAAATTTTCCTTAGCCCACCTTTTTGGTCAAAACACCAGCCACACATGTTAATGATGTCCAAAAAATACAAAAAACGTTTTTCTTAACAAAAATAATTTAAACTCCCAAAAATCAATTATTTGAGACTTGAACTTCAATAATTCATAATAAATAGCCCTTTCATCAGAAAATTCAAATCTCATGAGTTTTTATAGGAAATTCAATTCTCTACAACTTTACAGAAGAAAGTTTTTCCAAATTCCAAATAGAAATTGACCGAAATCCACAAGCAGGCGATTTTTAAATTTATAATCAAATTTCGGTCGATAAATGGGGTCCCACCGACATGTTTAACATGTTTTAAACATTTAATGCCACAAAATACTCTTCCTCCTCGTATACTCATATATCCCACATTCGTTGTAAAAATATCACCAGTTAATATATTATTAAAATAATATATTTAAATGAATTATTTTATCGAAAAAGATAAAATATTAATTTTCAACAATTGTCATTTAAAATTTTCTCCATCTATATCCACATAAAATCAATATTTTCCTCATCATATAAATCAATAATTAATTATTCACAAATAATATTACGAGAATCACAATATCGACAAATGACGAGGCGGTTCAGAAAGAGGGGCTTTCAATAAGAATTTCTTCACTTCTTGGGTATGATTAGATGACCAAACCTCTCCTTAGATGCGAACTTTCTAGACATTGCCCATAATGTTATCTAATAATATTATTCGAGATAATATGAATTATTGCTTCGATAATGAAAAATACGTGTAATGACAATTATTGAAACAAACAAAGAATATAAAATATCAACGCAGCAATTATTAACTCAATAAAATCTTGAGCGGTAATTATCGTAACCATTATTGAGTAGTGCCTTCTACGTAAGAATCAATAATTGGTGCAATACTGGTGTCTTCTTGTCAACAACGGCGTATTAGTGTGTTTTAACCAAGGGTATTCCAACAAGATAATACTTGGTAATAACTACGTAGAATTATTTAAAAACAACTTATATTTGTCGTTTTCTTCATCCAATCACTTTTCAGTTATGGGGCCTACACATGGCGGCTGGTCATACGAATATTCCCAAACGCATCGAATATTCCACGACCAAACGAATATTCCAAGCGATAATGAATATTTTATAACCACTTGCTTATTTTGAAATATTTGCGTATTTAACCCTTAACTATCCACATTAATCAAATCAACCCTTACTATTTCAAAATAATAAATAAAGGAAATTCCTTTTATTTAAAAATTTGGGGTCTTACACTCCTCCTTAGAACCCGATTCTTCAAGACCGCTCGTCTTCACATGGTCATTGTTAAATCTTCTCTTTTAAAATCTTTTCCGACTCGCTTCTTCTATTTTCATGGCCATGATTACCACCAGAGTGGTTACCATTTTTGTCCGTCTGTTTCTTTCTCCTTTGGTTATCATTATTTTGTTGTTCCGCTATCTCTCTGATGCGATCCTCGGTTATGGTCCCTCGGTTGACCGTACTTTCGGTATCTCGCTTCTAATAATTGAGCCCCTGCTTACAACATCCGAATAGAGAGAAAGTTTATGAGAAATGAGATCTTGACGTATTGGGTTTCAAACCTCTAAGAAACATCCGCGTCATCGTTCCTCATTCTCCACCAAATGAGGTGCAAAACTGGATAACTCGCAAACTTTGCCTCGTCTTCGAGACACCGTCGTGTTGTTTTGCTCTAATCGATGAACTCCACTTCCTTCATATATTGAACACTTTCGTGAAAGTATTTGTCATTAAATAGTTTCTGAAATGTTTCCCAAGACATCTTTGAAGTAATTTGGATGGAGTGTACGCTTCACAGACTCCACGAAGATGTCCGCCTCGCCACGGAACATAAAGGTGGCGAATGGAACCTTCTGTTCCTCCGTGCATCCCAAGACATCGAATATTTTGGTAATTTGCTTGACCCATGTTTTCGCCATGATCGGATCGGCTTTCCCTTAAATTCTAGTGGTCCCAACTCTTTGAATGCTTGCATTTGTGACAACCCGTGAATTGCTATCATTTCCTCTGTATTTTGAACACGAGTCTCCTCAAATGCGATTTTGCATGAAGCGCAAAAAAGCTTCTAAACATCCCTCGTTCATCATCTCGCTTTCGGTGGTGTTGTTCACGGGAGGAACATTGCCGACTGTTGTGCACGTTCTCCTCGTTGGTGAGTACATGCGTCTCCACGGTCTCATTTCTATTGTTAATATTCTCGATCGACATTCTCAAATATTGTCATAAAACAAGGGTTAATTAAGGAAATCAATATATCACATAATATCCCTATATCTTGACAACTAACAAATAAGCTTAGGTAGGATACACTAGCGAAGGATTTACTCGCTCTCTCCTCCTAGTTCTATTCCCCGATCTCCGCTTGGAGATCATATCCCTAAGCTATGATACCAACTATGACGCCCCCAAAATAGGTATACATCACCCATTACGAGTTGTCAATACATGAGTGCGAAAACAACTACAACTTTATTATTACAACAAGAAAGCGTGAGTTTGAATATAAATATTATCTTCAGGCAATATCTATACTCAAATAAATCCTCATCACATTTATTGATACATTATTTTACAAAAATGGTGAGGACTACTAAACAATTCTTTCTAAAACCTTCATTCCATACCCAGAGCTGCGTATTTCATTTATATTCTCGCCTCCACGAGAAGAAAAATGGAACAAAAAGGAAAAGGGTGAGCTCAACTAGCCCGAAAGAAAGAATATTATGACTAAGATAATATACAACAAATTACCGTTAGTCTTTAACAGGGAAAAATCTAATAGAATACAATAGACAACAAATTTTAAATCAATATTACATGGCAATGAAATAATAATTCATTAGAAGAGTTAAGTAGAGAATGCAAACTACTATCTTCATGTATGAATTTAAAAGTTCATCGTCTATCTTTTATCCTGTAACATCAATCAATATACATACGGAATCAAATATTCATCTTTGCACTCTGGGCCAAAGATATTCATCGAGTTGGTCATGTTCATCTTTGCACTACTGACCAAAGATATTCTTCTTAGAAATCATTCATCTTTGCACTACTGTGCCAAAGATATTCTTGTAAATCATTTAAGGCGAGGATGATGAAAAATATTTTTAAAGAAAGCGAATCCGGTGAAACAAAATGACAAGGATTAAGGATTAAGGATTCGTACTTTGTTTTATCCATGTTCAAAAATACCTCAAAAATAATCATAGTGGTGTAAAATTCAAGAATGATCAAAACATGGATCTGATCAAAAGCTAGTATCCGAGAATAGATATTTTGGACAAAAGAAGAAATTTTATTTTCGATTGAATAGTCAGATATCGTGAATAGTGTCGTATATCGTGAATAATAACTCGACACCAAAAGATAGAAATTTCCCAAAAAACATCTTCACGCTTAATAGTGAATGAATAGTACTCGTGAATAGTAACTCGTGAATAGTAACTCATGAATAGTAACTCATGAATAGTAACCCGAGACATGAAAAAGTTCCAAATTTGATAAAAGTTCCAACCAATATTTCAAAGATAATGATATTGAAGAAATAATATCATTTGAGAAGAAAATAACATCCTTACCTCGAAAGATTAAGACTTAATTTGAATCACAGGATATAGTCTTTGAAGGAACTTGCACCGTCTAACAATACTCAAAGTATACTCATAAGAATACGCTCAATATATCGAGAGAGAAATAGAGAGAAACTTCATTTACATTGTGATTTTCAATTCTAACCTAAGACCCTATTTATAAGAGATTGCTTAGAACACCAAAAAGCGCGAAAATTGAATATAATATTAATATATTTTTCACATTTTCTTTAGCCCTATTAGACAACTGATCTCAGCCCATTTGAATCACATATGTGAGGCCAACTTAGTTGCAAAAACGTTTTTCTCAAAATAATTAACTAAAACTCCCAAAAATTAATTATTTCGGAACTTCGGAACTTCAATAATTCATAATAAATAGCCCTTTTATCAGAAAATTCAAATCTCGCAAGTTTTTATAGAAAATTCAATTCTCTACAACTTTGCGGAAGAAAGTTTTTCAAATTCCAAATGAAATTGTAAGAAATCCACAAAGCAGGCGATTTTACGGTATAATCAAATTTCGATCGATAATTGTGTCCACCAACACACAAAACATGTGTTAAACATTTAATGCCACAAAAATACTCTTCCTCCTCATATACTCATATATCCCACATTCATTGTAAAAATATCATCGTTAATATATTATTAAAATAATATATTTAAATGAATTATTTTATCAGAAAAAGATAAAATATTAATTTTCAACAATTGTCACATTAAAATTTTTTCCATCTATATCCTCATAAAATCAATATTTTCCTCATCATATAAATCAATAATTAATTATTCATAAATAATATTCTGAGAATCACATTATTGACAATGAGGCGGTTCCGGGATAGAGGGCTTTCGATAAGGATCTCTCCTTCTGGTAGTATGATTAGATGACCAAACCTCTCCTTGAAGCGAACTTTCTAGACATTGTCAATAATGTTATCTAATAATATTATTAGGATAATATGAATTATTGCTCCGATAATGGAAAATACGAGTGTAATGACAATTATTGAAACAACAGCAATATAAAATGTCAACGTAGCAATTATTGAATCAATAAAATAAAATCTTGATAATAATTATTGTAACCATTATTGAGTAGTGCCTTTGATAATTAGCAATCAATGTCTTCTTCTATCAGCAACAACGCAGTATTCTTGTGTTTTAACCATCGGGTATTCAGCAGTGTTAATTGATAACAACTACGTAGTTATTTTTAAACAACTTATATTTGTCGTTTTCTTCATCCAATCGCTTTTTTAGTTATGGGGCCCACACATGGCTGGCATGGCATACGAATATTCCCGACGATCTGAATATTCTCAAACAATGAATATTTTATAAACACTTGCTTATTTTGAAATATTTGCGTATTTTACCCCTAACTATCCACATTAATCAAATCAACCCTTACTATTTCAAAATAATAAATAGAGAAAATTAAATTTCATTAATAATAAGTTGGGGTCTTACATGGGTAGTATTTATAAATTCTGCAAAGTATGCAAGTTGTTATATTATATTCGATTGGTCGGGAAATATTCGGTTTAGCAGGGAATATTCTTACAACGGCTCAATCATTGGTGGACCCCACAACAGAATTATTGTCGGATTGAGAAAACGACAAAAATATTTTATTAAAAATAACTACGGAAGTTTTACCTGATTATCTTTGATGAACTACTCGGTAGTAAAGAAAGAATACGATAATCATGCGTGAAAGAACACATGTAACATATACGATTATTGATGCTTACGTGAGAAGTCACTACTTTTTATTATATATATATATATATATATATATATATATATACGTATTATATGTATATATATAATTTTGTCATGTTTTGGAAATGGTGGGGGAAGGTTAACAGAAAATCAAGAAAAATGATTTGGGTTTATGCGGTGGGAGAGTATTATTAAGGTTATTATATATATATATATATATATATTAACTTTGTTGACAAATTGGTAAGGAAGGAAAATATTGATAACTGGAGTGTATCCCATGATTTCTTGGCACATGCTTTATATATATTTAATATATATAATATTTATATAATATATTTTATTTAAAAGTTATCTCATTTTATTGACAATAATTAGAATATATTATATTTTTATTATGCATAGTGTTTGCATAGTAAAATCTTTTATAAAGTTATTCGTTTTATTAGATTATAAATAGAATATATTATATTTTATTTAAAAGATTTTGCTTTAAATATGGACCGTCAGGATTAAAGTAAATCAATCGGGATGATTTCATGAGTTAGTTACTTACTACGATCCATTTTTCTATAAATAAAATCTCATTCCTTCATTATTTTCTTACGAATTCAATTTACTGAACTAGAGAGATAAACAATAGATAGAAAGAAGAAAGTATTCTCGCTATCTTCACTACTTATATATCTAGTACTCTTCTTAAAGTAAGGAATATTATTTGTTGTACTAAATGGGTGTTATTCTTTCTTATTTATGAAGAGAAGCTGTTGTTATTCCATGTGGCGCCCCAAAATTAGGTATACATCACCCATCTTGGGTCACCACTTACATGGTGCAATTTGTAATTTAAATACAACTTAATACATAAAGCGTGAGTTTAAATACAAATATCGTCTACTAGATATTATACAAACTCAAAAAAGGAGTCCTCATTACAATTATTATCACACTATTTCACGAATAGTGAGGACTACTAATCTTATCTTGGGACCATCACTCGTTTCCCAGGCTCGTCCTAGCTATATTCTCATTTCAGAGAGAAACGGTGAAAGAAAGGGTGAGCTCAACTAGCCCAAGTAAGAAATATTATGACTAAGATAATGCGAGAATAAATTATCAATAGTCTTCAACAATGTTAAAGCGATAAAATACAATAGACAACCGGTTTAAGCTGCGGAATGAATATGATCCATTAAAAAAGTCGAGTAGAAAATAAAGTCTACTATCTTTTAGGTTTTAAAGGTTTTTCATCCTTATTTATATTTGAGACTCGACTTTAATAAATATTCAACATCATCGAATCACTTACACTACTCGGCCCGATGATATTCTTTAGTATCACGACCACAATTATTCATGCACTATGGGCGAGAATATTTGTGTATTCATTAATGGTCATGATCATGCCAACAAGCTGTCCACCGATGCACTTCTGACCTTTGAGGATTTTTATCACATCATTTGTAACATTACGGTCATGATTACATAAGAATAGTCTCTGGTCATAATCATATCAAGTCCATCTATACTACTGGGCCACGAGATGACTTTCAACATAATATAAACATGAGGATGATGACAATGATATAAGAATTGATAAAACAAGTTCAAGAATTATTTTATCCGAGGAATTATTAACGTCAAATTATCAACATGATCTTTGTTTTGTAGAGTAAAATTCAAGAATGATCGGAAGAATATTTCCATGAAAAGATCTTTGGATGAATCGCAAATATCGAGGATATTCCACTAATTTCATGGAGTATACAAGTCAAATTTTTAACCAATTTGGGTATAATAAAGAATGGAATAACAAAAGAAATCACCGTAAATGCGATAGACCGCATACAGACGGAGTTATTCAAGAGAATAATAAATAACGGAACGGTCCTAATGAAAGCGCACATGACGAGGATGTTCAATGAGAATAATAAAGAATGGAACCCGGTCCGGCGTAAAAAGCGCATGCGAGGATATTCAAAGAATAATAATAAAGAATGGAACGAGGTCGGCGTAAAAAACACAGACGAGGATGTTCAGCAGAATAATAATAAAAGCGGAACCGGACCGGTGTAAAACACATGTGACGAGGATGTTCAGCAGAATAATAATAAAAAGCGGAACCGGTCCAGGTGTAAAACACACAGACGAGGATGTTCAAAGCAGAATAATAATAGAAGAATGTCACTAAGTATAGGGTAAACCACGTTATACTGAGTTATTCAACAGAATAATAAGCAATGGAATAACAACAGTTCTCTTCATGAATAAGAAAGAATAACACCCTTACTTTTGGTAGGAGATTGAATCTTTGCGACGATGTAGTAGTAAAATACTCTTCTTCTTCTCTCTTATTCTCTATACTTTCTCTCTCTATAAGCTTGAATGAATTAAGTGAAAAATAATGAAGCCCTAGGCCTCTATTTATAGAAGATTTCTAGCTTAGCACCTACCGTGTGAAAAAGCGAGTGGTGGCTTGACGACTAATGATGTGAAAAGAAAAGTGGTTTGGCGCTTTTGTAATGTGAAGCGACAAGTGGTTCGGCGTCTGGTAAAGGTAATTACTATTAACGTGAAGGTAAATACTATTGTGAAGGTAAATACTACACAAGGGTAATTACAATAATGAAGGTAATTACTATATTGAAGGTAATTACTTATTGTGAAGGTAAATACTATTCACAAGGTAATTACTATTGTGAAGGTAATTACTAATTATTGTGAAGAGACTCTTAGATGATGACATATGAGCCCCCATAAAATAATCAAACTTACCACAAATCATTTTTTTTTCATCAACACATATTTAATCTTTCAACAATTATTAATCATTTATAACTTGTCGTCTCAATTATTGATTTAATACTATAACATATTATCTGAGATGATCTTTGTGACAATAATTGAATCAATAATATAAGAGATATGATCGTGCAATTCTTGTAGTGATAATTGAAGCATAGGTGAGTGACTTCTCACGCGTAAGCATCGATAATCAATCTGAGTGTCTTCTTATGCGACCACGCGTATTCTTGTACTTTTACCACTTAGGGTAGTTCAAGCGGTTTTAACGGTAACACCTCCGTAGTTATTTTATATAAAATATTTTTGTCGTTTTCTCAATCAAACAATAATTACATTTGTGGGGTCCACTGATGATTGAGTAGTTGTACGAATATTCCTAACAAAAGAATATTCCAGACCAAACAAATATTTTATAACAACTTGCATACTTTTGCAAAATTTATAAATATTACCCACAACTATAACATTATATCAAATTTATTCCATAATATTCAAAAATAATATTTATAGAAAAATTCATCTTTATTTTAAAAATTTGGGGTCTTCTGACCTCCCTTCTTATGAAATTTAAGCCCTCGAAATTAGAAGTGCGATACTGGTATGTCGAAGAGGTAAGGATACCTTGATTTCATTTGATTCTAACTCCCAAGTCATTTCCTCAACATCGTGGTTCCTCACAAAACTTTGACTTGAGGTATAACCTTGGGCGTAGAATATGTTCCTTCTTATCAAAATTTGAGCAGGGAACCTCTTCATACGTCAAATCTTCCTCTATTTAAATGGGTTCTAACTTCGATAATATGGTTCGGGTCTTTCACATATTTACGTAACATAGATATGTGAAAAGCGTTATGAACACGAGACATATTTTGGTGAAGCGAGTCTATAGGCCACAGTTCCTACTCGATCGAGGATTAAAATGGCCAGATGAATCGAGGATTAAGTTTTCCTCTCTTTCCAAATCTTGTAACTCCTTTCCATGGAAGCGACTCTTAACAACACATGATCTCTATATCGAATTCCCGTCCTTTCGATGAAGATCGGTATAACTCTTTGTCGATTTTGTGAGGTTTTTATCGTTGTCGGATCGTTTGAATCTTTTTCGTAGTCATACGTACCAACTCGGTCCCCAACAACGTTGCTTCACCCACCTCATCCCGAGCATCTTGGAGAGCGACACTTTCTTCCATCTGGCGCTTCGAATGGAGCCATGCGATACTTGCTTGATAAGCTGTTGTTGTAGGAAAACTCCACCGATGGTAAGAACTTGTCTGACTTCCTTGAAATCAAGGACCACGAGTCTTAATAGATCTTGAGAGTTTGAATAGTCTCTCTCGATTGTCCATAAAATCGAGGATGATATACCGAAAGCTAAATCGTGAAAGTCTGTGCCCATAGCTTTTTGCAAACTAACCCAAAATCGTGAAGTGAATCTTGGGTCTCGATCGAAACTATGGATCTGCGGCATACCATGCGATCTTACAATCTCGTTTATATACATCTGAGTAAAGGCGTTCAAGTGTATAAGTTTCTCGTATCGGTAAGAAATGAAGCGGACTTGGTCAATCTATCAACAATGACCCAAATCGCATCGATGCCTTGAGAAACCTTAGGAAGGCCGATGCTTGAAATCCATGGTAATGTGCTCCCACTTCCATTACGGAATTTCAAGTGGTTCTGATGGACCTTTTGGTACTTGATGCTCGCTTTAACTTCGTTGACAAGTTAGACACCTTGATATAAGCGGTATTTATCTCTCTCTTCATATTGCTCCACCAAAATGTATGGCCGAATATCATGATACATTTTGGTACTCCCGAGATGGATTGCAAATGGTGTGTTGTGCGCCTCCATCATGATATTATACTTTTAAATCGGGGTCGTTAGGAACACAAAGTGCGGAGTTGACTCGAAGTATTCCTTCTTCATCGATTCTTGCTTCGGCGTAGCACCTTCTTGCACTTTCTTCCTCATCGCATCAATTCTCAGTGCGTAGCTTAAGCGACTTTAACTTTATCGATTAAAGTCGGTTCTACTTTCGTATACTACGCTATTATCATCACATCGTCCACAGAGTCTTTAACTCTATCTCCATCCTTTTGCAAGTCACACAAAATGGGCTTTGCGTTGACAATATCCTTTTCGTACTTGTATATGATTTTCTTTCGATAAATCGTCGACTACCACGTTAAACTTTTTCGAGGATGGTATTGGATGGTATGATCATAATCTTTCAGCAGTTCAAGCCAGCGTCGTTGTCGCATATTGAGTTCCTTTTGAGTGAAGAAATATTTGAGGCTTTTATGATCGTAAAGATCTCCACTTTCTCCCCATACAAGTAATGCCTCCAAATTTTAAGTGCGAAGACAACAATTGCCTATGACTCTAGATCATGAGTAGGATAATTCCTCTCATATTCTTTGAGTTTATCGCGAGGCATAGGCTATAACTTTTCCATGTTGCATGAGAACACATCCGACCCTTTGCGAAGCATCATTTGTAGATGACAAATCCTCAGAGGCGGATGGTATTGTCGAGCGAGTCTTTGAAATAAGTCTCTCTTGAGTTCTTGAAAACTCTTCTCACATTCTTCTCTCAATAGAACTTTGTATCTTTTCGAGTCAATTTGAGTCGATGGAGTAGCGATTAGAGAAAATCCTTCCACGAATCTCCGATAATAACCATTAAGCCGAGAAAGCTACGTACTTGATCATTGATTTAGGTTGTTCCCGACTTTGAATAGCTTGATCTTTCTTTGGGTCAGCGGATATTCCATGACTTGATACCACGTGCCCAAGGAATGCTACTTCTTGACGAACTCGCATTTCTTGACTTGGCATAAAGCTTATATTTACGAAGCTTTTGGAGTGTCGACCTCAAGTGTTGCTTTCATGATCTTCACGGCTTTTGGAATAAATAAGGATGTCATCAATAAAAGGCGACCACAAAGTGATCTAAATATTCCTTGAATACTCGGTTCATCATATCCATGAAGGCGGCGGGAGCATTAGTCGATCAAAGGACATGACTAGGAATTCATAATGCCGTCTAGGAGTTACGGCCGTCTTTGGAATGTCGTGGTTCTAATCTTGATTGGTGATATTCGAGACGAAGATCGATCTTTGAAAAGAATTTGGCTCCTTCTGTTGGTGAAGCAGGTCATCAATACGTGGCAATGGATACCTATTTTTGATGGTGACATGATTTGACTCCAGATAATCAATACAAAGTCGCATACTCCCATCTTTTTCTTCTTCACGAATAGAGCAGGAGCACCCCGAGGAGAAGTACTAGGACGAATAAAGCCGATGTCTAACAATTCCTGCGGTTGGGTCTTTAACTCACGAAGTTGATAGAGCCATTCGATATGGGGCTTTGGAAATAGGTTTTGTCTGCGGTTTGAGTCGATACAAAATTCAATTTCACGCTCTGGGGGTAGGCGAGGAAGTTCTTGAGAATCGTCGGAAATTTATTAACAATAGAAATATCGTTCAAAAGCGGCGTATTTTGTTTAAATCGTGACATGAGCTAAGAAAGCTTGACATCCGTTTTTCAATAAGCGAATAGCTTTATGGCTTGAGATAGTAGTGATTGATTTTAATGGTTTGGTCGTTTGAATTAGCATAATAGGTTGATTAGGAATATGAAAGCTAACAACCTTACGAAAACAATCAATTTTTGCATGATAAGTAGTTAACGATCAATCCACAGAATCACGTCAAATGCAAGTATTTTTAATGAAATAAGATCGACGGGTAATGTGAAGTGCGATTTGAACCAAACAAGACTTATAAGCGAGTGGATGTAATGAAGGTTTCTCCCAGCGGAGTTTCCACAGATAAGTCAAAGTCTAATTTCTCGAGTCAAATTTAATCGATGAGCGCGCAAGTAGGAGAAATAAAGAATGGGTAGAAAGCAGGTATCAAATAAAGTATAGACTTCATTAGAGTTTATGATAAGCTTACGTGATGACCTCATTCGGGTTCCTTGCTCTTTGGGGGAGGTCACTGACAAACGCTCTCCCTTGCACTACTGGGTTTTGAATTTTACGGGATGGCCTTTGGTGCCTCCATCCTAAATTTGAATTTGTCTTGATGAAGCGATAAAATCGAGCTAAGTGACATTCTCTTCCACAATTATAACATGCTTTGAATGGCATGGCTTGATTTGGATGATGTGTCCCTCTCCTCGCATTTGAAGCATATGATAGGTGGTCTTTCTCCTTCCTTAACAATGGGTCTTTGGTCTTTGGCGTCTTTCCATCATTGTTGAATCTCCTTTTCTTGAAATGTCCATTCTTATTGTTTTGGGTACGATTACCATAGAAGTGGTTACCATATCGGCTTTGTTGATTCCCTCACGCTTGTTGTCACATAAGCCGATGATTACTCTCATTTAGTATTATAATTTTTCTTGGTTGCTCTCTCTTTTAGTTGCGTTGACTCATTATCGCGCTCCACTGCTTGAGCCCTATTTACAACATCCGAATACAAACACGGTTTATGAGAAATAAGATGTTGGCGTATCTCAAACTTGAAACCTCTTAAAAACATTAGCGCCATTCTCTCTTCATTATCCACAAGTGGGATATGAAATAGTGATAACTCATGAAATTTTGCCTCGTATTGCGACACGGTCGTATTGTTTTGTTCAACTTGATAAACTCACCTCCTTCGTGTGGCGAATACTTTCGGGAAAGTATTTGTCGTTGAACGACTCTGGAACTTCTCCCAAGATATCTTGATGACAACGAGTTGAGTCGTTTCTGGATTCCCACCGATGTCGCTCTCTCCGCGCAACATAAAAGCGTGAAAGGAACCTTTTGCTCCTCGGAGCATCCCAAGACATCAAATATCTTGGTAATCTGCTTTATCCATGCTTTAGCTTGAAGTGGTTTTGGCTCTCCCTTAAACTCCGGTGGTCCCGGCTCCTTGAATTGTTTAGCGGTGGTGGCTTGAGAGTTTCCGTGTTTCCACCTACATTTTGGACGGAGTCGCTCTGCTTTCTTTGTTGCATAAATTGCATAAAGCCTCACGAACATTTGATCATTCATCATTTGGTCGGTGTTGTTGTTTGCGTGAGGATTATCGCCTTCGATGCACATTATCACGATTATTGATATGTGGTGAATCAGCGATCGCTGCGCTCCATTCTTATTCTCAACATTCTCGGATGTCATTTTGAGATCGCCACAAAACAAAAGGTTAATTGACATGTAACAAATTATCCTATCTATCTTGACCAACGATAAAATATCCACATAAACTTAGGTAGGTCATACTAGCGAAGGTATTCCCGTCTCTCCCCTCTAGTACTATTCTCACATCTTAGCGAGGATCGTATCCCTAAGCTACGATACCAGTTGTGGCGCCCCAAAATTAGGTATACATCACCCATCTTGGGTCACCACTTACATAGTGCGAGAATTTAATCTAACTTACTAACTTAATACATAGGTATGCGATGTGAGTTTAAATACAAATATCGTCTAATAGATATTATACAAACTCAAAAAGGAGTCCTCATTACAATTATTATCACACTTTATTTCACGAGAATAGTGAGGACTACTAATCTTATCTTGAGGACCATCACTCGTTTCCCAGGCTCGTCCCGACTATATTCTCATTTCTGAAGAAACGGTGAAAAGAAAGGGTGAGCTCAACTAGCCCGATAAGAAATATTATGACTAAGATAATGCGAGAATAAATTATCAATAGTCTTCAACAATGTTAAGCGATAAAATACAATGAACACCAGTTTAAGCTGCGGTGGAATAATGATCCATTAAAAAAGTCGAGTAGAAAATAAAATCTACTATCTTTTAAGTTTTAAAAGGTTTTCATCTTTTTATTATATTTGAGACTAGAAACTTTAATAAATATTCACATCATCGAATCACCCTTACACTTTTCTGACCGAGGATATTCTTTAGTATCACGACCACAATTATTCATGCACTACGGGCGAGAATATTTGTGTATTCATTAATGGTCATGATCATGCCAACAATTGTCCACCGATGCACTACTACTGACCCTTTGAGGATTTTTATCACATCATTTGTAACATTACGGTCATGATTACACCGAATAGTCTCTGGTCATAATCATACCAAGTCCATCTATGCATGCTTTCTGAGCCACACAGATGACTTTCAACATAATATAATGAGGATGATGACAATGATATAAGAATTGATAAAACAAGTTCAAGAATTATTTTATCCAGGAATTATTAACGTCAAATTATCAACATGATCTTTGTTTTGTAGAGTAAAATTCAAGAATGATCGGAAGAATATTTCCATGAAAAGATCTTTGGATGAAGCCTTAAATATCGAGGATATTCCACTAATTTCATGGAGTATAGAAGTCAAATTTTTAACCATTTGGGTATAATAAAGAATAGAATAACAAAAGAAATCACCGTGCATGCGATAGGCCATGCGATAGATCGAATAATAAATAACGGTTATTCCAATGTAATAATAGGATATATGGTAAGCAAAACGCATGACGGGATGATTCCACCAGAATAATAATAAAGAATGGAACCGGGTGCCCCCAGTAAAACGCATACAGACGATGTGGCGCCCCCAAAATAGGTATACCTGACACCCATTACGAGTGCGCCCAAATACATGATGCGAAACAACTACAACTTTATTATTACAACGGTAAAGCGTGAGTTTGAATACAAATATTATCTTACAGACAATATCTATACTCAAATAAATCCTCATCACATTATTGATTCATTATTTTACAAAAATGGTGAGGACTACTAAACAACTCTCTCTAGAATCTTCATTCCATTACCCAGGCTAGTACTACATTACATTCCGCCTCACGAGAAGAAAAATGGAACAACGAGGAAAAGGGTGAGCTCAACTAGCCGGTAAAGAATATTATGACTAAGATAATATACAACAAATTATCGTTAGTCTTGACGAGGAAAAATCGATAGAATCTGATAGGCATGACAAGTTTGGATCAATATTAGCGGTGAAATAATAATTCATAGAAGAGTTACGTGAGAATGAAATCTCTATAATCTATGAATTTAACGGTCCATCATCAATATTTTATCCTGTAACATCAATCGATATTCATCGGAATCAAATATTCATCTTTTGCTACTGAGCCAAAGATATTCATCGATTAGTCGTATTCGTTTAAACACTGTTCATCTTTCTTTTCTTTCTGAGGCCAAAGATATTAATCAATCGGTCGTGTATTCATCTAAACACTGTTCATCTTTTACTCTGGGCCAAAGATTTCTTGAGAAATCATTCATCTTTGCTTCTGGGCCAAAGATATTCAATAATATCATCATTTAAGGCGAGGATGATGAAAAATATTTTTAAAAAGCGAATCCGGTGAAACAAAATGGCAAGGATTAAGGATTAAGGATTAGTACTTGGTTTTATCCGTCCAAAAATACCTCAAAAATAATCATAGTGGTGTAAAATTGAGAATGATCAAAACATGGATCTGATCGAGTTAGTATCCGAATAGATATTTTGGACGAAAAGAGAAATTTTATTTTTAAATTGAATAATCTAAGTATCGTGAATAGTCTTAGTATCGTGAATAATAGTATCGTGAATAGTAACTCAGACACCAAAAGATAGAAATTCCACAAAAAAAAACATCTTCACGCTTCATGAATAGTACTTCGTGAATAGTAACTTCGTGAATAAGTAACTTCATGAATAGTAACTTCGTGAATAGTAACTCGTGAATAGTAACTCGTGAATAGTAACTCATGAATAGTAACCCAGAGCATGAAAAAGTTCCAAATTTGATAAAAACTTGGATCAACATTTGATTATAATGATATTGAAGAAATAATATCATTACTAAAAAAATAATATCCACTTACCTCGAAGATCGGTACTTACAAATTTAGAATCTAGGGTATAGTCTTTGAAGGGAACTTGCAAACCGTCTAGCAATACTCAAAGTATACTCAAAATACTCACAAGAATACGCTCAAAATATCGAGAGAGAAATAGAGAAAACTTGGTTTACGGTGTGATTTTCAATTCTAACCTAAGCACCTATTTATAGGAAAATGCTTAGAACACCAAAAGCGAAAATTTAATATAATATTAATATAATTATACAAATTTTCCTTAGCCCACCTTTTGGTCAAAACACCAGCCACACATGTTAATGATGTCAAAAAAATACAAAAAACGTTTTTCTTAACAAAAATAATTTAAACTCCCAAAAATCAATTATTTTGAACTTGAACTTCAATAATTCATAATAAATAGCCCTTTCATCAGAAAATTCGAATCTCTTGAGTTTTTATAGGAAATTCAATTCTCTACAACTTTGCAGAAGAAAGTTTTCCAAATTCAAACAAAAATCGACCAAGAAATCCACAAGCAGGCGATTTTCTGAAATTATAATCAAATTTGATTCGATAATTGTGTCACTGACACACAAAACATGTGTTAAACATTTAATGCCACAAAAATACTCTTCCTCCTCATATACTCATATATCCCACATTCATTTGTAAAAAATATCATAGTTAATATATTATTAAAATAATATATTTAAATGAATTATTTTATCGGAAAAAGATAAAATATTAATTTTCAACAATTGTCATTTAAAAATTTTCTCCATCTATATCCACATAAAATCAATATTTTCCTCATCATATAAATCAATAATTAATTATTCACAAATAATATTACGAGAATCTGATATTTAATGACGAGGCGGTTCAGGAAGGGGCTTTCGATAAAATTTCTTCTTCTTGGTGGTATGATTAGATGACCAAACCTCTCCTTGAGGCAGAACTTTCTAGACATTGCCAATAATGTTATCTAATAATATTATTCGGATAATATGAATTATTAGCCGATAATGAAAGATCTTTGTGTAATGACAATTATTGAAACAAATGAATGATATAAAATATCAACACGACAATTATTAACTTTCGATAAAATCTTTGAGCGGTAATTCTGTAACCATTATTGAGTAGTGCCTTCTTACGTAAGAATCAATAATTGGTGCAATCTGGTGTCTTCTTTGTTGACACAGCGTATTAGTGTGTTTTAACCCAAGGGTATTCAGCGATATTACTTGCAACAACTTCTGTAGTTATTTAAAAACAACTTATATTTGTCGTTTTCTTCATCCAATCGCTTTTCAGTTATGGGGCCCACACGCATTTGCTTGCAGGTAAATACGAATATTCCCAAACGATCTGAATATTCCACGACCAAACGAATATTCCAAACAATGATGAATATTTTATAACCACTTGCTTATTTTGAAATATTTGCGTATTTAACCCTTAACTATCCACATTAATCAAATCAACCCTTACTATTTCAAAATAAAGGAAATTCCTTTTTATTTAAAAATTTGAGGTCTTCTGACCTCCCCTCTTATGAAATTTCGTCCTCGAAATTGGCGTACGATACACAGTGTTTTGAAAAGGTGAGGATACCTCGCTTTCATTTTTGTTTCAATTCCGGTCATTTCCTCTATAGCATGATTCCTCCACAAAACTTTAACTTGTGGTATAACCTTTCTTAGCGTGGGACATGCTCCTTCTATCCAAAATCTTGATGGTACCTCCTCATACGTTAAGTCTTGGCTATCTAAATCGGTTCTAACTTTCGATAGCGTGGTTGGGTCTTTCACATATTCTGAAATACGGATATATGAAACACATTATGAACACGAGACATACTCGGAGATGCTTGCAAGTCTATAGGCTACATTTCCTACTCGGTCGAGAATTTGAAATGGACGATAAATCGTGGATTGAGCTTTCCTCTCTTCCCAAATCTTGTAACTCCCTTCCGTGGAGCGACTTCATGACAATCATGATCCCCTACATTAAATTCCCGTCCTTTCGATGAAGATCCGCATAACTCTTTTGTCGATCTTGTCTTGGTTTGTATATCGTTATTCGAATCATTAGTCATACGTACTAACTTTCGGGTCCCAACAATGTTGCTTCACCCACCTCATCCCAACATATTGGAGAAGCGACATTTTTGTCCATATAATGCTTGAATGGAACCATGCCTATATTTGTTTAATAACTATTGTTGTATGAGAATTCCACCGATGGCAAGTACTTATCAACTTCCTTTGAAATCTAGGACCACGAGTTTTAATATATCTTGAGAGTTTGAGTAGTCCTTTACGATTGCCCATCCGTTTGAGGATGGTATACCCAGCCAGATAAATGTAAATTCGTGCCCGTAGCTTTCTACAAACTAACCCAAAATCATGAAGTGAATCTTGGGTCACGATCTAAAACTATGGATCTTGGCATGCCATGCGATCTCACTGATCTCATTTACGTACATCGAGAAAAGGCGTTCGAGGAATAAGTCTCTCGTATCGGTGAAAATAAGCGGAGACTTGGTTAATCTATCAACAATAACCCAAATCGCATCTATGCCTTGAGAAACCACAGGAAGATTAGTAATGAAATTCAGGGTAATGTGTTCCCACTTCCATTTCAAAATCTCAAGTGGTTTGCAGCGGACCCTTAGGTACAAGATGCTCGCCTTTTTACACGTTAGCAAGTTAAACACATCGAGATAAACTACTGCGATCTCTCTCTCCTCATATTGCTCCACCAAAATGTATGTTGAAGATCATAATACATTTTGGTACTCCCGAGATGGATTGCAAATGGTGTATTGTGTGCCTCCATCATAATCTTGTTCTTGAATCGAGTCGTTAGGAACACTGAAAGTGCAGAGTGGACTCGAAGTATTCCTTCTTCATCGATTCTCGCGCTTAGGAATAGCTCCTTCTTTACTTTCTTCTTCATCGCATCATCGACTCAAGAAGTCGGTGGCTTGAGCGACCTTAACTTTTTCTATTAAAGTTGGCTCTGTCGTATACTTGACATCATCGCTTTTCGTTCGCATATGATCTTCTACTCAACGCGTCGGCTACTACGTTAAGCTTTTCAAGATGGTATGGTTAGAATATGTATCTTGAAATGAGTCGCCTCTTGAGCTCTTGGAAAATCTTCTCGCATTCCTCGCTCCATTCGAATTTTGTATCTTTTCGAGTCGGCTAAGTTAACGGAATAGCGATTCGAGAATATCCTTCAACGAATCTCGATAATAACTTGACTAAGCCTGAAAGCTACGTATTTCGATTCTTGACTTAGGTTGCTCTCATTTGTGACTCGTATCCCGATCTTGGATATGCGTCACAATGACACCTATCGGTTTTATCGCTCGCGCGAATATGGCGTCCCTACGGAGAGTGCGGCAGGTGAATTCCTGAAGGAAGTCATGAGATAAAGGCTCGGTACCAAATTCTATAGTTGAATTTTAACTCACGAAGTTTGATAGGAGCCATTCGATATGAGATTTTAGAAATGAGTTTTTGTCTGGGTTCAAAGTCGATACAAAATTTAATATCGGGCTTTGGGAGTAAGCGAAATTCTTGGAAAATCGTCGGGGAAAATCAATAACAACGGGAATATTATTCAAATCGGCGTGTCTTTATTCAAATCCATAACATGGACTAAGAAAATTTGACATCGTAATAAGCGAATGACTTCATGGCTTGATATGAAAATGTTTGACTACTGATGGTTTGATTGCTTGAATTGAATAACGGGTTGCTTAGGAATATGAAAACTATGACCTTACGAAAATAATCAATTTGGCGTGATGAGTAGTTAACCTTAAAATCACATCAAAAACAAATATCTCTATAGAAATAAGGTTAACGGTAATGTGATAGTGCTGACTGAATCAAGCAAGATTTATAAGCGGTGGATGTGATGAAAGTTTCTCTAACGGAGTTTCCACGAGATAGGTCGAAGTCTAATTTCTCTCGGTCGAGTTTAAGCGTTGGTATGAGTAAGAGATAAAAGAATGGGTAGAGCAGATATCTAGTAAGGTATATACTTACTTGAGAATTTATAATTAACTAACGTGCTAACCGTTCGGGTTCCTTGCATTTAATGGAGGTCACGACAAAGCGCTCTTCCGGAATCGTTGACTTTGACTTTTACGGGGACGATCTTTTGAGTCACCGAGTCCCATTGAACTAGGTTTTATTCTCGTCTGATCTCGGCGATATGTCCTTCTTTCCACAACTATAGCATACCTTAAAGCTGTTGTGTGGGGCGGTTTGGGGTGATATGTCCCTCTTTCCGCATTTGTAACTTGTCGACCGGTGGTCGTTCTCCTCCATAAAACTAGTTGCTATAAGTATTTGGCGTCTTAGCGTAGTCGTTGTTGAATCTCCTCTTTTAAAATCTCCTCCAGGCTCGCTTCTTTATTTTCATGGCCACGATTACCACCGAGTGGTTCTAGCCTTTAATCGTATTCTTCTTTCTCCATTTGGTTATCGTTATTACGATGGTATTTGCTATCTTGGTATGATCTGGTTATGGTCCCTCGGTTGAGCGTACTCGTTATCTCATTTCTAACAAGTTGAGCCACATTGACAACTTATCGAATAGAGAAAATTTATGAGAAATGAGATCTTGGCGTATGTCGGGTTTCAAACCTCTCGAAACATCCAGCGTCATCGTTCCTCATTCTCCACCAAATGAGGTGCAAACACTGGATAACTCATGAACTTCGCCTCGTCTTTGGGACCGTCGTGTTATTACTGCTCTAGTCTAATAAACTCCACTTCCTTCCGTATAGCCGAATACTTTCGGGGAAGTACTTGTCATTGAGCTATTTCTAAAGCGTCTCCCATGACATCTTTGAGTGCAATTTGGATGGAGTGCGCTTCGCTGATTCCACCGATGTCTGCCTCGCCACGGAACATAAAGGTGGCGAATGGAACTTTCTGTTCCTCCGTGCATCCCAAGACATCGAATATCTTGGTAATTTGTTTGACCCACGTCTCCTTAATCGGATCCGGCTTTCCCCGAAGTGCGGTGGTCCCGACTCTTTGCTGCTTGGTTGTGACCACTCGTGAATTCTATCATTTCCTCTGTATTTTGAACACGAGTCTCCTAAATGCGATTTTGCATGAGCAAAAAGCTTCTAAACATCCCTCGTTCATCATACGCTTTCGGTGGTGTTGTTCACGGGAGGAACATTACCCCGACTGTTGCACGTTCTCCTCGTTGGTGAGTCTGAGGCATCTCCACGGTCTCATTTACTCCTTCATTAATATTCTCGGTCGACATTCTCAAATCTTGTCATAAAATAAGGGTTAATTAAAGAAATCGATATATCACATAATATCCTATATCTTGACCGACTAACAAATAAGCTTAGGTAGGACACCTTAGCGAAGGATTTACTCGTCTCTCTCTCCCTCTAGTTCTATTCCTCGATCTCATGGAGATCATATCCCTAAGCTACGATACCATCTGTGACCCTCTGGTGCTTGACCACGACCTCACAATGGTACTACTGTCGGTTTTGCCAAGAAAGCAGGCGTCCCCTACGGAAATGCGGCGGTGCATCCCCCATCAACGAAGTCACCGGCGAGAGGCTGGGGCTCTTTACTTATAGCTACGATACCAATTGTGGCGCCCCCAAAATAGGTATACACAACACCCATTACGAGTGCGCAAATACATGGTGCGAAGCAACTACAACTTTATTATTACAACGATAAAAGCGTGAGTTTGAATACAAATATTATCTTCTAGACAATATCTATACTCAAATAAATCCTCATCACATTATTGATTCATTATTTTACAAAAATGGTGAGGACTACTAAACAACTCTCTCTAGAATCTTCATTCCATACCCAGAAGCTAGTACTATTTACATTCTCGCCTCACGAGAAGAAAAATGGAACAACAAGGAAAAGGGTGAGCTCAACTAGCCCGATAAAGAATATTATGACTAAGATAATATCAACAAATTATCGTTAGTCTTGACGAGGAAAAATCGATAGAATCTGATAGGCAACAAGTTTCGGATCAATATTCATGGTGAAATAATAATTCATAGAAGAGTTACGTAGAGAATGAAATCTACTATAATCTATGAATTTAACGGTCCATCATCAATATTTTATTGTAACATCAATCGATAACATCGGAATCAAATATTCATCTTTTTGCTCTGAGGCGAAGATATTCATCAAATATTCATTTAAACTTTGTTCATCTTTGCACTCTGAGGCAAAGATATTCATCAATCGGTCGTATTCATCTAAACACTGTTCATCTTTTTTTCTGGGCCAAAGAAGATATTCTTTGAAATCATTCATCTTTGCCTTCTGGCCGAAGATATTCAATAATATCATCATTTAAGGTGAGGATGATGAAAATATTTTTTTAAAAAAGCGAATCCGGTGAAACAAAATGTGAGGATTAAGGATTAAGGATTAAGATTACTTGGTTTTATCACGTCCAAAAATACCTCAAAAATAATCATAGTGGTGTAAAATTGAGAATGATCAAAACATGGATCTGATCGAGTTAGTATCGAGAATAGATATTTTGGAAAAAGAAAAATTTTATTTTTAAATTGAATAGTCTTAGTAGTATCGTGAATAGTCTTAGTATCGTGAATAGTCTTAGTATCGTGAATAGTAACTCAGACACCAAAAGATAGAAATTCCACAAAAACATCTTCACGCTTCATGAATAGTACTACTCGTGAATAGTAACTTCGTGAATAGTAACTTCGTGAATAGTAACTCGTGAATAGTAACTCGTGAATAGTAACTTCATGAATAGTAACTCGTGAATAGTAACTCATGAATAGTAACCAGAGCATGAAAAAGTTCCAAATTTGATAAAAACTTGGATCAACATTTTCGGTATAATGATATTGAAGAAATAATATCATTACTAAAAAAATAATATCCACTTACCTCGAAAAAGATCGGTACTTACATTTAGAATCTAGGGTATAGTCTTTGAAGGAACTTACCTTAGTCTAGCAATACTCAAAGTATACTCAAAATACTCACAAGAATACGCTCAAAATATCGAGAGAGAAATAGAGAAAACTTGGGTTTACGGTGTGATTTTCAATTCTAACCTAAGCACCTATTTATAGGAAAATGCTTAGAACACAAAAGCGAGAAAATTTAATATAATATTAATATAATTATACAAATTTTCCTTAGCCCACCTTTTGGTCAAAACACCAGCCACACATGTTAATGATGTCCAAAAAAAATACAAAAAACGTTTTTCTTAACAAAAATAATTTAAACTCCCAAAAATCAATTATTTGAACTTGAACTTCAATAATTCATAATAAATAGCCCTTTCATCAGAAAATTCGAATCTCGCTTGAGTTTTTATAGGAAATTCAATTCTCTACAACTTTGCAGAAGAAAGTTTTCCAAATTCCAAACAAAAATCGACCGAAATCCACAAGCAGGCGATTTTACTGGTATAATCAAATTTGATCGATAATTGTGTCCACCAACACACAAAACATGTGTTAAACATTTAATGCCACAAAAATACTCTTCCTCCTCATATACTCATATATCCCACATTCATTGTAAAAATATCATAGTTAATATATTATTAAAATAATATATTTAAATGAATTATTTTATCGGAAAAAGATAAAATATTAATTTTCAACAATTGTCATTTAAAAATTTTCTCCATCTATATCCACATAAAATCAATATTTTCCTCATCATATAAATCAATAATTAATTATTCACAAATAATATTTGAATCACTGATATTGTGACGAGGCGGTTCGAGGAAGAGGGGCTTTCGATAAAATTTCTTTAACTCTTGGGCCTTGATTAGATGACCAAACCTCTCCTTGAGGCGAGAACTTTCTAGACATTGCCAATAATGTTATCTAATAATATTATTGAGGATAATATGAATTATTGCCGATAATGAAAGATCTTTGTGTAATGTGATTATTGAAACAAACAATGATATAAAATATCAATTGCGACAATTATTAACTCGATAAAATCTTTGAGCGGTAATTACTTTGTAACCATTATTGAGTAGTGCCTTCTTACGTAAGAATCAATAATTGGTGCAATCTGGTGTCTTCTTGTTCAACAGCAGCGTATTAGTGTGTTTTTTACCCATAGGGTATTCAGCGATGATAACTTGTAACAACTACTTCTGTAGTTATTTAAAAACAACTTATATTTGTCGTTTTCTTCATCCGATCGCTTTTAGTTATGGGGCCCACACATGGTACTGCTTGTGGTAAATACGAATATTCCCGAAGCGATCTGAATATTCCACGACCAAACGAATATTCAAACAACAATGAATATTTTATAACCACTTGCTTATTTTGAAATATTTGCGTATTTAACCCTTAACTATCACATTAATCAAATCAACCCTTACTACATTTCAAAATAAAGGAAATTCCTTTTTATTTAAAAATTTGAGGTCTTACGTGAAGGTAATTACTATTGATGAAGGTAAATACTATTCACAAGGGTAATTACTTATTGACGAAGGTAATTCTTATTGTGAAGAGACTCTTAGATGATGACATATGAGCCCCCATAAAATAATCAAACTTACCACAAATCATTTTATTTTTCATCAACACATATTTAATCTTTCAACAATTATTAATCATTTATAACATGTCGTCTCAATTATTGATTTAATCTTTATAACATATTATCTGAGATGATCTTTGTGTGATAATTGAATCGATAATATAAGAGATATGATGTAGCAATTATTTGTAGTAATAATTGAGCATAGGTGAGTGACTTCTCACGTAAGCATCGATAATCAATCCGTGTCTGCTACTATGCAAACCACAGCGTATTCATCGTACTTATTACCAAGGGTAGTTCAGCGGTTTAACGGTAACACCTCCGTAGTTATTTTTATAAAATATTTTGTCGTTTTCTCAATCCAAACAATAATTACATTAATGGGGTCCACCAATGATTGAGTAGTTATCGAATATTCCCTAACAAAAGAATATTCCCCGACCAAACGAATATTTTATAACAACTTGCATACTTTGCAAAATTTATAAATATTACCCACAACTATAACATTATATCAAATTTATTCCATAATATTCAAAAATAATATTTATAGAAAAATTCATCTTTATTTATAAAAGTTGGGGTCTTACATTCCATTTCTTATTATTCTGTTGGAATAACCTGTATACGCGGTCTACCCTATACTTGGTGACATTCTTTTATTGTTTTCGTTGGAACATCGTATGCATGTGTTTTACACGGACACTGGTTACAATCTTATTATTATTACATTGGAACATCACATGCATGTGTTTTACAGGACTGGTTACTGCTTTTTATTATTACATTGGAACATCACTGCCGGTGCAAATTTTGCGACCTAGTTCCGATTATTATTATTCTGTTGGAATAACTTACATCACGCAATCACCGCGTGCGTGTTGATTTCTTTTGTTATTCCATTCTTTATTATACTCGGTTGGTTAAAGTTTTGACTTCTATACTACATGAAATTAGTAGAATATCCTTGATATTTGCGCTTCATCTAGTATCTTTTCATGAAAATATTCTTCCGATCATTCTTGAATTTTACTCTACAAAACAATGATCGTGTTGACAATTTGGACGTTAATAATTCTGGATAAAATAATTCTTGAACTTGTTTTATTGAATTCTTATATCATTGTCATCATCCTCATGTTTATATTTTGTTGAAAGTCATCGTGGCACTGTAGTGCATAGATGGAATTGGTATGATTATGATGAGGATTATTGATTGTAATCATGGTAGTAATGTTACAAGTGATGTGGTAAAAGTCCTTATTGGCCGTAATGCATTGATGGATGAGTTGTTGGCATGATCATGACCATTAATGAATACACAAATATTCTTGGCCCGTAGTGCATGAATAATTGTGGTCGGTGATCTTAAAGAATATCCTTGGCGTAGTAGTGCGGGGGTGATTCGATGATGTGGAATATTTATTAAAATTTGAGTCTCGGCGATATGATGATGAAAAAACTTTTTAATCATAAAAGATAGTAGATTTTATTTTCTACTTGACTCTTTTAATGGATTGCTTGTTCATTGCAGTTAAACTTGATGTCTATTATATTTTATCGGTTTAACATTGTTGGAGACTAATGATAATTTATCTTTGCATTATCTTAGTCGTAATATTTCTTCTTGGGCTAGTTGAGCTCACCCTTCCTTTCACTTTATTCTCTTGAAATGAGAATATATTTGGGACGAGTCGGGGAGCGGAGTGATGGTCAGGATGATAGCATTAGTAGTCCTCACTATACGTGAAATAGTGTGATAATAATCGTAATGAGGACTCTTTTTGAGTTTGTATAATCTCTACAGTAGATAATATTTGTATTCAAACTCACGGTTTATGTTTTGTCGTATTGTACATGCAGCGGTTGTATTTGAATTCGCATCCTGTATGTCGGCGACCCAAGATGGGTGATGTATACATAATTTTGGGGCGTCACAATGAATATCACAAACTATACCTAAAAGTATTATTGATTACAAAATTTATTATTTTCAAAATTTAAATTAATTATATCAATTTTAATTTTAAAAATATTTTAATTTAATTTTTAGAAAGTCAATATTAATGTTATAATTTATACCTTATTGTGTTTATAAAGTAAAAGTAGAAGCTTAGGATGTAAAAGGGTATCCCTTTAAACTTTGGGATGCCATGTTAATTTCTTTGTAAACTGTAGGACCAAAATATACTTCAGTGTTGATTTTGGCGGGAAAATGGGCGAAGCATCTTATCACTCGTGTCAACACAAGTTTCTCTCCCCTCCAGAATGTGAAGACAAAAAGCCCCAAACGAGGCAACAGCACGACACGATAGTAGCCTTCTCCCAGCGGTCGCCCTAACACTACTGTAAGTCTCTCTCTTATTTTTCCCGCCATTTCTCTAGCAGTTATTCTTGAGTCTCGATTTTGTTGTATACAGTGCACGTATTTTCAAAATTTTCGCTAGTTTTGCAAACCCTACATTTCAAACGTTAGAAATTGTGGGGAAAAATGACGGTCTTAAGGTCTCGCGAAATTGTCCCAAATATCAAATCTCAATCTCAGCCTAAAACCGTAGAAGATGGGCTTATATCCATCGGACCCTCAACCCCATTGAAAACCCTAGGAAATCCCTCGAACATACCTTCCTACAACTCTACGCCGAGTTCGAGTCCTTTGGTTCAAAGTGCGGCAGGATCTTATTCAGGAACTGTTCGTAGACGGAGTCTCCGACTTGCGTCGAAATCAGGTTCAAATGAAATTAACCGCAACAGTTTGGTTTCGGGTCGGAAAAAGAAAAGCACTATCATTAAAGTCAACACTGATTTGGGCTTGTGCGATACTGAAAGCAAGGCTTGTGATTTTGAAGTGGATGATAATACCCTTGTTTCGGGACAGTTGGGTACCGGAGTAGATCATAAAGAGAAGAGTGTGGCTGATCTTAAATTGGTTTTAATGTTAAATGAAGATTTATTGGTGAGTGGAATGGAAGGGGAGTTGGGTTCTGATTTGGGTAGTTTGAAGCAGAGTGTTCAAAGGGTTGCGACCTCAAAGAAGGGGAAAGGGAAGAGAAAATTAGGCCCAGAGTTTGAATCAGTTCGAGAGGGTTAGACGAATGAAGGGTGTTTGAGATTGCAGTCGGGGAAAAAAATTGTTAGTGGTAGAGTGGGAAGGGGTTATTTTGGAGTTGAGAGTGCTGGTGGTGATGAATCGGACCATGATAATGCAAAGGGAGATGAAATTAGTGAAATGGCTAAAGTTTTGAGTGGCAGTAGAGAATTTACTGCAATGAAATTTCCGTTGCAAGAACTGGCTGTTGATGAAAAAGATTGTATTCAAGGCTACTGGAGATTCAGTAGGAAAATGAAATTGCTTGACAAGACTTTGACGATAAATAGTGTTGATTGCGTGAATTTGGAATCAGATACCAAATTGGATTCATCAATTGGTACTGTAGTGTCAGATGCTACTCCTTTTACTTGTGGTTTGGATAAAAAAGGATTGGATAATGATACAAGCGACGATGACAATGATAATGGTGTCGAGCATAGTAGAGGGGGACTTGGTAAAGAAGCCAAAGAGAAGGGAAATGTAGTTGAGAATGCTTTATTATCAAGTTGTTTAGATGTGATGAAATTGGATTCACCTAATGTGGAAAAATCAGATGAGTTGGACAATGGTTCAAAGATCGATACAAGTGGCACTTATAATAAGGCTAAAAAGAGACTCAACAGGGAAGAGAAAGGAAAGGAAAAGGTACATGCAAATGGTTTATTATCCAATTTTGTTTATGCTTCGGAATTGGATTTATCTGAAGTAGAAAAATCAATAGAGTTGGAGAATTGTCCAAGTGCTGATACAAATGGTATTGGCAACAATGGTAGTAGAAGACTCAGCAGGGAAGAAATGAGGAAAGCGAAAGTAGTTGAGAATGTGGTCAAATTGGATTTACCTAAAGTTGAAAAATCAAATAATGACAATGTTGCTGTGCAGGATGGAACTCAAGTTTTGGAGAACGATGGAATAACTAATGTTACAAGAACAAGGGAAAGATTCCGAAACATATCCAGAAGGAATGCATCAAAATTTGCCCATTTTACTTCTAATGAAGAAGAAGATGAGCATGTCGTTGACGAGGCTGAAAGAGAAATGCCACCAAGGGAAGTAGACAAGGAAAGTGAAGACTGGCCTGGTCCGTTCTCAACTGCTATGAAGATCATTAATGACCGGGAAATAAATGGGAGTGTGCAACAGCAGAATTCATCTTTGGACAAAGGCAAATCTGCACCAGTGATGTGGGTTCCCAAAAAGGATCATAATCGCAACAGTATGAAGCTGCTGGTTCCCTCGCTGCAAGATCTATGCATGACAATTCTTACCAAAAACACAGGCGCGATCACTTCACTTGACTGTGTTCCTGATGTATTGAGGCACAAGCATAGTCACAAGCTTTGTGATTCTCGGAGAATGAACAATCATTTTCTTGACCTCCTTGTAAGAGGATCTCCTACAGAAATACGTATAAGAGATTGTTCATGGTTAACCGAGGAACATTTTACAAGTACTTTTGAAGGGGCTGACATCAATAAGTTATCGGTATGACCGAATGATATTTTGATTATTTCAATGCTTTGTGTTATTTTTCTGATGCTCATTGTTTTTATTTTGCCTTTTCCATTATACTTGATGGTTTTTATATGTCATGAAGTTCATGCAATATCAGTCTGGCTGGATCTTGGGTCATGCTCTGCTTAATTTTTGCCAAATATTACAGTGTGATGCGGTTGGCATTAGAATTGTTATACTAAATTTACTAAAGCTCTTGAAATCTATTTGAGATGTCAATCGCCTAATTGGTCACTGCATCTTGTATGATTACTTTTTTGGGCCCAAAACAACTAGAGTTTCTTGAAATATAATATTTCTTGATCATTAACAAATCCAACTCTGAGCCATGAGTGTCAATTATTATAGAACTATGTGAGAAAGTTCATCTTGCCAGTATATGTTCTCATAAATATTGTGTATTTTGCAAGTTTGTTATATGGTTCTAGTTTGCAAGCCTGTGTCTATTTTGATAGCAAGAATAATTTTAGCTCATTGCCAAAGTCATTACTGTTGAACTACTTTGGCGTTTTATATATGCATAGGGATCAATGGCTTCTTTTCGAATGTCTTTTAAATATTTGAGAAAGCTGAACATATGTTGTTTTATGGAACTAGGTGCTTCAACTTGATCAATGTGGGCGCTGTCTGCCAGATTATATTCTATTTGCTACCTTAGCCCGGTCATCAAATATCTTGCCTGTGTTAACTACTATATCGTTGAAGGGAGCCTGCCGTCTTTCTGATGTTGGGTTGAGTTCACTTCTCTATTCTGTGCCTGCTTTAAGATCTATAAATCTCGGCCAGTGCTCGTTGCTCACCTCTGTCGGTATCAGCAGCATAGCTGATTCATTGGGATCAGTTCTGAGGGAATTGTATTTAGATGACTGTCAAAGCATAGATGCTATTCTTATCCTGCCCGCACTGTCAAAGCTTGAACATTTAGAAGTGTTATCACTAGCTGGTCTCCAAACTGTTTGTGATGATTTTGTTAGTCAATTTGTTTCTGTACGCGGACATAATCTGAAGGAGCTTGTTTTGGCCGATTGCGTGTAGGTGTCTTTAAGCGGTTCTTTCATTCTTTGTGGAATGTAATTAAGAAATCATGCTTTGCTCATTGAGCTTTAGAAATAATATTTTTCTTCGCTTTATTGGTATATGACGATTCTTCAAATTTCTTGCAGGAACTTGACTGATTATTCTTTAAAAGTCTTCTCAGAAACTTGTTCTGGGTTATGTGCCTTAGACTTGACTAACTTGTGCAAGCTGACTGATTCTGCAATAGGATATCTTGCAAATGGGTGTCAATCAATTCAATCATTTAAACTTCGTCGCAATGCATTCAGGTATACCTTAACATATGATCACTAGTTTTATATTCCTAAATTTGGAAATGAGTACAATAGTTTTTTGTGGCATAATTTTGGCAAGTATTGAAGTTGTTTAAACTTGTTGATTAAGTATATTGTAGCTGCTTCTGGTTGCCATGGTTTTGGAATATGGCTGCATATGTGATTCTTATTGTTGTGATATATAATTCTTCAGGTAGCTTTTTTAGTTCAAGATTGTAAAAACTACCTGTCAACTTGAAATGAAATTAGTCCATTTTTACATAAAACATGTAAATTATTTATCTGATCGTGTTTGCTTTGGGCACATCAATAATAGCCTAATGAGCATTTTCTGCACGCCAAGACCAGTCTAGAAACAGAACTTTATTAAGTGATTATGCCTTTTTTTCTATCTGTTGGAATGCTGGTTAGCCAACCAAAATATCTGTTGAGAATTTGGTGGGCCTTGCCCTTATTCTCTTACAGCTATTGTTAGATTACCTAGAGTAGCAATTGGTGATGGGTCCTTTACATTTATCCCCTGCTCGCCCTGCAATAAATATGCAGACATGCATATTTGTGCTTATTAGCATGAGTATTAAGTGTAATAGTAACCAATAAAATACACGAGAAAGGAAGTAAATGAAGAATGCTACAATCTGTTGTCTTATTGTAAATCTGGCTTGTTGCGGTCTTCCTTTATAATTAATGGTTATGTTGTTTAAATTTTGTATTCTGTAGCATTGATAACTTCTTAGTGGAAATCTAACTATAGAAAAATCTCCGTGTAACATTATGGTAGTGATGAAGCTATGGCTGCATATCTTGAAACCTGTGGAGAGTCGTTAGAAGAACTATCACTCAATAATGTCAACAAGGTATGGTACTATCATCTAACAGGGTATTGGAACATGTTCTGCTATACTAGAATGTTGCTCCTCCTGAGTGTACCAAAAGCACTTTAGCTGACAAGATGCCTGATGCGTGATGCATTGTTTCTATAAAGAAAATGTCTGCTATTTTTTCCTTTTCGGACACCCAATGAATTTATGGCTGCCAAGGCTGCCATTAGTTGAATTTGTTGCTAAGCTCCTTTTGCTTTTGGAGGCAAGTTATTTCCAATCTAGGCGTGGTACTTTTCTGCCTAACAAGTTAGGCTTAATCTAAGGGGTTGTATGACCTGTCATCCTGGAGTTGAACTACAATATTACTCATCCATGGATACGTTATTTCTACAGGTTGCTCTCAACACTGCCATATCACTTTCCAGACATTCGAGAAATTTGCAAAGCTTGGATATATATTGGTGTCGCAATTTGACAAATGAAGCCGTAGGATTAATTGTTGATAGCCTGCTTATCCTTGAAAATGTTGAAATTGTTTGGGTGCACTCAGGTAGGCTTCCAACACTGACCGTGTGAACATACCCAACTAATAATCCATGGGGATTTTTTTATTATATTGTTTGGAATTGACATGCATTTAGTCGGTTTTCTTTCTATAAAAATGTGGCATGCATCACAGCTTTCAGATGCTTTTATTGATTTTGGAAGATTTTATTTCTGACTTAGGTCGCAGAATAGAGCTGATTCTTCCACATTGATAATAATATCCATGGAACTCCATGTGGACGAAACTTTCTTAAACTTACTTTTTCTTTACAATGATGTGGAATGAATTATATTATAAGGATTTTACCACCAGAAATAGAACGCTAGACTTCATGTATTGTAAGCTTGATGTTTGTTGCATGTATTACTCCAGAATGCTCAATTTAAATCTTTAGGAGCTGAACCCAGTATATTCTTGACAGTAAACTTGAGATTTTCTCAATATATATACTAATGCTATTATACACATGGTTTTGTAGTTTTTGAATAAGGTACTAGAATGTCTTTTGGTTGTTTTCTTAAGACATGCAAAACTGTTAAGATGCTTGCTTTTCTTTGTAGATCACAAATGTCTTTTTGGATGGCCACTCAAATGCACAGGTGCTAGTTATTGGATTGAAGATGAGCCCAATTTTAGAACATATCAAGGTGCCTGATCTTGTCGGACCATTACATTACTCATCAGTGTCTCCCCAAATGTAATCTTAGATTGGACCAGTAACTTTTGAACGCTTCATTAAAGTTAGTCGTACATTACACCAAGTAAAATCTATGTAGCTAATGTCTCCTTTGAAATGCTTGTTGCAAGCATTGAGGATACTTTTTGTTTGTTTTTAGCCAATGTGGACCAAGGAACCATTCTCTTTTTCAGTTCTTGTTTCCTTGCATGATGAAAATATGATCCTAGTGTCGGATATTTAGAGAGATTAAATCTGATATTGATGAGGTTATGGAAGCATCTTGATCAGAAAAAAACCTGCTGATATACTCAAGCCGTGCCCTGGTGTGTTCTCTTGTAAACACCATGGCATAAATCACCAACATTTGCACTGCTTATGAAGTATGTATGTAAATTCCTTGGAAGAACTTTGAAGAAAATTACAAGCATAGTGCAATTGCACGGGTACCTGCCAATCTTGATTTGTATATTTTCAATTTCTGCACACAGTTCAAAATTGAAATTAGCCACGTACGTTAAAAAATCAGCTTAGATTGTTAATGTGGTTTTTAAAATAAAAATAAAAATGATATGTATTTGCTGACTGGCTTTTTGAGGTCAAATTTGCAAAAATGGGTCAAATTTGTAGAAAGTCACTATATGCTTGTTTAATGGATTTTCTTTATAATTTTTTCTTTTCAAACAAAAAAATAAAATAATAAAATCATTATGTGATAAAAAAATAATTAAAATAATAATAAATTTAAAATAAATATTTTAATTCATTTTTTTATAATTTTTTCTTTTCCTTTTATGTTTTCCTTTCTTTTAATAATTATTTTATTTTAAAATTAATTCCAAATAATATATCAAAATTTTTTGTATCAATGAGATCTATTACAACGTTACATTAATTTCAAAAAAAAATAAAAAAAAAAAAATAATTCATTTTCTTTCTTTTTTTTTCTTTTAATAATAATTCATTTTCTTTTCATCTTCTCCACAAGAATGGCTGAGATCTACTGTTCATCTTTTCCTTTCTATATCTACGGCAAGCGGTGAGAGAATCGGCTGAGATTATCAATCAACTGCTTTCCATTTGATTATCAACTCCATTTGAGATTATGAAACTTTCTCATGATTTTTTTGAGGAATTTCTTTTTGATTTGATTTGGCTGAGTTTGGATTTGGGGATTTGAATGAGGGATTTGGAGATTTTTTTGGCTTTGGTTTCTGAAAGGGGGATCATCATGATTTTGAAGCTCTCTGCAATTCGATTTAACCAAATCGTGCAAGACACCACCACCAACAAACAGATCAACTCCCCCGCCACCGCCGCCGTCGCCGCCCTCCGCGCCAAGAAAAGTGGAAGAGAGAGAGAAAAAAGTGAAAGAGAGAGAGAGAGAAGGAACTGATGTGATTATTGAGGAAAGTGGACGATGAATCGATGATGCTATTGATCCTCTTATTGAGAGAGATTTGGATATGATATCCATGGTGGGAAGTTTAAATATTGAAATTGTTCAAAGGTGGAGGAAGAGGCTGGATGAAGGAGAGTTTTCTGTAAATTAAAATGGGGGATGATTGAATGGAGATGAATATTTTGATTATTTATATTATTTAGAAGGAAAATAATTAAAAGAAAGGAAAATAGATAAAGGAAAAGAAAAAATTATAAAATTAATAATGAGGTTTTGATTGTATAATTAATTTTAATTTTATGTCATTTGTTTAAAGCATTTATTTTATTTTTATAAATTAAAGCATTTATTTTAATTTTATTATTTTAATTATTTTTTGCACGTAATTAATGATTTTTTATTTTTAATTTTTTTAAAATTAATATAATGTTGTAATAGATCTCATTGATCAAAAAATTTTGATATATTATTTGTATTATTTGGAATTAATTTTAAAAATAAAAATAATTATTAAAAGAAAGGAGAAGATAAAAGAAAAGAAAAATTATAAAAAATGAATTAAAATATTTATTTAAATTTTATTATTATTTTAATTATTTTTTACCACATAATGATTTTATTATTTTATTTTTTTGTTTGAGAAGAAAAAATTATAAAGAAAATTCATTAAAAAATAAAAGAAATGAGTAGATAGGAAAATTTGTTGCCACGTAATTACCAAGTAATATTTTCTTTTTTTCAAAAAGCCACGTCAGCAATCTAAGCTGATTTTTTAACGTTCGTTAATCAAATTAGACGGAATTGGTTAATTGAACATTTTTAAAAAATACGATTAAATTTAATGAAATATTTTAAAAGCGTTTTATTTAATCGCTTAAAACACTATAATGATCTTTGAAAAAGTGCTTTTTGCCGTTTTTGTATTTTTGTGTGTGTGTGTATATATAATATATGTATTTTTTTTTTATTTTTTTGAGAATTTTGGGGAAGAATTGTTTGTGGTGAAAATGATTCATCTATGAACCCTACTTGGTCAATAACAAAACACGATTGAAGAAGGGTCAGTTGGAAGAGAAAAAAGAAAAAAAAGAGTTGAGAAATTAAGTAATTAATTCTTTTTTAGACAAAAAAATCAAAAATATTCTTTTAAAAAGACGGTTAAATAATAAATTATTAGTTTAGTACTGATTTGATAATAAAATTATGGGGGGCGAATTTGAGTATATTCTTATTTTATAGGAGTACTATTATAAAAATAGTAATTTTTTTTGTGGATCATTTTATATTATATGTGTTTTTTTTGAAATAAATAAAGTTCTATAAATGAAAATTAGACTACTTTTTTGTATATAAAAAAAATCGTCATCAATGTTGCCTGGCTGTTCATTAGAGGTCAGCCCAAATCGTCCTCTAATTCATGCTTGCTCATTATGTTCTCACCTTCTTTAGAAAACTCGAACATATTCCCTCCATCAGTACTAACTACAGTTCCTTCCCTTTCAACTACCTTTTAAACTCCTGTTCCACTCTTTTAGAACTCCAACGAGTTCATGCTCTGATCCTCACAAATGGGTGTCACCAAAATCTCCTTTTATCAACTAAAATCATCACTTTGGCATATTCCTTTTCGCCCACCATGGACTACGCTCGTAAACTGTTTGACGAAGTGCCTCGAAGAGACGTATTCCTCTGGAACACCTTGATTCGAGGTTATGCCGATCGGGGTCCTTGTCAACAAGCCATACTTCTTTATAGAAACATGCATCAGTCAGGATTACTACCTGATAACTACACTTTCCCTTTTGTGGTTCGAGCTTGCGCAGTACACTCGGCTTTTTGGGAAGGAAGACAAGTGCATTGTAATGTTATAAAGAATGGGTTTGCTCTGGGTGTGTTTGTACAGAGTTCTTTGGTTAGTCTGTACTCTCAGAGCGGAGAAGCTTTGAATTCGGAACTAGTTTTTGGTGAAATGGCTGCAAGGAACATTGTCTCTTGGACTGCAATGATTGCTGGATATGTGCAAAATGGACTTTTTGACAAGGGTTTGTCTGCTTTCGAGGAGATGATGGCTTCTGGGACTCAACCAAATGCTGTTACACTTGTGAGCGTTCTTCCTGCCTGTGCTAGTTTGGAGTTTTTGAACTTAGGGAAGTTGATTCATGGTTATGGATTAAAATTGGGAGTGGACTCGGACATTTCATTGGTTAATACTTTGATTGCTTTGTATGGTAAATGTGGCCATGTTGATATTGCCAAATCTTTGTTTGATTGGATGGCTGTCCGAAGCCTGGTCTCGTGGAATGCAATTATTGCTGCTTATGAACAAAATAAATTTGGTTCAGATGCAATCAAGCTCTTTTGTAGGATGCACAATGAAAGTGTGGAATATGATTATATCACAATGGTCAGTGTAATATCAGCTTGTGCTAGTATGGGAGCACTTAATACTGGAAAATGGGTGCATGAGCTAGTGAAGAGTTTGGAAACTAATGTTTCAATCACAAATGCTCTGATTGATATGTATGCGAAGTGTGGAAACATAAATTTGGCAATAGATGTTTTTTATATGTTACCTTATAGAAGTGTTGTGTCGTGGACTTCAATTATTGGGGCCTGTGCATCTCATGGAGCTGGGGAGGATGCCGTCGTGCTCTTCTCAAAGATGAAAGAAGAAGGAATTAGACCAAACAACTTTACTTTCACGGCTGTTTTGACCGCTTGTAGGCATTCAGGTCTTGTAGAAGAAGGAAAGAAGCATTTTGAGAGCATGACCAGGGATTATTTAGTTATGCCTGGCATAGAGCAATGTGTTTGTATGGTTGATCTTCTTGGCCGAGCCGGTGAATTGCTGGAGGCTTACGAGTTCATTGATAATATGCCAATTGAGGCAGATGTGAACGTTTGGGGAGCCTTGCTTGGGGCTTGTAGAATACATGGTAATCTTGAGCTTGCAGAACTTGTGGCAGATAGATTGTATAAGTTGAACCCTCAATCTGTTAGTTTCCACATCCTTATGATAAATATCTATGCTGAAGCTGGTCGGTGGGAGGATGTTGCAAGATTGAGAAAATTGATGGATGAAAAGGAGCTAAAAAAGATCCCTGGCCATAGTTTAGTTGAGGTAAACCAAAGATTTCATACATTTACGTCAGGATCAAGATCCCTGCTTTCCAGGGAGGCTTATTCAAATAGACCGTAGTCGTCTCCAGCAATTCCAGTTCAAGCTTTGCTGTGCTGGCTTGTCATTTTAAGCATACAACATCATCTGTTATGTGAACAGACAGTCAAATGCATTAGGCAGGCAGTCATTCCTTACAGAGCACTAGTAGATGATAGGTTTTCCTGCCAGTTATGATAGATGAAATGCATCCCTCAAGAATTATTAACAGTTCTAGACAAACAAGTGGAGTTTACAAAATTTGATTAAATTGTTTGAGATATATTCATAATTGTAATTCTTGTGTTAATTCAAAGACAAAGCTATGGAAACTTCATCACATATATATGCACCAACTTCTGCGCACCCATGAGAACAATAGTTGTTTCTGTCAAACATAACTATGAATGATATATTTTGATTTACAGAGGGTACAGTACAAAATCTAGTGTATCCCAGCATAAGTAACTGAAATATTTACAGATCACTTCATCATGGTGCCTGGTCAGAATTACTTCCATCTTTCTGTTTCAATTTCTGCTAGTTATTCTCTGCCATTATTTCCTTTCATTTTCATCTGTATTTGTTATACCAGGTGCACAATCCTGATGTGTGAATGACTCGGCAACAGAATTGTACAGTATATGTTCAGTCCCGTGAAAGTGGTTTTTTTTGCTGTTGAAGGTAAACTTCACTACCACAACTACTTGCTAAATTTGAATTTTGACATCTCTGCGTCATATGTAATTTTGGTTATACTGCTACAGAAAATGGATTCTACATATTGTCCTGACCATCTTTTTGCGTTTTCATCATCTGCTTCCATGTGTAGCTAACACCATTCATTTTGATAAATTGGACCTCAGGAATTCGTATAAGCTCAATAATTTTTTAATGAATTTGATTTTTTTAGGTAATGCAATTTGATGCCACACCTACTTTCGTTGAGCTTTTATTATCTTTTTCTGGCTATTGGATTCTTCTCCACAGCTGGTGAAAGAAAATATCTTCAGTTAAGCTTTATGCTCTCAAGCAAAGCAAGTACGTTTGCTCTGCTGCCAACTGGGAGGTTGCCATTTCGACCACCTGGTGAAGAACGTAGAAGTAGCTGTAGTAGTTAATCAGAGATGGAAGTCAGGAAAATAAAGTAACAAATGGTACTACCTGAAATCCCATCTTTTGGTACAACTCTTGTGCAGGTCTGTTATTTCTATGCACATGTACAAAAACTTGTTCTGCACCTGTCACATGAATATCTGAATCAGTAGGAAAATTCTGCTGCAATTTTGTGACTTGAAAAATTTGTAGGGACTAAAATGATTTATCTCACCATTTTCTTTGGCTGATCTAATAGCAAAACTTAACATGTTGCTTGCAATACCCTGGCGTCGTGCTGATTTAGCCACACAAGTTTGAAATGTAACCATATTTGCTACCTTCTTTGTTGATGCTGCAGAAGAGAGGGGTTTTCACCGGTTCCTATGATAAGGCAAAATTTGAGTGCCATGCAGATTAAGCAATTAATACTGATATCATGGATCGGCAGTTAGAATTTCATCAATCAGAACATATTTTACCCCAGGAAAGGCTTCTCCATGCAACAAATGTCGTATGCTGAGATCTAAGGTTCCGACTACACTCTTCAGTACGGTATTTACTATATTCATCCGTTCCTTCTTTACCTAATAGTTCATATTAGAAAATATATTATAATGTAGATGAACAAAATAATAATAGACATTACTTCAAAGAGAGAAATATCAGCCTCTGTTATAGATGATTGAAATAAAAGTCAGGTTAAAGTATAATTTGTGAAAAATATTATACCCCCAGAATGCAGGTGGATTTGTGCCCAAGTTGTGATTTGCATCGCCTTTTGATTGAATTGAACTCCTACACAAGTAGAGAAATTAAGATGGTCAGTCCATGGCATTTACTATTTTTATTGACAAATTAACAAAGCTTGACATTTGATTCTTACTTGTTCTGTAAACTTCCTTTTATAATTCTCAACATATCTGTGTCATAAAACAGAGCTTGAGTTAATGGTATTCAAGTCTTCTGAATTGGACTGGCTGGCACTTGAAGGGATTTTCCTGTGTTTGTTAGAATAAACAAAAATTTGGGAGTGACATCATTTCAATTTTGGTTTTCGGTACATACCGTTCGCCTCTTCTTTCCTCCCAACGACTTTCTGCCCGTAGCCATGCTGCTGTCTACGACAAAAACATCACACAACATCAGCCACAGCCCACATATGTGTTGTTAACTTGGAAAATTTCAGTTGTTTTTTTTGTTGGAAAAAATCATGGTTAAGATTTTATTAGGTTTCATGGAAGAAATTGTTATTATAAATTTGTAACTGACCTACCCACCCAAAATTCTTCATCAAGTACAGCCTCACGTGTGGTGAACTGCCCAAAATCAATCCTTCTCTCCTTGGTGAATGCTTCTTGCTGCCGGTCAAATTGGAGATTGGACAGGCTTACTGTTTCAGACTGGGGTTTCGGAACTTGTACTGATAACTCCTCTTTTTGGGAAGGTTTCGAATCCATCGTCCTCCTGTGGGTTTGGGAAATTAATCTGATTAGCATTATAAATTTGTTTTCCGTTCTTGAGAAGAAACAAATAGATACTTACATTGTCCAAGAGGCAGAAGAAACTCTCTGAAAGTTTTGATGATTCTTGAATTCATGTGTATAAGGAGGTCTCAAGAACTCAGCTCTGTGTATCATAATTGTACTTATCATGCTTCTTTCTATCTCCAGAAGAACGGAGGGACAGTTTCTTGATTTCTCCTGCAAAAATAGATGGAAGACTAGTTTGATCTGTGTTACTAAATGTAGCCGTCTGTCCTGGACCTGGTACAAGAGAAATGATTTGTGAAATTGAATGGAAAATCCGTTAGCATAAAATTTATTTTTTTTTGTTCAATTAATACTATTTTTAATTTATTTTTTACTACTCCTCAAAATATTTTATTAAAATATTAATTTCTAATTTTTATATTCTAATTTTTATATTATAATGTCCGAATAAAGAGTTCTCAACTCATAATGTTAGTTGGGAAACAATTCTTTTTTCAATCAAAATTTATTTTTTTTCAATCATTTAGAAAATTTATTACTTTTTAAAACAATAATATTTATTATTATTGAGATTTTAATCAAATCAAATAAATAAAATATTAATTATATTAATTTCGTAGACATTTATTATCTACATCCGATAACACGAAAGTCAAAGTCAAAAGAGAAAGAATTTAGGATAAAGAGTGGTGTTGAAGGTGGACAAATTTAAAAGAAATGTAATGATGGATTCTGAGCTCTTTATTTATGGATAAAGCTGATCTATCTATATTATCAACTTGTTGGGTCATACAATTTTTTTTTATATTTTCTGTCGCTATAACTTTAAATATATTATTATTGTTATTTTTAATATTAAATTTTATATCTTTTTATTTGCTTTTTAAATTTTATATTATCATCATAAATATATGATTTATGGACGCAACACGTACTCGTGGGCCGGGCCGGGCCAGGCCAGGCCAGTAATATAATTAATAAAGGCTGTCAACTTCCATAACTTGGAGTTGTCTATTTATTGGTGGCCCATGATTTGTGCCAGGCCAGAAGATGGGATGGGATGGGATGGGAAGGCTGTCAACTTCCATAACTGAAAACCAGTTGCTAATGTAAGGTGGCCTCATGATTTGTGAAGAGACAAAATAAAAAGAAGACATTGGTTTGGAAGTGAAAACCAGTTGGGGCTGTAAGGTAATGGGGTCTCGTTGTCAGAGAGGGGGAACATGTGGATCTCTACTAGCCACCTCTGTTCCTTGTCATCCATCCTCACTCCTCACATTATTATTATTATTATTATTATTATTATAGTATATACTATAACAAAACATATAATTATACTAATACTAATAATGAAGAAGCTTACTCGTCTGTACCTTAGAAGACGCATTTTGTTGAAGGGTTTTCTAAACACATTTGTTTAAATGTACACATTTGAAATTTCATTTCATTATAGATAGATTATTTAGTAGCACCAACTTTTCTTTTTACCTCCACTCACCTATAATATGAATGATTGCTACCTTACTTTGTTAGATAATACAATTATTACATAAAAAAATAATCACATACACACACACGTGTATAATACGTGTATAATGCAGACATTTCATTTCATCATAGATAGATTATTTAGTAGTACCACCTTTTCTTTTTTTATATGCATCGTTGTACTTTGTTTTCATTCTGATGGCTTAACATTGGTTATACTTTAGGCTCAAATCAAAAAATGCTTAATTTTGAATCCAACATGGAGAGAAGAATGCTAACATTAGAAATAGAACGAAGATGGCACACTGAATTAATTATTTACTCATCAAAAAGCACCACTCAAATCTTAAAAACTCCACATTACAGTCAAATAACATAATAGCCACCCCTATAGTGACCTGACTCAAAAGTAAATTAAAACTGTAATTATAGTTACCCTTCAAAATCATTCTTCACCCACTGCCCATACTTACTTTTCATTTTCTCATCAAACTCTTTAGCTTTAATCTCAGAAATTTTAGCTGCATTAGCCACAGATTCCTCCTGCACTTTTGCAATTCTCCGGCTTCTCTTTCGGGCCATCGCCTCTTTTTCGGCCTCAATATCCTCATACTCTCTTACCCAACAACTATGCACACCACAAGTCAATACCACCACACCCAACTGCATAACAAACATTGCCATATAAATCCCACATTCCAATCTCACCAAAACTTTGGCCTCTTTCGGGTCCCTAGCCGATTTTAGCATCCAAAGGCTGGATTTCTCTCTGGTAAACAGGGCTAAAATAGCCAGAAATTGACCGATTGAGGAGGAGAGGAGAAGGGAAATGTGGGTTATGTAGCAAAAATGGGCAAGATGAGAGTAAAAACCCACAAAGGAGGAGACAAGTGAGATTGATGAGACCATTAGGAATGCTAAACCAAATGAAGTTGGTGGCATTTTGAGGGCTATAGTGGGGGCAAGAGAAATTGCAGACAGAATAAAAAGAATGAAATTCAAGATTGAGAGGAGAATGTATGGAAAGGAACACGAGCTTCTCAAATTAGTGGATGCCATTTTTTGCTTCAGTTTGGTTTGAAGGGGAAGGGGAAAATTTTTTGAATTTATATTGGAGGGAGGATTTGGATTTGGACCGTTATAGGCTATAACGGCTAGGTTGGAGTGGGCCCATTTTATGGCCTCATCTTTTTAGGTGTTGTGCCAAGCCAAGCCAATCCCTCTCTCCATTTGGGTTTAAAAAAGCAAAAGGTTTTTTATTTTTTTGGCATTAATATATTTCTTCAATGATGGTAATTTGGAAAAAAAATTAGTCACCATCCATCCAAGCTTTTATGTTTAATAATGGTTTTATGGGGCCATTTGAAAACAAATTAATGTCAGTAATGAGATTCTTAACGTTAAGTGTTTGGATCGACAGGTTCTTAATATTCAAAATTATGTCTAAAAATATCATTTGATTTTTTAAAAGTTAAACATTTCAAATTTGCTTACTAGTTGTAGGACAATGCGAGTATACTCCTTTTTATTAAAAGAATACAAATTAAGCTAAACTGCACTCTCTAACAAAGGAAAAAAAAATAGAAGGAATCTGAAGATTAAGAGGATTACCAGAGAAAAATTTCAACAACTTACAGTAGCTACGAAAAGCCAAAAAGAGCCGACCATGTTATACTAGTATCTCCAGACTGTAGCTACTGTATTATGCAAGGTTACCAAGAATTTAAAGCAACAATATTCATCTTCAACCCACCATCAAGTCAAGAGTAGTTGAAGATAGTAGAGGTCCATCGAGCAGTAATCATAACTAGTGTACGTCTCAACACCACGAATCGTATCATGGAAACCAGAAACTGGTGATCAAGATTCGTATCGTCTGTTCGTTGCTTATGCACCACAATATAACAATCAATGGTTGTAAGATATTTATTTTCCCAGACATCACCCAATTTACGATAACGATTGAAAAGGGAAAGAAATGACATGACATTAAGATATTGTTATTGTTATGAAATCTATTCAAGAACTTGGAACTTTACAGTAAAAGACCATCTGTTACGCCTGCTGCACTGATATATTTACAATCTTCTGCTCATGGAACACTCCTCTTTATGTGCTATCAAATCATTTCCTTCAGGAATAAAAGACTGATAACAGAACTTTGATGATCCTTGTACCTCAATTTACATACAAGCTAAGCTCTCTAACTAATGCTGGACTTCTTCCACCATCCTACTGATCATGCCAAATAAAAGATTTGGTGAGATATTATGCTGAGCTAATAACTGAACAAAATATTATAATAAATTTGAGCCCATAACGGCACATCAATGGTTCTCTGGATAACCAGAAAACATCATAGTATGTATGACGTACATTTCTAAGTAAATCTGGACACAGATTTCTATTCTTCTTTTTACACGCTTGCACTGTCAAAGGATTTGTCGGCTAGTCATATAAATAGAAACAATATCTTAAATTTATACATGCCTAAATTTCAGACATCAAGACAAGCACATTAAACTGTCTAGTAATTGATAAATACTTGCTATTCAATTTTACATAAATTTGGACAAAAACTTCTACATGCCATTATGTACATGCTTCCTCCCTATTAAAGGATTCATCAACAAAATAATCATAAAAATAGAAACAACAACTCTCTAAATTCCATGCCAACATTCTAGATGTCAAGAGTCCAGACAAACACATCAAACCATACAATCACTAATAAAAACAAAATTATCTAGAATGGAGGAAAGTTTCTAATGTCATACAGTTAAATTGAAAAGATCAATCAAGACAACTACAAGGTCCTTATATTTTTCCATATTAGATATCATATAGATTCAATAGATAAGCATACCTGTTCATATGTTTTATGTTGTATGGGTTACAATGGTCTCAATTCTATCAAGCGACGCTTGTAAGCGTCCTGAGTTCATGTTGAACAACGGTTCACCAGTGCCGACAGCCCTGTGAAAGCCAGGATTTCAATTAAAACATAAAATAACGTTTACTGTAATAATTTAAAACAAAGAAAAATTCACCTCATTGAGCATATGCAATTTCAAAACTAACAGAAAACTATTTATTCTATTGATGTCATTTTTAGTGAATGCAGAAGATGTTAACAAAACTTGCCCATTAAATTCTGGTAGAACATAGTCTGCTCTCCATGCAAAGCGTAAATCCACACCAGGGCACAAGCCAAGTGATGTCTTATTCCGTATCCGAGATAAACCATCGCCACCCAAACAAGTAGTAAGCTTCCAATTCCAACCAGTGGCATGTAACTGGAAACTATGGCCTATTCCTACCTGCACTAATTAAAGTACTTAATTTTGATAAACAATTATGGGAGGGAGAGATAGAAAGAGGGACCATCATACCTGGAGATTCAGAAATTTAGTTACCGGAATCTTCTTAGACAAAAGGCGCACGTCATGATGTAAAGGCTCATATATGAATTTCCATCTCCGATCATGGGCTAAAGGCTTCAAAACCAGTTTTGCCTGGTAATCGTTGCTTGGAGCATTATAGAACTGGACCAAGATAAAAATTCACAGCATTTGGTGATGCAGATTATCAAGCAGTCTTTAGCATTTGAAACTAGAGATGCAAAGAATTATGACACTAAATTGTAGTAGAAAATAGGGGGGGGGGGGTCAAAATTATATAAGTTTAGTTTTATACATATCATATATGTTTTATTTTTCAAAGGCTTAGGGGGGTCATTTGCCCACCCTAGCAATAACGCGTAGCTCTTCCCCTGAGATTGTTACTTTAAACGTTCACATCTTTTTGTATGTGGTTTCTCTATACAAGTCAGATCCATCTATCAAATTAAGATTTTGCATGGAGCGCTAACGTGTCCATTTTCATATTACTCTTACACATAAAATGGCAAATCAATGTAAAATAATATGTCCGAAATGTAGTTGGTTAATCATGCGGCTATCTTAATCCTTAGGGAATAGTTGATTAGCAAGCTATGAAGGAGTACTCTCTTTCTTTGCTGGTGATGTTTGTAGGGTGATTACTCAACAGTATGAACGTGCAATAAACACACTTAGCCCCTCTCCTCAAGCCTTTTCAAGAGCACTTATAAAGTTCAAAGCGTCCAGGTAATATTGTTGGTATACATAAATTACTATTCTGACTGATAAAACATAAGCTTTTTTCGTGTTTTTATATGAGAAAGAGGAGATTTCATATTCATTGCAAAGTTTAACATCAAATATGATAAAAAGTACACACAATTCTCAATCTATTAATTGGAGATGGTCTACTACTAAATAACAAAGGGGAAAAAAAACAACCAAAGTTCCAATAACTTAAAGGAAGGAAGAACAAATGCTTTCACTTTTAGAGATCAGCCAAAGGCATAACTTACTCCAATTAGTGCAATCACATGGTCTTCATTGACTATTTAAGTACCTCTTACTTCATCACATGCACAATTTATCCTTTTGCAATTAAACACAATTGTATCTCAACACAAGAACCTTTTCACAAACAATAGAGCCAAAATATAGCCCACTCCTCATTTCCTATTCAAAATCCTCAGTTCCTCCACTATTTAGCTCGTTAACCTACGGTAATTTACATCGTATCAACAACACTAACTTCTTTTCTTAAGAAAAAACTGTTTGTTTTTTTGTGTGTAAATTTTACAAGTCAGGAACAAGAAAACAGAGCATCAATATACTAAATATTTTTTAAAAATAAATTATTTACACTGAATTACCTCCAAATTGACACCAACACGAAACCCCTCAATTTCCTTCCTGAACTTGAGAAACAATTCTGACGGCATCAAATCGATGTTGTATAGTTCATCCCATGACTTGGGTTCTTCTCCATTCGAAGCCGGCTCCATTTTAAGAAGAAAAAAAAAGGTGACTTTTGTGCCTACAAAAATTCAATCAAACCACCATTTTCTGGGTCTTCTCAATCCGAATCCAATAACCCAAAATTCAAATTCCAGAAAAAAAAAAACTAAATATATTTTATTGGGTATTAATCCAGGCTAGGTTTTCAGAACTACAAATATATATTGAATGTAAAGCAGTGCTTAATCTGTGTAAACAATTATACACACTAAAAATTGAAGAGACGGAAAGATGCAAACCGTTTACACTAGGATTAAGTGTAGGTATAGCTAACTGAGTTCAAGCATACCTGACCAATTCTATACTATTGTTATTCACTTATTCTGGACTCGCAGGATGATAGTGAAGAGAGGTCGGCATCTTTGACACTGGTTCTTTGTTTTAAAATGGACGGAAGGAAAAATAAAATGGACGGAAAAGAATAAAAAATAAATAAAATAGACTCAAAACTTAATCATTTTTTGGTCAAAAATTTATAGTAAAAAAATTTAAGTATTTAAAATGAAAATTAAATACTATTATGAAATCTTTTAGAGTCCTGATATATATTACGACAAATTTATACTGAATTATAATTACAAAAGATATCAATATATGAAATTAGATAGAATTAGAATAGAGTTCTAGTTATTTCACATTGTCTAAAAAGATTATCACTAAGCGAATGTTTATGTCGACCACTTTTTAATTGTCAGTTACGTCAATAAATATTAATGATAATTTTTTTAGAAATATGTGTAATAAGTGGGGTTATCCTATAATTCTTATCTATCATATATATTGATAAACTTCACAAACGTAATTCATCATAAATTTATCACAATTAAAATTATAAAATGAGCAAACAGTTAGCTCCTTCAAAAGGCCGAAGGATTCATCCAAGCCGAGGAAACTATGGCAGCCCAGAGGGAGAGAGGAAAAGAAGACCTCAGAAAGAAAATAAAGTCAAGCAAAAAATCAAAGAATGAAAAGGCAAGTACAAGCAAGCCACCGCCATCAAGAAGACTTCCATCTCTAAGTTTCACTCAGACGTAGCTTCTTTTTTTTTGGGTGTGAAGTAATGTCAAATCAAAATACCCAACAAACATTAGTTCTCCTTGAAAAGGAGGTGATCCAACATTCATTTCGATTAAAAAGTTCGATTCGAAATTTCATTTCGAAATATAAATGAAGTCAAATATGAAGACATTTTAAAGTTCGATAAATTACTCGAACCTCCTCAAATTATAATTTTCTATTGATACTCAGATTATATTCGTTTTTAAAAGTCCAAAGCGCTTTACCGATTCAAAATCGTCTTAATTTTTAGAGAAATTTAAACGAGCCTTCAATCAAACCTTATTTTATACTCGATAAATTTTGGGAACCAAATCTGAGCAACTCAATACTCGGATTGATTCGATTCGTTTACACCCTTAATCACAATACATAGTTGTACTCTACTTATTCACGTAATTGAAATAAAAAAATGTATATTATTTTCCAATCTTTTATAATTTATATTGTATCAATAACATTCAAGTATAACACAATTAATTTAATGATAAAATATAAATGTAAGATCCCGAATTTTATGAAATAAAAATATTCAATTTTTCTTATAATTACTATTCAGTAAATGATTAAATTGATAAAAGGTTAAAGTTATGGGTGATATGTGCAAAATTTTCAAAATAAGCAAGTGGTTATAAAATACTCATTGTTGTCGGGGAATATTCGTTTGGTCGTGGAATATTCTTACTGTCGGAGAATATTCATATACATTTGCCAGATCATTTGTGGGCCCCATAATGTAATAAGCTGTCGGATTAAGAAAACGACAAATTTGAGTTTTTTTACAAATAACGACGTAGTTGTTACTGAATTAACATTGTTGGAATACCGGTGGTTAAAATCTGATAATCGCGTGTGGTTGCGCACATAGAGATATTACTGCAGATTACAAGATTGTTGAATTATTGATCCTTACGTAAGAAGGCACTAATCAATTATTATTACACAGAATTATCGCTCAATATTTTATTTTATTGATTCAATAATTTTGCGTTGATATTTTATATTATTGTTATTTCAATAATTGTCACCGCATGATGAAGATCTCCATTATCGGATCAATAATTCATATTATTTGAATAATATTATTAGATAACATTATTGGCAATGTCTAAAAAGTTCATCGAGGAGAGGTTTGGTCACCTAATCAATTGGCCAAGAAGGAGAAATCCTTATCTAAAGCCCCTCTTTCCTCGAACCGCTTAAATTGTCATTATTGTGATTACGTAATATTATTTGTGAATAATTAATTATTAATTTATATGATAATGAATTATTTATTTGATATGGATATAAATGATGAATTTATTTATGTGGTTATAAATGAAAGAGTTAATGTTGAGGTGTTTTATCGGTATTATTTTGCCGGATTTGGAGGTATTAAAAGATCAAATCAAATTGTTCTTACGACTTTATTGTGTGAGTTATAATATTTAATCCAAACCGTTGGATCGTTGTGATTTTTGGATATGTTATACATATATAAGTTGAGTATATGTCCACAAATTTTGAACCGTTAAAATGAACGTATAATTTGTTATGAATTTTAAGAGGTGGATGATTCGTAAATTAGGTTTATAAATGATTTTGGTAGAAAATTCTAGAAATGGGTGGGCCCCACTTTTGGTTGTTGGGGAGATGGCTGATTTTTGGTGGGTGAAATAGTAGCGAAGTAAAGCCATCGGTGCTAGGTCAAGTCTGCTTTGCGTGCTAACATTTTCCTATAAATAGATGGCTAAGTTAGAATTGAAAATCACACCGTAATTCATAAGTTTTCTATCTTTTCTCTAGATTATCGAGTGTATTTTATGAGTATTTAGATACTTGGTGAGTCTTTATTCATCATCTGCAAGTTTTTTTCTTCATTATATCCGATATCCAAATCGAAGTCTTGCTTTCTTTTGAAGTAAGTGATAGTAAGGGATTGAAAGGGATAGTAAGGGATATTAAGGGATGTTATATTCTTCATAATGATGTTATTCTTTCAATATCATTATCTTGACATATTGGTATGGATCTTATTGTGGAATTTCTACCTTTTTGAGTCTGAGTTACTATTCAATGATACCAAGACTATTCACGATATATATGACATTATTTACGTATATGACATTATTTACGATACTCAGTACTATGTACGAATACTGAGTACTATTCACGAGTTACTATTCATGAGTTACTATTCACGAATACTATTCATGAGTTACTATTCACGGGTACTAATCACGACAAAAATTGGTTTCTTTTTCTGACCAAATTATCGTTAATTTATGATTGTTGCTTGTAAGACCCCAACTTATTATTAATGAAATTTAATTTTCTATTTATTATTTTGAAATAGTAAGGGTTGATGTGATTAATGTGGATAGTTAGGGGTAAAATACATAAATATTTCAAAATAAGCAAGTGGTTATAAAATATTCATTGTTGTCGGGGAATATTCGTTTGGTCGTGGAATATTAGATCTTGTCGGGAATATTAAATGCGCACAAGTATGACCATGTGTGGGCCCCATAACTAGAAAGCGATTGGATGAAGAAAGCGACAAATATAAGTTGGTTAAAAATAATGGCGTAGTTATTCTGAATTATCTTGTTAAAATACTCGGTGGTTAAAACACAAGAAGATTACTGCAGTATTGCACCAATTATTGATTCTTACGTAAGAAGACACTACTCAATAATGGTTACTGATAATTCTTATTCAATATTTTATTGAGTTAATAATTCTTTGCGTTGATATTTTATATTCGTTGTTGTTTCAATAATTGTCATTACACAATATTTTTCATTATCGAAGCAATAATTCATATTATCTGAATAATATTATTAGATAACATTATTGGCAATGTCTAGAAAGTTCTGTCTAAGGAGAGGTTTGGTCACCTAATTGCGTGCCAGTAAGGAGAAATTCTTATTGGAAAGCCCCCTCTTTCCTGGGAACTGCCTGGTTGTCAATATTGTGATTCTGTAATATTATTTGTGAATAATTAATTATTGATTCATATGATGAGGAAAATATTAATTTTATGTGGATATAGATGGAGAAAATTTTTAATGTGACAATTGTTGAAAATTAAAATTTTATCTTTTTCTGATAAAATAATTCATTTAAATATATTATTATATTTTAGTAATATAATAATGATGATATTTTTACAACGAATGTGGGATATATGAGTATACGAGGAGGAAGAGTATTTTTGTTGCAATAAATGTTTAAAACATGTTAAACATGTCGGTGGACCCCATTTATTGACTGAAATTTGATTATAGCCTGTAAAATTGCCCGTTTGTGGATTTTGGTCAATTTTTGTTTGGAATTCGGAAAAACTTTCTTCTGCAAAGTTGTAGAGAATTGAATTTCCTATAAAAACTCGCGAGATTCGAATTTTCTGATAAAAGGGCTATTTATTGTGAATTATTGAGTTTCAAGTCTTCAAATAATTAATTTTGGAAGTTTTAATTATTATTTTAAAGAAAAACGTTTTTTTGCATTTAAGTGGGCTAACATGTGATATTAATTGCTGAAATCAGATCTTCAAAGATGGGCTAAGGAAATTTATAATATATATTAATATTTTATTAAATTTTCTGCTTTGTTTCTAAAGATTTTCCTATAAATAGGGTGCTTAGGTTAGAATTGAAAATCACACCGTAAACTCAAGTTTTTTTCTCTATATTATCGAGCGTATTCTTGTGAGTATTTTGAGTATACTTTGAGTATTGTTAGACGGTGCAAAAGTTCCCTTCAAAGACTATATATCCGGTATTCCACCCGTAAGTACTAATCTTTCGAGGTAAGTGGATGTTATTTTCTTCTCAAATGATATTATTTCTTCAATATCATTATCTTTGAAATATTGGTTGGAACTTTTATCAAATTTGGAACTTTTTCATGTATGGGGTTACTATTCATGAGTTACTTATTCACGAGTTACTATTCACGCAGTACTATTATTAAGTAAGCGTGAAGATGTTTTTTTGTGGAATTTCTATCTTTTGGTGTCTGGAGATTTACTATTCACGATACTCAAGACTATTCACGATATATCTTACACTATTCATAGAAAAATAAAATTTTTCTTTTTGTCCAAAATATCTATTCGGATACTAGCTTTGATTGTATCCACGTTTTGATCATTCTTGAATTTTACACCACTATGATTATTTTTGAGGTATTTTTGAACATGGATAAAACAAAGTACGAATCCTTAATCCTTAATCCTTGTCATTTTGTTTCTTTGGATTCGTTTCTTTAAAAAATATTTTCATCATCCTCGGTCTTAAATGATGATATTATTGAATATCTTTGGCACGTAGTGCAAAGATGAATGATTTCAAGAATATCTTTGGTCAGTAGTGCAAAGATGAAGCAGTGTTTAGATGAACATGACTAATCGATGAATATCTTTGGCTCAGAGTGCAAAGATGAATATTTGATTCCGATGTATATTGATTGATGTTACGGGGATAAAAGATGAGCGATGAACTTTTAAATTCATACATAGAAGATAGTAGTTTGCATTCTCTACTTAACTCTTCTAATGAATTATTATTTCACCATGAATATTGATTTAAAATTTGTTGTCTATTGTATTCTATTAGATTTTTCCTGTTGAAGACTAACGGTAATTTGTTGTATATTATCTTAGTCATAATATATTCTTTATCGGGCTAGTTGAGCTCACCCTTTTCCTTTTTGTTCCATTTTTCTTCTCGGGAGGCGAGAATATAGCGAAAACTTGCAGTCGGGGTATGGAATGAAGGTTTTAGAAAGGATTGTTTAGTAGTCCTCACCATTTTTGTAAAATAATGTATCAATAAATGTGATGAGAATTTATTTGAGTATAGATATTGTCTAGAAGATAATATTTGTATTCAAACTCACAGTTTTACTGTTGTAATAATAAAGTTGTAGTTGTTTCTGTACCATGTATTGACAACTCAGAATAGGTGAAAATAAAGTTGGGGGCGTCACATTGCTCTTGAAAATAAATGCAGTTGTTGATCATATTGTTTTTATTATCATATATAACATTTTTATAACCCTGATGTTGAATTTCTCTTTAACTTGAGTGTAAAGATGGGTAGATTATTGGTATGATCATGACTATGGGTTCTCTTTGGCCAGTAGTGCAAAGATGAATTGTGACTAGTATGATCATGACTATTGAATTTACAATTGAATATCTTTAGCTTCAGTGTAAAGGTGAAATGATCAACATGGTTATAATTATTGTTTATATAAATTCTGAAATGATTATATATTTCTTTGAGATATTAATATATTTGGCCCGTAGTGCAAATATGAGCTGTTGATGAATATATTTGGCATGTTGTGCAAATATGAATCTGTGGAGGAATATCTTTGGCTCAGTAATGCAAAGATGAATTGTTGATGAATATCTTTGGCCGTAGTAGTGCAAAGATGACTGTTGTTGAATATCTTTGGCTCAGTGCAAAGATGGTCTGTTGATGAATATCTTTGGCCGTGAAAAGTGCAAAGATGAAATTGTTAGTATGATTATAAAGCAGAACTGTGATTTGGTATAACCATGATCTTTGATGTTTCGTAAAGACATGTGATGAAAATTATCTTAGATCACAGGTGCAAAGAGGAATTTAGAATCACAATTATGATTATGAGTTATTCATATAATTGTGGAAAGGGCCGCTGTTGAGTGATGTTACGAGGATAAAAAAACATCGTTGGTGGGCTTTTAATGTGGAGAAGATAGTAGACTTTATGGTCTATTTGACTCTTCTAATGGATTGCTTCGTTCTACCGCAACTATGGTTGAAATTTTTATCATCTACTATATGTTCTAAATCTCCGATTTATTACTGATGAAGGCTATTGATAATTTAATTATCTTTAGTCATGATATTCTTTACTGGGCTAGTTGTGTAAGACCCCAACTTTTTAATGAATAAAATCAAATTTTCTTTATTTATTATTGTGAATAATAAGGTATTAATTTGATATAATAACTTTGGTTATGGGTGAAATGTGAAAATTTTGCAAAATAAGCAAGTGGTTATAAAATATTCATTTTATCGGTGGAATATTCTTTCTGTCGGGAAATATTCGTACGACGGTGCAGCCAATTGTGGGCCCTATAATGGATAACGGTCGAATGAAGAAAATGACAAAATTGAATAACGGCGTAGTTGTTACCGTTAACACTGTTGGAATACCCGGTGGTTAAAGTAAAGTAATACGCCTTGTTGGACGAAGAAAGATACTGGTATTACGCAGATTGTTGAATTATTGATCCTTACGTAAGAAGGCACTACTCAATAATTATCACGGTGAATTCTTGCTCAATATTTTATTTTATTGATTCAATAATTCTTTGCATTGATATTTTTTATTATTGTTGTTTCAATAATTGTCATCGCACAAGATATTTTCCATTATCGGATCAATAATTCATATTATTTGAATAATATTATTAGATAGCATTATTGGCAATGTCTAGAAAGTTCATCAAGGAGAGGTTTGGTCACCTAATTGCGCCGAAGAAGAGAAATTCTTATTGGAAAGCCCCCTCTTTCCTGGGAACAGCCTGGTTGTCATAAATGTGATTCTGTAATATTATTTGTGAATAATTAATCATTGATTCATATGATAAGAAAATATTTATTTTATGTAGATATAAATGATGGATTTATTTATGTGGTTATAAATGAAGAAATTAATGTTGAGGTGTTTTATTAGTATTTTGTCGGATTGGAAGTATTAAAAATCAAACCAGTGTTTTTTGAGATATATTGCGGGAGTTATAATTTTTAATCCGACCGTTGGATCGTTGTAATTTTTGGATATGTTATACATATATAAGTTGAGTATATGTCCACAAATTTTGAACCGTTAAAAATGAGCGTATGATTTGTTATAAATTTTAAGAGGTGGCTGATTCAGAAATCAGGTTATAAATTATTTTGGTGAAAAAATCTAGAATTGGTGGGCCCCACTCTTGGTTGGTGAAGAAATGTGCTGAGATATTTATTCGAATGTAGTGGGTGGAAATTGTAGCAAGTAAAGCCATTAGGTTCATGAGTTAAGTCCGCTTGACGTCTTAACATTTTCCTATAAATAGAGGCTAAGTTAGAATTGAAAATCACACCGTAAAACAAGTTTTCTCTCTTTCTCTCTCTAGATTATTGAGTGTATTTTGTGAATATTTAGATACTTTGTGAATTTCTATTAATCAGTGCAAGTTTCCTTCAAATTTTATACCGATATTACGATCGGAAAGATCGATATTTTGAGGTAAGGGATATTATCTTCTTCTTAAATGATATTTTCTTCAATATCATTATGCTTAGAAATATTGGTATGAAATTTTTATCAAATTTGGAACTTTTTGTGTCTGGGGTTACTTATTCACGATACTGGACTTTATTCATAGAAAAATGAAATTTTCTTCTTTTTTGTCCAAGTTGTCTATTATGGTTACTATCTTTGATTGTATCCATGTTTTGATCATTATTTTGAATTACGCTTCAAAATTGGTTATTTGGAATATTATTGAACTTGGATAAACCGTAATACTGAATCCTTAATATTTGATCCGTTATCTCATTGGATTCGCTTTTCTTTAAAATATTTTTCATTATCCTCGGTCCTAAATGATGATACAAATGAATATCTTTTGGCTGCGGTGCAAAGATGAATGATTATCAGTAATAACCCCAAAATAGGTCCATTCCATCCAACCTATTCTCGAGTCGTTAAATACATGGTATGTAAATAACTACAACTTTATTACAACAATTGTCGTGCAAAATACAACAACACATATCTTTGTGAGTTTGGATACCAATATATACCAAATGTAACTCTGGACACCAACTTGGATAACACGTCACCATGACACCTTACATAAAGGTACGGTCAGCTTTTAGAAATTAGAATCATTGGGAAGTGCTCAAGGAAACCTTCGTCGTACATGGGAGGCCATGCTTTTAGGTTATGGTAGATATCATATGGCCACGTAATTATCCTTGGTTAACCCAATAAACCCCAAAGAAAAACGAGAAGATTACTATCATATTCTTCCCAATGGTGAGTCTTCTCTTGACATATCATTATCTCCACTGCCTCTAATTGGGTATTATACTCCAAACAAACACCAAGATTATATAGGTAGTGCTTGTAAATATACTCGGCAGAAGTGGATGAGCACAACCATGTCTTATGATAACACGAGGTTGTATGTCATTAGACATCTTGTATGATAGTGACAAAACACCATTCCAAGTTAAATTCACCTCACCCTCAACATCTATAGACCACCACTCTATTCCCTCGCTATCCCCCGCTCGACCCAGCTACACTTTTGTGACGCCCCCAAAATAGGTATACATCACCCATTCGAAGTCAATCAATACATGGTGCATGTAAACAACTACAACTTTATTATTACAACAAGAAAGCGTGAGTTTAAATACAAATATTATCTTCAGACAATATTTATACTCAAATAAATCCTCATCACATTTATTGATACATTATTTTACAAAAATGGTGAGGACTACTAAACAATCCTTTCTAAAACCTTCATTCCATACCCCGACTGCGCACTCGCTATATTCTCGCCTCCCGAGAAGAATGGAACAAAAAAGAAAAGGGTGAGCTCAACTAGCTCAAAAAGAATATTATGACTAAGATAATATACAACAAATTATCGTTAGTCTTCAACAGGAAAAATCGATAGAATACAATAGACAACAAGTTTCGGATCAATATTCAGTGAAATGAAATAATAATTCATAGAAGAGTTACGTAGAGAATGAAATCTACTATAATCTATGAATTTAATGATCCATCATCAATATTTTATCCTGTAACATCAATCAATTTTCATCTCAAATCAAATATTCATCTTTGCACTCTAAAGCCAAAGATATTCATCGATGGGTCATGTTCATTTAAACACTGCTCATCTTTGCACTACAAAGCTAAAAGATATTAATCGATCGATCATGTTCATCTCAACACTGCTCATCTTTGCACTACAAAGCCAAAGATATTCTTCAGAAATCATTCATCTTTGCACCTTATAGCCAAAGATATTCAATAATATCATCATTTAAGACCGAGGATGATGAAAATATTTTAAAGAACGAATCCAATTGAAACAAAATGACAAGGATTAAGGATTAAGGATTCGTACTTTGTTTTATCCATGTCCAACAATACCTCAAAAATAATCATAGTGGTGTAAAATTCAAGAATAATCAAAACATGGATACAATCAAAGCTAGTATCCGAATAGATATTTTGGACGAAAAGAAGAAATTTTATTTTTCGATGAATAGTGCCGATACGTGAATAGTGTCAGATATCGTGAATAAAGGCCAGATATCGTGAATAAGTAACTCGACACCAAAAGATAGAAATTCCACAAAAACATCTTCACGCTTCATGAATAGTACTCGTGAATAAGAACTTCGTGAATAGTAACTCATGAATAGTAACTCGTGAATAAAAACTCATGAATAGTAACCCCGACATGAAAAAGTTCCAAATTTGATAAAAACTTCGGATCAACATTTCAAAGATAATGATATTGAAGAAATAATATCATTACAAAAAAAAAAAAATAATATCCCTTACCTCAAAGAATCAAGACGGAAAGAAAGGCTCAAGTGATCTTTGAATGAAACTTGATTGAACAAGAACTCTCAAAGTATCTAAATACTCACAAAATACGCTCAACAATATAGAGAGAAAGAGAAAACTTTGTTTACGGTGTGATTTTCAATTCTAACTTAAATTTCTCATTTATAGGAAAATGTTAGCCCACCGGCAGACTTGACCAAGCACCGATGGCTTTTTACTCGCTACTATTGCCACCCACCACATTTGAAATAAAATTCAGCACATTTTTTCACCAACCACAAGTGGGGCCCACTCAATTCTAGAATTTTCCACCAAAATCAATTATAACCCTAATTTCCAGAATCGTAGACACCTCTTAAAATTCATAACAAATCATTCGTGCATTTTTAACGGTTCAAAATTTGTGGACATATACTCAACTTATGTATGTATAACATACCCAAAAATTACCACAATCCAGCATTTCGGATTAAAAATTATAACCCATAATATATCTCAAAACCCCGATTTAATTTTTAATACCTCCAATACGGTAAAATATCGATAAAACACCTCAACAATAATTTCTTCATTTATAACCACATAAATAAATCCATCATTTATATCCACATAAAATAAATATTTCTTTATCATATGAATCAATAATTAATTATTCACAAATAATATTACGTAATCATAATTATGACAACCAAAGTAGTTCAGAAAGAGGGGCTTTCCGATAAGGATTTCTCTCATGTGGCGCAATTAGGTGACCAAACCTCTCCTCGATGTAACTTTCTAGACATTGCCAATAATGCTATCTAATAATATTATTCAAATAATATGAATTATTGATCCGATAATGGAGATAATAATGCGGTGACAATTATTGAACAACAATAATATAAAATATCAACGCAAGCAATTATTGAATCAATAAAATAAAATATTGAACAAGAATTAACTCGTGAAAATTATTGAGTAGTGCCTTCACGTAAGGATCAATAATTCAACAATATGCAATACCTGGTAACATCGCTTGTTAAACCATGCCAGACATCAGTATTTTAACCACCGGTATTCCAACGGTCTTAATTGGTAATAACTACGTAGTTATTTTTAACCAACTTATATTTGTCGTTTTCTTCATCCAATCGCTTTCAGTTATGGGGCCCACACATGGTCTGGCGCATCGCATTTAATATTCCCGACGCATTTAATATTCCACGCACCAAACGAATATTCCCCAACAACAATGAATATTTTATAACCACTTGCTTATTTTGAAATATTTGCGTATTTAACCCTTAACTATCCACATTAATCAAATCAACCCTTACTATTTCAAAATAATAAATAAAGGAAATTCCTTTTATTTAAAAAATTTCTGGTCTTACAACCTCCCTTCTTATGAAATTTCGTCCTCGAAATCGACGACGCACGTACTGGTGTTTGAAAAGGTGAGGATACCTCGCTTTCATTTCCGCTTTCCAATTCCCGTGTCATTTCCTCTATATAGCATGATTCCTCCACAAAACTTTAACTTGTGGTATGACCTTTCTTAGCGTAGGACATGCTCCTTCCTATCCAAGATCTTGATAGGTACCTCCTCACACGTTAAGTCTTGGCTATCTCGTCCGGTTCTAACTCAATAACGTGGTTCGGGTCTTTCACATATTTTGAAGTATGAGATATGTGAAACACATTATGAACACGAGACATACTCGGAGGTAACGCAAGTCTATAGGCTACATTTCCTACTTTCGGTCAAGAATTTGAAATGGACCAATAAATCGTGGATCGAGCTTTCCTCTCTTCCCAAATCTTGTAACTCCCTTCCATGGAGCAACTCGCAACAATACATGATCCCCTACATTAAATTCCACGCCCTTTCGATGAAGATCCGCGATAACTCTTTTGTCGATCTTGAGCCGTTTGTATACGTTGTCGAATCATTTGGATCTTTTCGGTGAGTCATATCGTATTTAACTCGGGTCCCAACAATGTTGCTTCACCCACCTCATCCCAACATATGGAGAACGACATTTTCGGTCCATATAATGCTTGAATGGAGCCACACCTATACTTGCACGATAACTTTGTTGTTGTAGGAGAATTCCACCAATGGTAAATACTTATCCCAACCGCCTTGAAGTCTCAGGACACAGAGTCTTAATAAATCTTCAAGAGTTTGAATAGTCTCTCTCGATTGTCCGTCTGTTTGGGGATGGTATGCCGAACTAAATCGCAAACTCCGTGCCCATAGCTTTTTGCAAGCTAACCCAAAATCTTGAAGTGAATCTTGGGTCACGATCCCAAACTATGGATACTGACCATGCCATGCAACCTCACGATCTCATTTACGTGCATATACTAGCAAGGCGTTCAAGAGAATAAGTCTCCCGTATCGGCAAGAAATGAGCAGACTTGGTTAATCTATCAACAATAACCCAAATAGCATTGATGCCTTGAGAAACCGTAGGAAGACCCGTAACGAAATCCATGGTAATGTGTTCCCACTTCCATTCCGGAATCTCAAGTGGTTGCAACGGACCCTTAGGTACTAGATGCTCCGCCTTTACACGTTGGCAAGTTAAACACATCAAGATAAACTTTGCAATCTCTCTCTTCATATTATTCCACCAAAATGTATGTCGAAGATCACGATACATTTTAGTACTTCCAGGATGGATTGCAAATGGTGTATTGTGTGCCTCCATCATAATCTTGTACTTCAAATCAGAGTCGTTAGGAACACAAAGTCTAGAGTGGACTCGAAGTATTCCTTCTTCATCAATTCTCGCCCTAATAGCTCCTTCTTGTACTTTCTTCTTCATACGCATCGACTCCGGCCTGCGTTGCTCGAGCAACCTTAACTTTTTCTATTAAAGTTGGCTCTGTCGATACTTGACATCATCATCTCTTTCCTTCCGCATATGATCTTCTACTCAATGCGTCACTACCACGTCGCTTTACTTTGTGGTGGTATTGAATAGTGTGGTCGTAGTCTTTCAATAGCTCGAGCCAACGTCACGCCGCATGTTGAGTTCTTTTTGAGTGAAGAAATATTTAAGGCTTTTATGATCCGAATATATCTCCACTTTCTCCTCATATAGATAGTGCCTCCATATCTTTAAGCATGAAAACGATGCTGCCGCTAACTCTAGATCATGAGTAGGATAATTCCTCTCATACTCTTTAAGTTGTCATGAGGCATAGGCTATGACTTTCCACGTTGCATGAGAACACATCCTAACCCTTTTGCTCAAGCATCATCGTAGATAACAAATCCATCCGAACCAGATGGTATTGTTAGAACAGTCTTAAAATAAGTCTCTTCTTAAGCTCTTGGAAACTTTTCTCGCATTCTTCGCCTAAACTAATTTCAGATCCTTTTCGAGTTAGCCGAGTTAATGGAGTAGCGATTCGAGAAAACCCTTCCATTTAATCTCCGATAATAACCATTAAGCCCAAAAAGCTACGACTTGATCACCGACTTGGTTGCTCCTAACTTTGTATTGCTTCAATCTTCACGGATCAACAGATACTCCATGTTTTGACACACATGCCCAAGAAATGCTACTTCCTCAAGCCGTAACTCGCATTTCTTCAATTTGGCATATAGTTGGTTTTCACGAAGCCTTTGGAGTACCAAACTTCAAATGGTGCTCATGATCTTCACGACTTTTGGAATATATAAGGATGTCATCAATAAAGACAACAACGAACCGATCCAAATATTCCTTGAATACTCGGTTCATCATATCCATGAAAGCCGCAGGAGCATTAGTTAGTCCGAAAGACATGACTAAGAATTCATAATGCCCATACCGAGTTCAAGGCGGTCTTTGGAATATCCTCGATTCTAATCTTGGTGATGATATCCGAAGCGAAGATCGATTTTTGAAAAGAATTGTGCCCCTTGAATCGGGTCAAACAAGTCATCAATACGAGGTGAGGATACCTATTCTTGATGGTGACATGGTTCAATTCCCGATAGTCAATACAAAGTCGCATACTCCCGTCTTTCTTCTTTACAAATAAAAGCAGAGCACCCCAAGGAGATGTACTGGGACGAATGAAACCAATGTCCAACAATTCTCGTAGTTGGACCTTTAACTCCTGAAGTTCAATAGAGCCATTCGATATGGGGTTTTAGAAATGAGCTTTGTATCAAAGTTCAAGATCAATAAAGAATTCAACTTCACGTTCGGGGTAGGCAAGGAAGAAGTTCTTGAAATACGTCGGAAAGTCAATAACAACAGAATATTATTCAAATTTGACGTGTCTTTATTCAAATCCATAACATGGGCTAAGAAAGCTTGACATCCGCTTTTTCAATAAACGAATAGCTTTATGATTAGATATGACGGTGATTGATTTTAATGGTTTAGTTGCTTGAATTAAATACAACAGGTTGGTTAGGAATATAAAACTAACAACCTTACGAAAACAATCAATTTTGGCATGATGAGTAGTTAACCAATCAATCCCTAAAATCACATCAAAAGCAAGTATCTTTAGAGAGATAAGGTCAACGGGTAAGGTAATGGTGCCAACTTGAATCAAACAAGATTTATAAACGATTGGATGTGATGAAAGTTTCTCCTAACGGAGTTTCCCACAGAGACAGTCAAAGTCTAATTTCTCCGAGTCAAGTTTAAACGTTGAAAGACACGCAAGAGATAAATGAATGGGTAAAGACCAAAGTATCAAGTAAGGTATAAACTTCGCAAGAATTTATAAATAGCTTACCCGTAATCACCTCGTTTGGGTTCCTCGCATTATGACTACCACAACAAACGCTCTTCCGGAATCGTTGACTTTGATTTTTTCGGGGACGGTCTTTTCGAGTCACCGTCCCTCATTGAACTAGGTTTCGCCATCTGCATAATCTCGAGCGATATGTCCTTCCTTTCCACAACTATAGCATACCTTGAACTGTTGTGGGCGATTTGACCGATATGTCCCTCTTTTCGCATTTGTAGATACGAATGGGTGGTCGATCTCCTCCCTTAGAACCGATTCTTCGCCAAGACCGCTGCCTTCACATAGTCGTTGTTAAATCTCTCTCTTTAAAATCTCCTCCCGACTCGCTTCTTACATTTTTTTATGACCATGATTACCACAGAGTGGTTACCATTTTCCGTCCGTCTGTTTCTTTCTCCGCAGTTATCATTATTCGTTGATCGCTATCTCGTACGATCTCGGTTATGGTCCTCAGTTGACCGTATTCGTTATCTCGCTTCTAATAATTGAGCCTGCTTATAACATCTGAATAAAGAGAAAGTTTATGAGAAATGAGATATCGACGTATCGCCGGTTTCAAACCTCTAAGAAACATCCGCATCATCGTTCCTCATTCTCCACCAAATGAGGTGCAAACACGGATAACTCGCAAACTTTGCCTCGCATCGAGACACCGCCATGTTGTTTTGCTCTAATCGATGAACTCCACTTCCTTCATACGATTTAACACTTTCGGAAAGTATTTGTCATTAAATAGTCTCTCAAACGTCTCCCAAGACATCTTTGCCGAGTGCGTTTGGATGGGTACGCTTCTGAGACTCCCACCGATAGTCCGCCTTCGCCACGGAACATAAAGGTGGCGAATGGAACCTTCTGTTCTCCCGCATCCCAAGACATCGAATATCTTGGTAATTTGCTTGACCCATGTTTTCGCCGCCGATGATCGGATCGACTTTCCCTTAAATTCGTGGTCCCAACTCTTTGAATCGCTTCATTGTGACAACCCGTGAATTGCTATCATTTCCTCCTCAGATTTTGAACACGAAGTCTCCTCGTCGATTTTTGCATGAATCGCAAAAACTTCTAAACATCCCCTCGCGTTCATCATCTCGCTCCATGGTGTTGTTCATGGGAGGAACATTGCCACTGTTCAGACGTTCTCCTCGTTGGTAAAAAGACAGCATCTCCACGGTCTCATTTACTCCATTGTTAATATTCTCATCGACATTTTCAACATGTCATAAAACAAGGGTTAATTAAGGAAATCAATATATCACATAATATCCCTATATCTTGACCAACTAACAAATAAGCTTAGGTAGGACACACTAGCGAAGGATTTACTCGTCTCTCCCTCCTAGTTCTATTCCCGATCTCCGCCAGAGATCATATCCCTAAGCTCGATACCAACCATGACGCCCCCAAAATAGGTATACATCACCCATTACGAGTTGTCAATACATGGTACGTAAAACAACTACAACTTTATTATTACAACAAAGAAAGCGTGAGTTTAAATACAAATATTATCTTCAGACAATATTTATACTCAAATAAATCCTCATCACATTTATTGATACATTATTTTACAAAATGGTGAGGACTACTAAACAATCCTTTCTAAAACCTTCATTCCATACCCCTAACTCGTACTTCGCTTATATTCTCGCCTCCCGAGAAGAATGGAACAAAAGGAAAAGGGTGAGCTCAACTAGCTCAAGTAAAGAATATTATGACTAAGATAATATACAACAAATTATCGTTAGTCTTCAACAGGAAAAATCGATAGAATACAATAGACAACAAGTTTGAGATCAATATTCGCAATGAAATAATAATTCATAGAAGAGTTACGTAGAGAATGAAATCTACTATAATCTATGAATTTAACGATCCATCATCAATATTTTATCCTCAGTAACATCAATCAATTTTCATCTCAAATCAAATATTCATCTTTGCACTACAGCCAAAGATATTCATCGATTGGTCATGTTCATTTAAACACCTATTCATCTTTGCACTCTGAGCCAAAAGATATTAATCGATCGGTTATGTTCATCTCAACACTGTTCATCTTTGCACCACAGCCAAAGATATTCTTCAGAAATCATTCATCTTTGCACTACTGTGCCAAAGATATTCAATAATATCATCATTTAAGATTGAGGATGATGAAAAATATTTTTAAAGAACGAATCCAGTGAAACAAAATGACAAGGATTAAGGATTAAGGATTCGTACTTTGTTTTATCCATGTCCAACAATACCTCAAAAATAATCATAGTGGTGTAAAATTCAAGAATAATCAAAACATGGATACAATCAAAGCTAGTATCCAGAATAGATATTTTGGACGAAAAGAAGAAATTTTATTTTTCGGTGAATAGTGCCGTATACGTGAATAGTGTCAGATATCGTGAATAGTGCCAGATATCGTGAATAGTAACTCCACACCAAAAGATAGAAATTCCACAAAAACATCTTCACGCTTCATGAATAGTACTCGTGAATAGTAACTCGTGAATAAGTAACTCATGAATAGTAACTCGTGAATAAGAACTCATGAATAGTAACCCCATACATGAAAAAGTTCCAAATTTGATAAAACTTCCAACCAACATTTCAAAGATAATGATATTGAAGAAATAATATCATTACAAAAAAAAAAATAATATCCCTTACCTCAAAGAATCAAGATTACTTAAGGAAGGAAGGTCAAGTGATGTTGAATGAAACTTATCTTTGAACAAGCAACTCTCAAAGCATCTAAATACTCACAAAATACGCCAACAATATAGATATAGAGAGAAGAGAAAACTTTGTTTCGGTGTGATTTTCAATTCTAACTTAGCCCTCTATTTATAGGAAAATGTTAGCCCGTGAAAAGACTTGACTGCTACCGATGGCTTTACTCGCTACTATTGCCACCCACCACATTTGAAATAAAATTCAGCACATTTCTTCACCAACCACAAGTGGGGCCCACTCAATTCTAGAATTTTCCACCAAAATCAATTATAACCCTAATTTTTGAATCGGACACCTCTTAAAATTCATAACAAATCATTCGTGCATTTTTAACGGTTCAAAATTTGTGGACATATACTCAACTTATGTATGTATAACATACCCAAAAATTATCACAATCCAACGGTCGGATTAAAAATTATAACCCCATAATATATCTCAAAACCCCGATTTAATTTTTAATACCTCCATACGTAAAAAATCGATAAAACACCTCAACAATAATTTCTTCATTTATAACCACATAAATAAATCCATCATTTATATCCACATAAAATAAATATTTCTTTATCATATGAATCAATAATTAATTATTCACAAATAATATTATGTAATCATAATTATGACAACCGGTAGTTCCCAGAAAGAGGGGCTTTCCGATAAGGATTTCTCCTTCTTGGTAGCATGATTAGGTGACCAAACCTCTCCTCGATGAGAACTTTCTAGACATTGCCAATAATGCTATCTAATAATATTATTCAAATAATATAAATTATTGATCCGATAATGGAGATAATAATGCGTAACAATTATTGAACAACAATAATATAAAATATCAACGCAGCAATTATTGAATCAATAAAATAAAATATTGAAGCAATAGCTTCTTTGTGAAAATTATTGAGTAGTGCCTTCTTACGTAAGGATCAATAATTCAACAATACATGCGTAATACTGGTGTCTTCGTGCGAACCACGCCAGACATCGTATTTTAACCAAGGGTATTCCAATGATCTTTAATGGTAATAACTACGCCGTTATTTTTAACCAACTTATATTTGTCGTTTTCTTCATCCAATCGCTTTCCAGTTATGGGGCCCACACATGGTCGCTGGGTCGCATTTAATATTCCCGACGATCTGAATATTCCACGACCAAACGAATATTCCCAAACAACAATGAATATTTTATAACCACTTGCTTATTTTGAAATATTTGCGTATTTAACCCTTAACTATCCACATTAATCAAATCAACCCTTACTATTTCAAAATAATAAATAAAGGAAATTCCTTTTTATTTAAAAAATTTCGTGGTCTTACAACTTTTATTACACGAAAGGAATTGTGAAACAAAAGGGTGAGCACAACTATTTCATAAAGAATATTATGACTAAAGATAAATAAATTATCTATAGTCTTCATCGAAGAATAAATCGGAGATTTAGAACATATGGTAGATGATAAAATTTTTCAACCATAGTTGCAAATGAATGAAAGTAATCCATTAGAAGAGTCAAATAGACTATAAAGTCTATTGTCTTCTCCATGTTAAAAATCCACCAACAATGTTTTATCCTCGTAACATCAATCAACAATTTCTCGCCCACAATCACGTGTATAACTCATAATCGTAATTGTAGTTCTAAATTCCTTTCTCATCCAAGACAAAGATAATTTTCATCACTTGTCTTTTACGAAACATCAAAGATCATGGTTATACCAAATCACGGTTCTGCTCATAATCATACTAATAAATTCATCTTTGCACTACGGGCCAAAGATATTCATCAACAGATTTATCTTTACACTACAAAGCTAAAGATATTCAACAACGGGTCATCTTTGCATTACAAGCCAAAGATATTCATCAATAATTCATCTTTGCACTACAAAGCTAAAGATATTCAACAACAGTCGTCTTTGCATTCTGAGCAAAAGATATTCATCAATAATTCATCTTTTGCACTACAAAAGCAAGATATTCATCAACAAGTCATCTTCAGACTACTGAGCAAAAGATATTCATATATCAAAGAAATACATAATCATCTCGAAGTTATATAACAATAATTATAACCATGTTGATCAATTCACCTTTGCACTTAAGCTAAAAATATTCAATTGTAAATTCAATGGTCAGTGATCATACCAAATCAACAATTCAACTTTGCAGACTCATGGCCAAAGAGAACCTATGGTCACGATCATACCAATAATCTACCCATCTTTACACTCAAGTCAAAGAGAAATATCATCATTAGGGTTATAAGAATGTTATATAAAAACAATATAATCAAAACATGATTTTAATTTCAAGAGTAAGATTCATAAATCAACGATAATTTGGTCAGAAAAAGAAACCAATTTTATTGTGAATAGTATCCGTGAATAGTAACTCGTGAATAGTAACTCATGAATAGTAACTCGTGAATAGTAACTCGTGAATAGTAACTCATGAATAGTACTCCGTATTTGTTCATAAAGATCGTGAGTATACGTAAATAATGTCATATACATAAATACCGCCACATACATAAATAGGTCAGATACGTGAATATATACCATATCACGTGAATAGTAACTCCGACACAAAAAGGTAGAAATTCCACAATAAAATCCATACCAATATTTCAAAGATAATGATATTGAAAGAATAACATTTCTTAAACTTATAAACAATTTATTTTAATTGTTTACACTTTACTAAATAATGCATTTAATCATCATAAAATGCCAAACTTATAAGATTTCATCACCAATAACTAAAACCCTCATCAAAAATCTGCATATACCACATATATGATTCTCAAGCCATAAAATCATATTTTCAATTTTCTTCCTTCACATAACATATTTAACTCATTTATTCATAACTAGTCCATTTTCATGAAAAATACCAAATCAGTTCCAAAAATATTTCTTTTCTGGGATTTATCAAAATATAGTCTCATATTGAATATATATTTTCTCAGAATTTTAAAAATCATTTACTATTTTTCATATGGCCAAAACCGCCGAATATTTAGACATTTATCATAAATTGTACTTTTATCCAAAATTCCAAAATTCACAGAGTACACTGATATTATATAGATGTACTCCCAATAAAAATTTTATCAATTTTAGAGTTAACCACAAGGAGTTATAAGCGGTTACTTTTAAAATAGTATTTTCCGTAAAATTCATAACTCTTAATCTATACATCCAAAATCACCATTTTTGGACACAATCAATAAAACTCATCAAAATATCATTTCAAATTTTTCCAGAATTTTGAAGGTTCAGAAAAATTTCGAAACTAAAAACATAATAACCCTTAAAATCCCTTTATTATCCCTTACTATCCCTTACCTCAAAAAAAGAAAGACTTTCGATTTGGATATCGGATATGATTTGAAGAAAACTTGCACTGATGAATATCAACTCACCAAGTATCTAAATACTCACAAATTACACTCAATAATCTAGAGAGAGAAAGAGAGAAAACTTTGTTTCTGGTGTGATTTTCAATTCTAACTTAGCCCTCTATTTATAGGAAAATGTTAGCACGCCGAAGCAGATTTAACCTGCAACCTGATGGCTTTACCTGCTACTATTCCCACCCACCACATTTGAAATAAAATTCAGCACATTTCTTCACCAACCACAAGTGGGGCCCACTCAATTCTAGAATTTTCCACCAAAATCAATTATAAACCTAATTTCCGAATCAGTCACCTCTTAAAATTCATAACAAATCATTCGTTCATTTTTAACGGTTCAAAATTTGTGGACATATACTCAACTTATGTATGTATAACATATCCAAAAATTACAACGATCCAACAAATGGATCAAAATTTATAACTCACATAATATAGTTTGAAGAACACCGATTTTTTCGGACTATTAGTCCTTCGGACCATTTCATTCAAAATTTTACCACGAAATATCTACAAAGAATTTTGGGTGATTCAAATTTCTACAGTTAGCTTACTTCTAGGGCTTTCTTTTGATATATGGCTCATCTCTTAACTCATTATACATTAAAGAGTTATGGATTTTACAAAATCAAGTAATAAACTAATTTTTCTGAAAATCCCATATTTTGTTCTCCATTTCGACAAATACTGATAAAACACCTCATCATTAATTCCTTCACTTATAACCACATAAATAAATCCATCATTTATATCCACATCAAATAAATATTTTCTTATCTTATGAATCAATAATTAATTATTCACAAATAATATTACAGAATCACATTTATGACAACCAGGCCGTTCTCAGGAAAGAGGGGGCTTTTCGATAAGGATTTCTCCTTACTGGCGCGCAATTAGGTGACCAAACCTCTCCTTGACAGAACTTTCTAGACATTGCCAATAATGCTATCTAATAATATTATTCAAATAATGTGACGACCCCAAAATAGGTATACACAACACCCATTCTGAGTCGCCAAATACATGGTACAAGAAGCAAACTACAACTTCAATAATACAAATGTCGTGTGAAATACGACAATATATACTGTGAGTTTAAATACAAATATTATCTTCTAGACAATATCTATACTCAAATAAATCCCCATCATAATTATTGATACATTATTTTATAAAAATGGTGAGGACTACTAAACAATCCTTTCTAAAACCTCATTTCATACCCCGACTCGTACTCGCTATATTCTCGCCTCCTGAGAAAATGGAACAACAAGGAAAAGGGTGAGCTCAACTAGCCCAGTAAAGAATGTTATGACTAAGATAATATAGAACAAATTATCGTTAGTCTTCAACGAGGAAAAATCGATAGAATACTGATAGTATACAACAAGTTTGAGATCAATATTCATTAATTGAAATAATAATTCATAGTAAGAGTTACGTAGAGAATGAAATCTACTATAATCTATGAATTTAACGATCCATCATCAATATTTTATCCTCGTAACATCAATCAATATTCCACTCAAATCAAATATTCATCTTTGCACTTCTGTGCCAAAGATATTCATCGATCGATCATGTTCATCTCAACACTGTTCATCTTTTGCACTAAAGGCCAAAGATATTCATCGATCGGTCGTGTTCATTTAAACACTGCTCATCTTTGCACTACAGCCAAAGATATTCTTGAGAAATCATTCATCTTTGCACTACAGCCAAAGATATTCATCGATCGGTCATGTTCATCTCAACACTGCTCATCTTTGCACTAAAGGCCAAAGATATTCATCGATCGGTCATGTTCATTTAAACACTGTTCATCTTTGCACTACAAAGCCAAAGATATTCTTCAGAAATCATTCATCTTTGCACTACTGAGGCCAAAGATATTCAATAATATCATCATTTAAGACCGAGGATGATGAAAAATATTTTTAAAGAAAGCGAATCCGGTGAAACAAAATGACAAGGATTAAGGATTCGTACTTGGTTTTATCCACGTCCAAAATACCTCAAAAATAATCATAGTGGTGTAAAATTCAAGAATGATCAAAACATGGATACAATCAAAGCTAGTATCCGAATAGATATTTTAGATTTAAAAGAAAAATTTTCATTTTTCGGTGAATAGTCCGATTCGTGAATAGTCTTGAGTATCGTGAATAGTCCGTATACGTGAATAGTAACTCAACACCAAAAGATAGAAATTCCAAAAAAACATCTTCACGCTTCATGAATAGTACTCGTGAATAGTAACTCTCATGAATAGTAACTCATGAATAGTAAGAACTCGTGAATAAAGAACTCATGAATAGTAACCCGACATAAAAAATTCCAAATTTGATAAAAAGTTCCAACCAATATTTCAAAGATAATGATATTGAAGAAATAATATCATTTGAGAAGAAAATAGCATCCTTACCTCAAAGAATCAAGATTTTGAATGAAAGGTCGGAAGTGATCTTTGAATGAAACTTGTTACGAACAAAGAACTCTCAAAGTATCTAAATACTCACAAAATACGCTCAATAATATAGAGAGAAAGAGAGAAAACTTTGTTTCGGTGTGATTTTCAATTCTAACTTAGCCCTCTATTTATAGGAAAATGTTAAATTACCAAGAAAGCAGACTTGACTGCCACCGATGGCTTTTACACGCTACTATTGCCACCCACCACATTTGAAATAAAATTCAGCACATTTTTTCACCAACCACAAGTAGGGCCCACTCAATTCTAGAATTTTCCACCAAAATCAATTATAACCCTAATTTCCGAATCGGACACCTCTTAAAATTCATAACAAATCATTCGTTCATTTTAACGGTTCAAAATTTGTGGACATATACTCAACTTATATATGTATAACATATCCAAAAATTACAACGATCCAACGGTCGGATTAAATATTATAACTCACACAATAAAGCTATAATAATAACCGATTTGATCTTTTAATACCTCCAATCCGACAAAATACAAATAAAACATCTCAAAGATTAATTCCTTCATTAATAACCACATAAATAAATCCATCATTTATATTCATATAAAATAAATATTTCCTTATCATATGAATCAATAATTAATTATTCACAAATAATATTACGAGAATCACAATTATGACAACCAGCCGCTCCTCAGAAAGAGGGGCTTTCAATAAGGATCTCTCCTTCTTGGCGCGCAATTAGGTGACCAAACCTCTCCTTAGATGTAACTTTCTAGACATTGCCAATAATGTTATCTAATAATATTATTCAAATAATATGAATTATTGATCCGATAATGGGAAATATCGTGCGATGACAATTATTGAACAACAATAATATAAAATATCAACGCAATAATTATTGAATCAATAAAATAAAATATTGAACAAGAATCATCGTGAAAATTATTGAGTAGTGCCTTTCTACGTAAGGATCAATAATTCAACAATCATCGTGCAATACCGTGTGTCATCTTTGTGCAACCACGCGCCAGACATCGTATTTTAACCACCGGGTATTCCAACGATCTTAACCAGTAATAACTACGCCAAGTTATTTTTAACCAACTTATATTTGTCGTTTTCCTCATCCAATCGCTTTCCGTTATGGGCTCCCACACACGGTGCTACTGGTCGCATACGAATATTCCCGACAACGATCGAATATTCCACGACCAAACGAATATTCCCAAACAACAATGAATATTTTATAACCACTTGCTTATTTTGAAATATTTGCGCATTTTACCCATAACTAACCACATTAATCAAATCCACCCTTACTATTTCAAAATAATAAATAAAGGAAATTCCTTTTTATTTAAAAATTTCGGGGTCTTACAACCTCCCCTCCTTATGAAATTTCGTCCTCGAAATTGACGTACGTACCTGGTGTTTCGAAAAGATGAGGGTACCTCGCTTTCATTTTTGATTCCAACTCCAAGATCATTTCTTCAATAGCATGGTTTCTCCACAAAACCTTAACTTGTGGTATAACCTTGGTGCATAGGACATGCTCTTTCCTATCCAATATCTTGACAGGTACCTCCTCATACGTTAGGTCTTCGGCTATCTCGTCCGGTTCTAACTCAATGACGTAGTTCGGGTCGTCCACATATTTACGTAACATCGATACGTGAAAAACGTTATGAACACGCGTCATACTTGGCGTAAAAGCGAGTCTATAGGCCACGTTCCTATTCGATCGAGAATTTCAAACTGGATTAATAAATTGAAGGTTTGAGCTTTCCTCACCTCACCGATTCTCGCTTTTGAAATAACAACTTCTTGCACCTCCTTCTTCAAATTCATCACTCCGTGTGTAGCTTGAGCGACTTTAACTTTATCGATTAAAAGTCGATTATACTCTCGTATATCATCACGCACTCAGATATCATCACGTGGGTACCTAGAGTTTTCATCTCCATCTCTATTATTTGTATATTATACGAAATGAGTCTTTGACAATATCGTACTCGTACTTGTATACGATCTTCTACTCAACACGTCAGCTACCACGTTCGGTTTTCCAGGATGGCATGGTCAGAACATATGCTGAAATGAGTCTCCTCTTGAGTTCTTCGAAGCTCTTACCACATTCCTTGCTCCATTTGAATTTTGTATCTTTATGAGTCAGCTACGTTAATGGAATAGCGATTCGAGAATATCCTTCAACGAATCTCCGATAATAACCAACTAAGCCTAGAAAGCTACGTATTTCGATTACCGACTTAGGTTGCTCTCAACTGTGACTCATATCCCAACCTTGGATAAGACGTCACAATGACACCTATCGGTTTCTTATCGCATCTAATATGACGTCCCCCTACGGAGAGATGCGGCTTAGGTGAATTCCCACAAAGAAGTCACCAGATAAAAGCTTAGGTACCAAATTTATAGTTGAATTTTAACTCTCGAAGTTCAATAGAGCCATTCGATATGAGATTTTAGGAATGAGTTTTGTCTTAGGGTTCAAAGTCGATACAAAATTTAATATCGGTCTTTGGAAGTAAGCAAGAAATTCTTGAGAAAATACGTCGGGAAAAATCAATAACAACAAGAATATTATTCAAATCGGCGTGTCTTTATTCAAATCCATAACATGGACTAAGAAAACTTGACATCCGTAATAAACGAATGACTTCATGGCTTGATATGAAAATGTTTGATTACAATGGTTTGATTGCTTGAATTGAATAACAGTTGCTTAGGAATATGAAAACTAACAACCTTACGAAAACAATCAATTTTGGCATGATGAGTAGTTAACCTTAAAATCACATCAAAATAAATATCTCTATAGAAATAAGGTTAACGGTGTAATGTGATAGTGCCAACCTGAATCAAGCAAGATTTCTAAACAACGGATGTAATGAAAGTTTCTCTCCTAACTGAGTCTCCATAAATAAGTCAAAGTCTAATTTCTCCGTAGTCAAGTTCAAACGTTGGCGCAAGCAAAGAGAGATAAAAGAATGGGTAGAATCCAGATTCAGTAAGGTATAAACTTCGCAAGAATTTATAATTAACTAACCGTGCTAACTTCGTTCGGGTTCTCGATTTTAATGAAGTCACGACAAACGCTTCTTCCGAGAATCGTTGACTTTGACTTTTTCTCAGATCCTTTCTACGGTGCTAACGTCCTAAATGGACTTGATTTCATTTATAGACAAAAATCGAGCTATGTGGCCATCTTTTCCACAACTAAAACATACCTTGGAAGGCTTTAAGCAGTTTGACCTTATATGTCCCCTCCTCTCCGTGATCCGTAGCATCTAAGCGGCGATCGTTCTCTTCCCTAGAATTTGTTGATGGTGCCGATCTTTGTCACGCCGACGTCTTTTCCGTCATCGTTAAATCTTCTCTTTTTAGATTGGACATCTCTTTCCATAATATCAACGCGTCGTGTGGCTTTTACCCATGCATCACTCATTCTCACTCGTTCGGTTATTTCTTCTTTCATTTCGATTCGACTTTTATCATCTTATACTCGCCAAAGAGTGCTTACATTCAAGCATCACATATCGGGTAACACAAGCTTGAATCGTTGCATCCTTTTGCTCCACGATTCGCTCGCAATTCTTCAATTGCTTCTTCTAACTCATGAATACGATTTTGCAATTCTATATTTTGATCATAAAATACCTCTAATAAACTCTCTCTTGGTACCTCTTCTTCCTCTTCTTCCTCACTCTCATTTGTTACTCTCTGCGATTATCTCGTGCAACTATCAATTCTTCACTCACTTGCATGGATATCTCTAATTCCTTCTTCACCGACATCACATTATCACGGTTGGCGATTAGAGGTGTCTCCACGATCTCATTTACTCCATCGTTAATATTCTCGATTCGACATTCTCAAATCTTGTCATAAAATAAGAGTTAATTAAGGAAATCAATATATCACATAATATCCCTATATCTTGACCAACTAACAAATAAGCTTAGGTAGGACACACTTTAGCGAAGGATTTACTCGTCTCTCCCTCCTAGTTCTATTCCCGATCTCCGCCAGAGATCATATCCCTAAGCTCGATACCAAACCGTGGCGACCCCAAAATAGGTATACACAACACCCATTACGAGTCGCCAAATACATGGTACAAGAAGCAAACTACAACTTCAATAATACAAATGTCGTGTGAAATACGACAATATATACTGTGAGTTTAAATACAAATATTATCTTCTAGACAATATCTATACTCAAATAAATCCCCATCATAATTATTGATACATTATTTTACAAAAATGGTGAGGACTACTAAACAATCCTTTCTAAAACCTCATTTCATACCCCGACTCGTACTCGCTATATTCTCGCCTCCTGAGAAAATGGAACAACAAGGAAAAGGGTGAGCTCAACTAGCCCAGTAAAGAATGTTATGACTAAGATAATATAGAACAAATTATCGTTAGTCTTCAACGAGGAAAAATCGATAGAATCTGATAGACAACAAGTTTTGGATCAATATTCGCATTGAAATAATAATTCATAGAAGAGTTACGTAGAGAATGAAATCTACTATAATCTATGAATTTAACGGTCCATCATCAATATTTTATCCACGTAACATCAATCAATATTCCACTCAAATCAAATATTCATCTTTGCACTCACAGCCAAAGATATTCATCGATCGGATATGTTCATCTCAACACTGTTCATCTTTGCACTAAAGGCCAAAGATATTCATCGGATCGGTCGTGTTCATTTAAACACACATTCATCTTTGACTACTGGGCCAAAGATATTCTTTGAAATCATTCATCTTGCACTACAGCCAAAGATATTCATCGATCGGTCATGTTCATCTCAACACTGTTCATCTTTGCACTAAAGGCCAAAGATATTCATCGATCGGTCGTGTTCATTTAAACACTGTTCATCTTTGCACTACTGAGGCCAAAGATATTCTTCAGAAATCATTCATCTTTGCACTACTGAGCCAAAGATATTCAATAATATCATCATTTAAGACCGAGGATGATGAAAAATATTTTAAAGAAACGAATCCGATTGAAACAAAATGACAAGGATTAAGGATTCGTACTTGGTTTTATCCACGTCAAAAATACCTCAAAAATAATCATAGTGGTGTAAAATTCAAGAATGATCAAAACATGGATACAATCAAAGCTAGTATCCAGAATAGATATTTTAGACGAAAAGAAAAATTTTCATTTTTCGGTGAATAGTTCCGTATTCGTGAATAGTGTCTTGAGTATCGTGAATAGTCTTAGTATCGTGAATAGTAACTCGACACCAAAAGATAGAAATTCCACAAAAAAACATCTTCACGCTTCATGAATAGTACTCGTGAATAGTAACTTCATGAATAGTAAACTCATGAATAGTAACTTCGTGAATAGTAACTCATGAATAGTAACCCAGAGACATAAAAAAATTCCAAATTTGATAAAAAGTTCAACCAATATTTCAAAGATAATGATATTGAAGAAATAATATCATTTGAGAAGAAAATAGCATCCCTTACCTCAAAGAATCGATCCGGAATGAAAGGTCGAAGTGATCTTTGAATGAAACTTGTTCTCGAACAAAGAACTCTCAAAGTATCTAAATACTCACAAAATACGCTCAATAATATAGAGAGAAAGAGAGAAAACTTTGTTTCGGTGTGATTTTCAATTCTAACTTAGCCCTCTATTTATAGGAAAATGTTAGCCGTAGAAAGCGGACTTGACTGCCACACACGATGGCTTTTACTCGCTACTATTGCCACCCACCACATTTGAAATAAAATTCAGCACATTTTTTCACCAACCACAAGTGGGGCCCACTCAATTCTAGAATTTTCCACCAAAATCAATTATAACCCTAATTTCCGAATCAAGACACCTCTTAAAATTCATAACAAATCATTCTTCATTTTTAACGGTTCAAAATTTGTGGACATATACTCAACTTATATATGTATAACATATCCAAAAATTACAACGATCCAACGGTCGGATTAAATATTATAACTCACACAATAAAGCTATAATAACACCGATTTGATCTTTTAATACCTCCAATCCGACAAAATACAAATAAAACATCTCAGCATTAATTCCTTCATTAATAACCACATAAATAAATCCATCATTTATATTCATATAAAATAAATATTTCCTTATCATATGAATCAATAATTAATTATTCACAAATAATATTACGAATCACAATTATGAATGACAAAGTAGTTCAGGGAAAGAGGGCTTTCAATAAGGATCTCTCCTTCTTGGCGCCGCAATTAGGTGACCAAACCTCTCCTTGAAGCGAGAACTTTCTAGACATTGCCAATAATGTTATCTAATAATATTATTCAAATAATATGAATTATTGATCGATAATGGGAAATCTTGTGCGGTGACAATTATTGAACAACAATAATATAAAATATCAACGCAATAATTATTGAATCAATAAAATAAAATATTGAGCAATATCTCTTTGTGAAAATTATTGAGTAAAGTGCCTTCTTACGTAAGGATCAATAATTCAACAATGCGTGCAATACTGGTGCTTCTTTGTCGCGACCACGCGTATTCGTATATTTAACCAGGGTATTCCAGCGGTCTTAATTGGTAATAACTACGCTGTAGTTATTTTTAACCAACTTATATTTGTCGTTTTTCTCATCCAATCGCTTTCCGTTATGGGGCCCACACATGTATTGCTTGCGTCGCATACGAATATTCCCGACGCAGACGAATATTCCACGACCAAACGAATATTCCCAAACAACAATGAATATTTTATAACCACTTGCTTATTTTGAAATATTTAGCATTTTACCCATAACTAACCACATTAATCAAATCCACCCTTACTATTTCAAAATAATAAATAAAGAAAATTCCTTTTTATTTAAAAATTTGAGGGGCTTACAAATAATATGAATTATTGATCGATAATGGAGATAATAATGCGGTGACAATTATTGAACAACAATAATATAAAATATCAATATGACATTTATTGAATCAATAAAATAAAATATTGAGCAATAGACTCATGTGAAAATTATTGAGTAGTGGCCTCTACGTAAGGATCGATAATTCAACAATATTGTGTAATACTGCTAGTGTCTTCTCGCAACAACCACGCCAGACATCTTGTATTTTAACCACCGGGTATTCCAACGATCTTAATTGTAATAACTACGTAGTTATTTTTAACCAACTTATATTTGTCGTTTTCTTCATCCAATCGCTTTCAGTTATGGGGCCCACGCATGGGTCGCTACGTCGTCGCATTGCGAATATTCCCCGACGAAAGAATATTCCACGACCAAACGAATATTCCCGACAATAATGAATACTTTATACCCCCTCGCTTATTTTGAAAAAAAATTTCATATATCACCCTTAACTTTAACTTTTATCAATTTAACCAATTCTTGAATAGAAAAATTGAATACTTTTATTTCATAAAATTAGGGGTCTTACAATCTCCCTCCTTATGAAATTTCTTCCCCGAAATTTACGTGCACTGGTATTTCAAAGAGTTGAGAATACCTTGTTTTCATTTCGATTCTATCTCCCATATCATCATGATTTCTCCATTGCTTTCATCTCTCGTATATTTCGGATATCATTCTAGAATACGACTTCAAAACAAAGGTTAATTGAGCAAATTAACATATCACATAATATCTCGATATTATGGTGACCAACAAATAAGCTTAGGTAGGACACACTAGTGAAGGATTTACTCATCTCTCCCTCCTAGTTCTATTCCCCGATCTCCGCCGGAGATCATATCCCTAAGCTCTGATACCAAATGTAACAACCCCAAAATAGGTCCATTCCATCCAACCTATTCTGAGTCGTTAAATACATGGTACAGAAATAACTACAACTTTATTACAACAATTGTCGTGCAAAATACAACAACACATATCTTTGTGAGTTTGGATACCAATATATACCAAATGTAACTCTGGACACCAACTTGGATAACACGTCACCATGACACCTTACATAAAGGTGCGGTCAAAAAGCATTTTAGAAATTAGAATCTTTGGGAAGTGCTCAAGAAACCTTCCGTATATGGGAGGCCATGCTTTTAGGTTATGGTAGATATCATATGGCCACAGAATTATCCTTGGTTAACCCAATAAACCCCAAAGAAAAACGAGAAGATTACTATCATATTCTTCCCAATGGTGAGTCTTCTCTTGACATATCATTATCTCCATCTCTCTAATTGGGTATTATACTCCAAACAAACACCAAGATTATATAGGTAGTGCTTGTAAATATACTCGTGAAGTGGATGAGCACAACCATGTCTTATGATAACACGAGGTTGTATGTCATTAGACATCTTGTATGATAGTGACAAAACACCATTCCAAGTTAAATTCACCTCACCTCAACATCTATAGACCACCACTCTATTCCTCGCTATCCCCTTCAATGCAAACTACACTTTTATTACCGAAAAGGAATTGTGAAACAAAAGGGTGAGCACAACTAGCTCGATAAAAGAATATTATGACTAAAGATAAATAAATTATCAATAGTCTTCATCAATGTAATAAATCGAGATTTAGAACATATGGTAGATGATAAAATTTTTCAACCATAGTTGCGGTGAATGAAGCAATCCATTAGAAGAGTCGAATAGACTATAAAGTCTATTGTCTTCTCCATGTTAAAAATCCACCAACAATGTTTTATCCTGTAACATCAATCAACAATTTCATCCACAATCACGTGTATAACTCATAATCGTAATTGTAGTTCTAAATTCCTTTCCTCATCCAAGACAAAGATAATTTTCATCACTTGTCTTTACCCGAAACATCAAAGATCATGGTTATACCAAATCACAGTTCTCATTCATAATCATACTAATAAATTCATCTTTGCACCACGGGCCAAAGATATTCATCAACAGTTCATCTTTACACTATCTGCTAAAGATATTCAACAACGGGTCATCTTTGCATTACAAGCCAAAGATATTCATCAATAATTCATCTTTTGCACTCACAAAGCTAAAGATATTCAACAACAGTCATCTTTGCATTACTGCAAAAGATATTCATCAATAATTCATCTTTGCACTACTGAAATTTAAGATATTCATCAACAAGTCATCTTTGCACTTAAAGCAAAAAGATATTCATATATCAAAGAAATACATAATCATCTCGGAAGTTATATAACAATAATTATAACCATGTTGATCAATTCACCTTTGCACTTAAGCTAAAAATATTCAATTGTAAATTCAATGGTCATGATCATACCAACCAACAATTCAACTTTTGCACCATCTTGGCCAAAGAGAACCTATGGTCACGATCATACCAATAATCTACCCATCTTTACACTCAAGTCAAAGAGAAATATCATCATTAGGGTTATAAGAATGTTATATAAAACAATATAATCAAAACATGGTTTTAATTTCAAGAGTAAGATTCATAAATCAGCGATAATTTGGTCGAGAAAAAGAAACCAATTTTATTGTGAATAGTACAGAAGTGAATAGTAACTTTCGTGAATAGTAACTCATGAATAGTAACTTCGTGAATAGTAACTCATGAATAGTAACTCGTGAATAGTAACTCATGAATAGTACTCGTATTTGTACATAATCTAGTAGTATCGTAAATAATGTCATATACATAAATCTTTTACATACATAAATAGTCTTTGTATCGTGAATAGTACTATATATCGTGAATAGTAACTCCGACACACAAAAGGTAGAAATTCCACAATAAAATCCATACCAATATTTCGATTATAATGATATTGAAAGAATAACATTTCTTAAACTTATAAACAATTTATTTTAATTGTTTACACTTTACTAAATAATGCATTTAATCATCATAAAATGCCAAACTTATAAGATTTCATCACCAATAACTAAAACCCTCATCAAAAATCTGCATATACCACATATATGATTCTCAAGCCATAAAATCATATTTTTCAATTTTCTTCCTTCACATAACATATTTAACTCATTTATTCATAACTAGTCCATTTTCATGAAAAATACCAAATCAGTTCCAAAAATATTTCTTTTCTGGGATTTATCAAAATATAGTCTCATATTGAACATATATTTTTCTCAGAATTTTAAAAAATCATTTACTATTTTTCATATGGCCAAAACCGCCGAATATTTAGACATTTATCATAAATTGTACTTTTATCCAAAAATTCCAAAATTCACAGAGTACACTGATATTATATAGATGTACTCCCAATAAAAATTTTATCAATTTTAGAGTTAACCACAAGGAGTTATAAGCGGTTACTTTTAAAATAGTCTTTTCCGTAAAATTCATAACTCTTAATCTATACATCCAAAATCACCATTTTGGACACAATCAATAAAACTCATCAAAATATATTTTAAATTTTTCCAGAATTTTGAAGGTTCAGAAAAATTTCGAAACTAAAAACATAATAACCCTTAAAATCCCTTATTATCCCTTACTATCCCTTACCTCAAAAAGAAGTAAAGACTTTTGGATATTGGATATGACTCTGAAGAAAACTTGCACTGATGAATATCAACTCAACAAGTATCTAAATACTCACAAATTACACTCAATAATCTAGAGAGAGAAGAGAGAAAACTTTGTTTCGGTGTGATTTTCAATTCTAACTTAGCCCTCTATTTATAGGAAAATGTTAAGACGTCAGCAGACTTAACTCTGCAACTTTGATGGCTTTACTCGCTACTATTCCCACCCACCACATTTGAAATAAAATTCAGCACATTTCTTCACCAACCACAAGTGGGGCCCACTCAATTCTAGAATTTTCCACCAAAATCAATTATAAACCTAATTTAGAATCAGCCACCTCTTAAAATTCATAACAAATCATTCGTTCATTTTTAACGGTTCAAAATTTGTGGACATATACTCAACTTATGTATGTATAACATATCCAAAATTACAACGATCCAACAGTCGGATCAAAATTTATAACTCACATAATATAGTGAAGAACATCGATTTTTGGACTATTAGTCCTTGAACCGATTTCATTCAAAATTTCACCACGAAATATCTACAAAGAATTTTTGGGTGATTCAAATTTCTCTGATTAGCTTACTTCTAGGGCTTTCTTTTGATATATGGCTCATCTCTTAACTCATTATACACAAAGAGTTATGGATTTTACAAAATCAAGTAATAAACTAATTTTTACGAAAATCCCATATTTTGTTCTCCATTTCGACAAATCTTGATAAAACACCTCATCATTAATTCCTTCACTTATAACCACATAAATAAATCCATCATTTATATCCACATCAAATAAATATTTTCTTATCTTATGAATCAATAATTAATTATTCACAAATAATATTACTGTAATCACATTTATAATGACCGGTAGCTTCGGAAAGAGGGGCTTTTCGATAAGGATTTCTCTCATCTTGGTAGCGCAATTAGGTGACCAAACCTCTCCTTGATGTAACTTTCTAGACATTGCCAATAATGCTATCTAATAATATTATTCAAATAATATGAATTATTGATCCGATAATGGAGATAATGTGCGTGTGACAATTATTGAACAACAATAATATAAAATATCAACGCAAAGCAATTATTGAATCAATAAAATAAAATATTGAGCAAGAATTCATCGTGAAAATTATTGAGTAGTGCCTTCTTCACGTAAGGATCAATAATTCAACAATATTGTGCAATACTGGTATCTTTCTTTAGCAACCACGCCAGACATCGTATTTTAACCACGGGTATTCCAATGATCTTAATTCAGAATAACTACGCCATTATTTTTAACCAACTTATATTTGTCGTTTTCTTCATCCAATCGCTTTCCGTTATGGGGCCCACACATGGCTGCGCCGTCGTACGAATATTCCCCAACAGAAAGAATATTCCACGACCAAACGAATATTCCCCGATAATAATGAATACTTTATACCCCCTTGCTTATTTTGAAAAAAAAATTCATATATCACCCTTAACTTTAACTTTTATCAATTTAACCAATTACTGAATAGAAAAATTGAATACTTTTATTTCATAAAATTCGGGGTCTTACAATTACCTAATGAATATCTTTGGCCCGTAGTGCAAAGATGAACAGGTGTTGAGATGAACATGACCAACTGGTGATACAAATGAATATCTTTGGCCTGTAGTGCAAAGATGAATATTTGATTCAAGATGTATATTGATTGATGTTACAGGGATAAAATATTGATGATGGACTTTTAAATCTTAGAAGATAGTAGAATTCTTTCTCTACTTGACTCTTCTAATGGATTCTTTTTTCCCATTGCGATTGTTGATCTAAAACTTGTTGTCTATTATATTTTATCGATTATTCCTATGAAGAATAATGATAATTTGTTGTATATTATCTTAGTCATAATATTCTTTCTTTGGGCTAGTTGAGCTCACCCTTTTGTTTCATTTTTTCTTCTCGGGAGGTGAGAACATAGCGAGAACTAGTCGGGGAGTGCGAGTGATGGTTCTAGAAAGTTATTTTATCGGTCCTCACTATTTTTAAAATAGTGTATCAATAATTGTAATGAGGACTCCTTTTGAGTTTTTATACTCTCTATCTTTATTTAAACTCACAGTTTAATGAAGTTGTATTTGTTTCTGTACCATGTATTTGGCGACTCAGAATGGGTGATGTATACCTATTTTGAGGGCGTCACAAGTCAGGTGTCTCACCTTTTGCTTCACAATTTTTTCGTGTAATAAGAGTGTATTTGGGTCGGCGAGGGTAATGGAAAAATAGAGCGGTGGTCTCTAGTCATGGAGGTTCTCCTAGCAAAGTATAGAAAGGTGTCATTACAAGAAACCGCTTTATTCCGGTGGACGTATCCTCGACGGATTAAATTAAATTGAAATACGATTATGTCCGAGGGAATAATGTGTCGGATATAAGTCCATCAGAAATACATTAATTAGGACGGAATTCAGTCGAACTTAGTCCTCCCCAGTTGGCGCCAAGTTTGGCGCCACCACGAAAAGTAATTTCGATGAAAAAACATTAATTTCGAGAGACTTTTAATTCGAACTTAAACTATTTTCGAGAGACATATGTCAAACGGACATTCCGTCGGAGATAAAAATAAAAACCTTTCACCTACTGCCTTTTCATTTCAGACGCTCGTTTTATTTCTCTCTCTCACTCCTCCTCGATCTCATCCCCACCGCCCCACCCTCTCTCATTCTCTCAGTCTCAGTCGATCTCCTTCCTTCTCTCATCCTCCCCACCCCATCCATCCATCCACCATTGGTCCCTCACAAGGCCACCTTTTCCCCTTGCCGCCACGTTAGCCTCTCTCTCTCTCTCTCTCTTCACTACTCTGACTCAAATTTCACTTGTAAGACCCCGAATTTTATGAAATAAAAGTATTCAATTTTTCTTATAATTACTATTCAGTAAATTGTTAAATTGATAAAATTTAAAGTTATGGGTGATATATGAATTTTTTTTCAAAATACACAAGTGGTTATAAAATATTCATTGTTGTTTGGGAATTTTAGTTTTGGTCGTGGAATATTCTTTCTCGTCGGAGAATATTAATATGACCACAATAGCTTGACCATTTGTGGGCCCCATAACAGAATAACCGTCGGATGAAGAAAATGACAAAATTAAGTTTTATAAATAACGACGTAATAGTTACCGTTAACACTGTTGGAATACCCGGTGGTTAAAATATAGTAATACGCGTGTTTGCACAGTAGCACACGATTTTACACAGTATTTTTGAATTATTGATCCTTACATAAGAAGGCACTACTCAATAATTGTTACAGTAATTACTGTTCAATATTTTATTTTATTGATTCAATAATTGTTGCGGTTATATTTTATATTATTGTTGTTTCAATAATTGTCACTACACAGTATTTCCCATTATCAGATCAATAATTCATATTATTTGAATAATATTATTAGATAGCATTATTGGCAATGTCTAGAAAGTTCTTCAATGAGAGGTTTGGTCACCTAATTGCCCCCCCAATAAGGAGAAATTCTTATTGGAAAGCCCTCTTCCAGGAGCGGCACGGTTGTCATAAATGTGATTACGTAATATTATTTTTGAATAATTAATTATTGATTCATATGATAAGAAAATATTTATTTTATATGGATATAAATGTTGGATATATTTATTGTGGTTAAAAATGAAGGAGTTAATGTTGAGGTGTTTTATTAGTATTTTTGTCGGAATGAAGGTATTAAAAATTAAACCCGGTGTTTTTGAGAGATATATTGTGTGAGTTATAATTTTTAATCAAACCGTTGGATCATTGTAATTTTTGGATATGTTATACATATATAAGTTGAGTATATGTCCACAAATTTTGAACCGTTAAAATGAACGTATGATTTGTTATGAATTTTAAGAGGTGGTGATTCGAGTAAATTAGGTTTATAAATGATTTTGGTGGAAAATTCTAGAATTGAGTGGGCCCCACTTGTGGTTGGTGAAGAAATGTGCTGAATTTTATTTCAAATGTGGTGGGTGGGAATAGTAGCAGATAAAGCCATCGGGTTGCGGTCAAGTCTGCAAAAATTTTCTATAAATATAAGGCTAAGTTAGAATTAAAATCACACCGTAAATAAGTTTTTTTCTCTCTATATTATCAAGCATATTTTTGAGAGTATTTAGATACTTTGAGAGTTGCTATTTAGTAGAAGTTTCCTTCGGTTTTCATCCGATATTCCGAAATCTTTGCGCTTTTTTGAGGTAAGGGATTTTAAGGGTTATTATGTTTTTTCATTTCATACTTCTTGACCTTTAGAAAATACGGAAAAATTTGAAATGATATCTTGATGAGTTTTATTGATTGTGTCCAAAAATGGTGATTTTGGATGTATAGATTAAGAGTTATGGATTTTACGGAAAAAGACTATTTTAAAAGTAAACCCTTATAACTCCTTATGGTTAACTCCAAAATTGATGAAATTTTTATTGGGAGTACATCTATATAATATCAGTGTACTCTGTAAATTTCAAAATTTTTGGATAAAATTACAATTTATGATAAATGTCTAAATATTCGGCGGTTTTGGCCATATAAAAAATAGTAAATGAATTTTAAAAATTCTAAGAAAAATATATGTTTAATATGGGACTATATTATGCTATCCCAGAAAAGAAATATTTTTGGAACTGATTTAGTATTTTTCATAAAAATAGACTAATTATGAATAAATGAGTTAAATATGTTATTTGAAGGAAGAAAATTGAAAAATATGATTTTATGGCTTGAGAATCATATATGTGGTATATGCAGATTTTGATGAGGGTTTTGGTTATTGGTGATAAAATTTTATAAGTTTGGCATTTTATGATGATTAAATGCATTATTTAAAAGTGTAAACAATTAAAATAAATTATTTATAAGTTTAAGAAATGTTATTCTTTTAATATCATTATCTTAGAAATATTGGTATGAATTTTATTGTAGAATTTCTACCTTTTTGTGTCGGGGTTACTATTCATGAGTTCTTATTCATGAGTTCTTATTCACGAGTTACTATTCACGAGTACTATTCACTACAAAATTGATTTCTTTTTCTAACCAAATTATAGTTGATTTATGAATATTACTCTGGAGATTAAAACTATATATTGATTATATTGATTTTATTATCATATATAATATTTTTATAACCCCGATGTTGAAATTCTCTTTTCTTTGGAGTGTAAAGATGAGTAGATTATTGGTATGATCATTACTAGGGTTCTCTTTGGTCGATAGTGAAAAGTTGAATTATATTTGGTATGATCATGACCATTGAATTTATAATTGAATATCTTTAGCTTAAGTCTGCAAAGGGAATTGATCAACATGGTTATAATTATTGTTTATATAAATTCTGAAATGATTATATATTTCTTTGAGATATTAATATATTTGGCTCAGTAGTGAAAATATGAGCTGTTGAGGAATATCTTTGGCTCAGTAGTGCAAAAGATGAATTGTTGATGAATATCTTTGGCCAGTAGTGCAAAGATGAACTGTTAATGAATATCTTTGGCCCGTAGTGCAAAGATGACCTGTTGTTGAATATCTTTGGCCAGTGGTGCGAAGATGAATTGTGTATGAATATCTTTGGCCCGTAGTGCAAAGATGAATTTATTAGTATGATTATGAACATGAACTGTGATTTGGTATAACCATGATCTTTGATGTTTCAGGTAAAGACATGTGATGAAAATTATATTCGTCCTGGGTACAAAGAGGAATTTAGAATCACAATTATGATTATGAGATATTCATATAATTGTGGAAAGGAACTGTTGATTGATGTTACAGGGATAAAATATTGTTGGTGAACTTTTAACATGGAGAAGATAATAGATTGTATTGTCTATTTGACTCTTCTAATGGAGTGCTCGTTCCACTGCAACTATGGTTAAAATTTTTATCATCTACCATACGTTCTAAATATCTGATTTGTTATTGATGAAGGCTATTGATAATTTGATTATCTTTAGTCATGATATTCTTTACTGAGCTAGTTGTGCTCACCCTTTTGCTTCACAATTCCTTTCAGGTAATAAAAGTGTAGCTGGGTCGAGCGGGGGTAACAAGGGAATAGAACGGTGGTCTCTAGCTGTGGAGTTCTCCCTAAACAGTATAGACAAGTGTGTTGTATACATCTTTTAGTAGTTATGTTTGGTGAATCATATAGGGAGAGGCGAACCCAACGTTGGAAGGGTGTTTTACCACTATCATACAAGATGTCTAATGACATACAACCTCGTGTCATCATAAGACAGGGTTGTGCTCATCCACTTGCTGAGTATATTGACGAGCACTACCTATATAATCTTGGTGTTTGTTTGAAGTATAATTCTCAATTTGAGACAGTGGAGATAATGATAAGTCAAGAGAAGACTCACCATTGGGAAGAATATGATAGTAATCTTCTCGTTTTTCTTTGGGGTCTATTGGGTCAACCAAAAATAATTGCGTGGCCATATGATATCTATCATAACTTGAAGCATGGCCTCCCATATACGAAGGTTTCTTAAGCACTTCCCAAAGATTCTAATTTCTAAAAGCAGTTTTGACTATACATTTATGTGAAGTGTCATTTGTGACGTCTTATCCAAGGTTGGGATGAGAGTCGCGATTGATATATATATTTGTATCCAAACTCACAAGATATCGTGTTATTGTATTTTGCACGACAATTGTTGTAATAAAGTTGTAGTTGTTTTCTACCATGTATTTGGCGACTCGTGAATGGGTTGGATGGAATGGACCTATTTTGGGGTTGTCACACCACCGCCTAAACCACCCTTCCACTTTGTGGCCCTTCCGGCCATGCGACCCTTCCTTACGAAGTCGACGTCGACGACGCGTTCTGGCCGGGTTGGACTCTACTTTCTCCTTCTCTTCCTTTAACCGGTTTTCAAATTAGCTAAGGCCTAAGGTTAGTAATGGTTTATTTGTATAATTAGGTATAATTTCACCTTGATATTGTGCATATTACACTAAAATTGGTACTATATATATATATATCTATTGATGATAATTATGCTACTTATATATATTTTGGATTCATTCTTTGAAATTGGGACTTAAGTGTTACTGCTTAGAAATGGGTTATTTTTGTGTTACTTAAATGGGTTATATCTATTTGTATTCTCTTTGAAATTATAAGGGTTATTATTTGTGTTAATTGCCTAAGCTTGTTGTGAAAATTGGGTTCTTAGAAATTGTGTTATGCCTAATGTTATGCAAACCTTTTTGTGTAAATTGGGATTGCAAACTTATGTTGCGACTTACATTTAGTGTATAACATCGGTAAATGTTTCAATCTTGATATATTTGTTATTAATCTTGATATATTTGTTATTTACTTTGAATTTATGATGTAAATTTCGCGTAATTATGAAATTGCAGACTTGTATGTATTGTATTAGTAATTAGTTTCCCAATATTAATAAATCATAAACTAAGTGCCATTTACTTAGTTTTTACTACTACTAAAATAAAATAAAGTAAATATAATTTAATTTAGTTTATTAAATAAAATAAATTTAGTTTATTAAATAAAATACAATTCAATAACAAAAATTAAATAAAAATAATAAAATAAAATAAATTTAATTTAATTTAAATAATCTAAATTTAATTTAATTTAATTTAATTTAATAAAAACATTAAAAATTATATAATATATATAATACAAAATAAAATAAAAAGTAATAAAAAATTTAATTTAATTTAGTTTAATAAATAAAATAAAATAAAATATATAAGTAGTCTCTATAGATTCCAAATAAAATTTTTCATAAACTAAGTACCACTTACTTAGTTTATCATCATTGGCAAAATAGCAGTTTATAGCTAGAAGTGAATGTCGAAACATGTTCCCAGGAAAATCTTACGATACTTTCCACTTGCTTTGAGACTTCAAATAGGCTATTCATGTCGCCTTATACTGACTTAACATATGAGTTGGCATCGAGCGAGGATGTCGTGCTGGTCGGTGACTCACCCAAAGCAGATGGAGATGAATGGAAGAGTGATGTAAATTATTAGAGTTTGCGAAAGAAGTTAGGAATGTTAGGCTTGGCATGGCTCATCGATGGCTTTTGCCCTTTTAATAATTTTAGCCACGGTAGGTACTTTCGGTTTGGCGGTCATTATGGTCATTTATAATCTTCCACCGTGAATGTGCATGAGGAATCCATATTTTTTTTGACTTTACTCATTTGGGGATAAAAGTCCTACAAAAGATCTTAATGTGTACCTTCGATTAGTTAGTGGATGAACTAAAGATGTTGTGGGAGACAGGGGTTCGGACGTATGATAAATCGATCACGAGAATTTTGTGATGAAAGCGACCTTTGTTATGGACTATCACCGACTTTTCCTCTTGGGATGGTTAGTGGTTGGTCAACTCACGGGAATCATCTGCCTAGTGTGTATGGGGGATGTGCAAGGCAACCCGATTAAAAGCGTGGGCGGAAATATAGTTTCTTTGGATACTTTTCGTAGATTCTTGCCTCTTGATCACAATTACGTAAAGATGTCTACACAGTTCAACAAGAAAGATAGAGAAGAAGGGGGTTGTTGGTGGTGTCGAGGCGGTGAGGTCTTGGAGTGGTTGAATCAACTTGATTTTCCTTTCACGGGAAGGAACACGATGAAATTGAGAAGCATTTGGAGCACGGAAGACTCATAATTGGACACATTTGCCTATATGGTTTAAGTTACCAGTATTGGAGCCTGATTTGATTAAATCATTTATATAGATGTAAATACATCTAGAAAAGAATGTTTTTGAGAACTTGTTTTACACCGTGTTAGATGTGAGTGGTAAAATTAAAGACAATGACAATACTCGAAAAGATTTGGAGGCATTGAGCATTAGGCCAGAATTGTGGCTTCGCCCTAACACTACGAAACCTAAAGCTCCATTTAGTCTTACTAAACAACAAGTTGAAGACGTCTGTAAGTGGGTTAGTGGGTTGAAGCTCCCAGATGGATATGCGTCGAACATAACACGTTATTGTAAGGTTGAGCAATTAAAAATTTCTGGATTCAAGAGTCACGGTTGTCATGTATTCATGCAGAAGTTGATTCCAATTGCATTTCGTGAGATGTTACCCTGAAAAGTTATGGATGCATTGACTGAACTGTCAAATTTCTTTCGAGATATTTGCTCAACTATAATTAAGCACAGTGATGTCGAGAAGATGGAGAAGAATATTGTGTTTACCATGTGCAAGCTTGAAATGATCTTCCTCAAAGGATTTTTTGACTCGATGGAACATCCGCCTATTCATCCGTAGTATGAACTCAAAGTTGAAGGGCCGAGGTGCAATATCGGTGGATGTATCCTTTTGAGAGGTAATATATAAAGCCGCTATATATTGCTCTATCTTGCTCATATTAATAATACTTCACTAAGTCTGCATATTATTTATCGTAGGTATATCTTGTGGAATTAAAACAAAAGGTCAAGAACAAAGCTCGTGTAGAGGGTTCTATTCTTTGAACGATATACGGAGGAAGAGCTTGTCAACTTCGCTCATTGTATTTTGGACGATGTTGTCTCAACGAAGCACAACAGATTTAGGAAGGAATGAGGTTGTTGGTCTAATGACTACGTCTTGATGATGAGTTAGTTGTATTCACATATCCGACTAAACCATTTGGTCACGAGACTCGACTTACTTAGCGACAAAGAGTTGAAGATTGTATCTATATCGTGCTTCTAAATATGTAGAAGTATCATCATACATCACGTAAGTCTAAGCTTATTTTCTCCAGTTAGTCTGATTTACAAGTGTAGGGACGAGCGCGTATGGTTGAAAGTGGAGACTATTAGGAGGGTTACAGTAGTTAGATTTCATACCCCTCTTCCCGATATTGTATTAGATCGGGATGAGGGAGCTGAGACTATGGGTCGCGTCTCGGGATCCCCTACTAGAAAGATGCAAGCAGATATCGAGTGTTGGATCCGCTGAGGATACCCGTATATACACTTCGGAGGTAATATTTTTAATGTTTCACGAAATTATCCGAATTTATCACATTATATAAATTATTATTAGTAATCAAATTTGTATCTCTTTATAGGCTCCGGCCCGGCAGCCATGTCAGGAAACACATGTCGGACCATCTCATACGGCAATCGGCTTGGATGACGATATTTTCGGCCGTGATAGGGCCGTGTCGGATAGGTTCCATACCGATCCGGTCTTTCGACGTCGTGATTGCCTTCCAATTCTCATCTTCCTTTGATTGCTCGGGGATATTATAGTAGGGGCCTCTGCAGAGAAATGCAGGATTACCACAGGCGATTCAATGCTTGGAGCGTAGAGATGTCTCCGGATGGTGATTACCCTCTTTGAGGAGGCTTTTCGTCGCCCACCTACTCGGGTATTCTTATTGTTTATTTTTTTCAATTAAGGCTAGTTTGTTAATTCACACACACACACACACACACACACACACATATATATATATATATATATATATATATATATATATATATGGACTAATGATTTATATTTTGATTCTATCGGCGGGGTGGCGATATGACCGGTCGATGACGATGATGGCGGAGCACTAGTCGACATCCATATACACTAAAGCGTCGTTCACCTCACTTAGATGATGATCATACTTTTACTAGTTTATAGTTCATTTGTATATATTCATGTTACTGGTAGACCCTTTTGTATATATTGTATTGTCTAATTGCGTCTGTACAACTATTGTAAATTATATTGTTTAACATTTATGGTCAATTAATTATATTTGTAATTGGTTAGCTTATAATACGTTTTGGTGGATATTTGAATGTGAATGTGAATGATAATGAGTTGAAGATTAAATTTTAGTGCTACGTTGCATATTTGAATGTGAGATAAAAGTTTATATTACTGTGTATTGGGTTGTGACAGGTTACAGGTACATTAATGGGTTTAAACACCTAGAAACTGAACTTTTAAAATCTGTATTTTAAAAAAAGGCTAGTTAATTCCGACGGAATAAGCTAGTTGCGACAGAATTTCCCTCAAAAATAACAAATAAGTAATTTTTAATAAATACCGAAATACCCTAATTTCAATCGAGCATACGTTATCTTCGACGCAAATTATCCGTCGTAAACACCCTATCTCCGACGTAAAGACCGTCGAAGGTAATAATCAACCAATTTTAATGTTTGATGGTTTATTCTATTTTTCAGTCGGGAATAAGGTAATTCCGAGGGAATGTATCCGTCGAACTTAGTTACTCTTATATTCGATTAACAGTTTCAGTCCTATATATTCTTGGTCGAAGATAGCTAATGTTCGGCCGCATCATCCAAATCGGAGATACGTTCGTCGAAGATATGTAATTTTTGACAGAACTTTTGACGGACGTTATTTTCGACGCGAATATTTACGACCGAATATCTGACGGATATTTCCGTCGAGAATAAAGTAATTTCGACTGAATAAGAGTAATTCCGACGGAAAAATCCGTCGGACTTAAGCCTTTTTCTTGTAGTGTGTTGTATACATCATTTAGAAGTTATATTTGGTGAATCAAATAGGGTGAGGCGAACCCAACGTTGGAAGGGTGTTTTGCCACTATCATACAAGATGTCTAATGACATACAACCTCGTGTCATCATAAGGCGTGGTTGTGCTCATCCACTTCTTTGAGTATATCTACGAGCACTACCTATATAATCTTGGTGTTTGGTTGAAGTAAAACTCTCAATTAGAGACAGTGGAGATAATGATATGTCAAGAGAATACTCACCATTGGAAAGAATATGATAGTAATCTTCTCGTTTTTTCTTTGGGGTCTATTAGGGTCAACCAAGGATAATTACGTGGCCATATGATATCTATCATAACCTAGACGCGTGGCCTCCAGTATACGAAGGTTTCTTGAGCACTTCCCAAAGATTTTAATTTCTAAAACAGTTTTTGACTATACATTTATGTAAGATGTCATGGTGACGTGCTACCCAAGTTGGTGTCAAGAGTCACAGTTGATATATATTTGTATTAAAACTCACAACACATGAGTTGTTGTATTTTGCACGACAATTGTTGTAATAAAGTTTTAGTTGTTTTCTGTACCATGTATTTGGCGACTCAGAATGGGTTGGATGGAATGGACCTATTTTGAGGTTGTCACAATAAATATAAACTTTCTTTTATTTTATAAATTTGATAACAACATGAATGTAAACTTACATATATGTATCGATTTTCTCAAAAAATATATATATACGTGTATCAATTTTGTTGTTGTTATTTACATGAATGATAATTATTTTTGTAAAAATTTATAATATGATGGATCATACTTATAATCTTATCAAATTTAAAATAATATTAATATTTTTCACAATATTTAGCACAACCATCACGTTTTATTCTTTTCTTTTCTATTATAATTTAAATTTATTTTTTATATTCAAAACTCAAAAATAATAAATTTTTATTGTCGAAGTCTATCTCACGCATAACAAGACAAAACACAACTAGAGCCTTCAAATTGTGGATTAAGATCCTCTCTATTTCAAATGAAATGGAGCGTCTCTATTCTTAGTGTATATGTATATACGGTCCGGATCTTAAGCTCACCCCTTATTCAACTAATCCGAACTCACCCCCCTTTAACAACGGATCCGACGACGATTCGGTCATACAACCGTCGTCTATACTTTTAGCGACGGACAACATATAGCGTCGCTAAAAGTATAGACGACGATTGTATGACCGAATCGTCGCTAAAGGGGGGTGAGCTCGGGTGAGTTAGATCATAAGGGGTGAGCTTAAAATCTGAACTATATATATATACACATATTTGCTACATTAACACACCCCACACTCACACACCCTCCTTAGTTCTTATTGCCACTAAGGATTCTTAGTGGGTGTTTAATAAAAACTGAATGAATCTGAATCTAAATGAAAAAAGTTGTTTGATAATTGACATGTCTGAAACACATGAATAACATATTTTTATTATTTTATCCCTTTAAATAAATTTAAAATTGTTATAAATGTATTTAATATAATAGTTAATATTGTAAAAAAAACTCCATTTAGCCAAAAAAATGATACTAAACCATTCAACCAAAATCGTTTTAATGACTGAATTCAGACGATTTCCCCCAAACAAAACGCGACTTAATGGCTAACGATTCAGCCATTCAGACCTAACAAACAACCCCTTACTGCCCTCGGTCTCATAAAAACCATGAGGCGAGTCGTACCACTGGGCCAAGTACCATACGGTTTGTATATTCCCTATCATCATTTCTCTCTCTCCAATCATCATGATGGCACATTCTAACACATTTAAATCTAGACCATAAAATGAAGACTCCATGTCATTTAAAATGGAGAGGATCCTAATTCTCAAATTGTGGCTTAATGAATTTAATTTTGGTCCAATATTGACACGCAAGTCGAGATGTGATCTCTCAATGCATATTAACACTGTATTAATCAATTAATCAACTTATCATAAAATTAACTTCATGGTAATCGACACACAACAATCCTTACTCTACAATTTTTGAATGCTCTTTGATCAATCTATTTTATTTTGAAGTGTGAAAAAAATAGAAAAAAGTTAACTGGGCATTGCACAACCGTTTATATTCCCAAAATTGAATTTTTATCAGCGAACAAATTGACATAACATATTAACAACAAACTCCAAAAAATAGAAGTTAAAAAACATAAAGTTTCTGTAAGTGTTTTAATTTTTTAGTTTTTATTTTTATAAACAATCATATCTGTAAAATCAAGTTGTGTTTTTTCTTCTTATTATTATTGATAGTCTCTAGGGCAAAATAAGTAAGTGGTAAAAGAAACGAATCGGGTCCCAATCATTAAAGGCATATTAATTAATCACTTTTTATATTTAAATATTCATATATCATTATCCTTAGTTCAATGTATAAATGGATTAAAAAGAGATCAATTGGATATAATATAATTGTATTTTTGATGATTAATTATTAAACGTTTTTTCAATTGATGTATTTGAATGTAATCTTAAGAATTTGAATTGTACAAACAAATTGTGTAATTATTATGATAAAATTATTTAACTAATTATACCAAATTTTTACGTTGCTATTTGATGGTGTAAAACGGTAATTTTACGGGTAATGCTTATATAATTTATTCTTTTTAATTATATAACAAATAAATGTAAATTTTGGACAAGAAATTAATGAATTAATTGCTGTGTTGGGGAGAGAATTTAAGCATTTGATTTAAATAAAATCTAAAAATATGATATATTAATTAATGTAATAAAATCATCTCCTTGCAAATTAATTAATATTGAATCAAATAAGATATTTTAGTGTTTTTATAAGATGGAAATTAGTCATTTATTTTGAGACTAAATTGTGTACGAGAATATCGATCTGGCACTGAAAACTTATCCTTTCCATCCATTTTTAATTAATACTCCTACTTTAGGAAGAAATACTAGTACATTGATTAAAATTAAAAAAATATAATTAATATATTGCCTAATTGATTAAATTTAATATAAAATCTTAATATTACCGTTGTAAAATTCATTAAAATAAAGTAGTAGTAGTATTTAGAGTTAGAGATATATAGTGCTAAGCCATTAATTGTTTGTTTCACCAGAATTAATTAATTAATCACTACAATTAATATTGTCCCATGCAGTACCAGTGAATTACATGACATGAGTAATAAATTAAAAACAAACAAATTAAAGGCTTAAATTAATCCTAGGCCTTTTGGGTACAAACTTGCGCATCCAGACATGCTTACCATTGATGGTGAACTTAGCTTTGGCAACACCATTAAGAATGTTATGAATGATATGAGGTCGGAAGAAGACGATTCGAGCAAAAAGAGCTTGTTCATGATCCATTACGTTGTTCCCCCCGGCCCCCTTCACATCCTGCATGTAAAAGGATTCGATGCAATCTCCAAATAGGTTGTTAAAGAACTCCCTCACTTCCCATTCACCTACCGGATACCCTTTAGAAAATGTGACAAACATTGTTCTTTCTTCAGCCGGTACCGGTACTGGTACTGGTACTGGTACAACCCCGGCCGCCCCATTTGCATCATGAGTAGTACTAGTGCCCATGAGTAGTGTCTGCTGAAGAAGCATTTGAGTCTCTACCAATCTCTGAGCATTATTTCTGGCAATAGCTTCCTCCAGCAGGTCACTAAAAGCCCTGATGCACACTTCCTTGTCAACTTTTGCAAGCCCGCGAATTGCAGCATCTCGATTCTCCTGTAAAAATTGCAAGGATATGTCCCTTTTTATGAGACTGTGGGTCAGAGGAATTTCAGTACTGGCTTCACCTGTTTCCGCCTTGTTGTTAATGCAGCTGAGGCATATAACAGCTTCATCTGCGAGCTCGTTGATTAATATAGCAGGCAAGGCTAAAATTCTTTTTATGATATTATAGAATCCAGCTCGCTCTAACCAAAGCCATAAACCCATGATTTGCATGGATTCCACAGGGTCACGCCAGATATCTGCTACAAGGATAGTGTATAGCCTCCTGTCAATGGAGTGAAATAGATGAAAATCTTCTTGGGAAATAAACATTGCTAGTGAGAAAAGATTTGTGGACGACGCCATATATAATTAATTAAAATCTACCTGCAAACCAAAATTCACATTAATTAATTACCAAAATCATCATCACTATTATATATAATACATATATATATAATTAAAAGTAATTTCAATTCAATATTTAATGTTGTTATATATATATATATATGACCACAAATTCATGATTATGGATATTAAATGATTATCTGTGTAGATACATGCCATATATAAGAGGATATAAAAAGGGACCCACATATTATTGTTTTATAATTTACTTTAGTTGCAATTTACATTCGACATATAGATCATTTTTCAGTTTTAAAAGCATTAAATTTTAATTTTTTCTAAAAGTAATTTTTCACCCAATAAAAAAAACTTGACAAAAGCCTTTTTTTTTTTATACTAATTACAAAAGCCTCTTTCAGTACTATGTTATCAAACCCCTGTAACGTATATTTTCAAATAAAAAGTGCATATAGACTACCACATTTCTATGCCAAAGAAGCAGTAGGCCAAAACCATCAATATTAAAGAGATGAAACCCACGGGCTTTGATGTCTAGACGCTTAGACCACAAACTGTGTATGGAAATCGTAGAAAACAAGAGAATAATGAAAAAAATAAAAATAAAAATTAAAGAGAGGGGCTCCATAAAATTATAATGGATACCAATGAAGCCCCTAAAAGAAATGAAGAACACACCCTATATATATATATATATATATATATATATATATATATATATATATATTCACACACACATAAAACACACAATGTAAGTAAAAACTACTAAATAAAACAAAACCTGAAGAAGCTAAGACTTTCTCTAGAGAAAATTGCTAGGCTTATATTGGTATCCAAACCCCTTAGACCAACCGTATTTATAATCAAATAACCAGTGTAGCGCGCGTCGCACTACGCGAACTAAAAACTCGTAGAAAGTGGATGAATATATTTGCAGCATTTTAAGTTATTATGATTTTGGAACCATTTACACAAAGGGAATCATCCTTGATGGTGTAATTAATGTATTTAATTTTCTTTTTTTATTTAATTTCTACTAATTATCTCAAAAAAATAAAAAATAACACCTGGCTAACATATAACTTATAAGGCGAAGAAACCAAGAAAATGTTTAAACTTAAATAAAACATATATTATATATTCACAACCATTTTTACTTGTATTAGTTACTAAAATACGATAATTGTTAGTGCATTGGCCAGTTAGATAGCTTATTGCATTCTTTGGTTATTGAGTTAGGCATTTAGAAACTAAGAAACTCAATTAGCTACCTACCTAAATGGTAAGTGCATTTCATTTACTAATAACATAAGTCATAAGTCAAAAGTAGTGGTCGTATTCATATAACGTTTTCATCAGGTATAAACACTTCAATTAATATTGAAACAAAAGGAAGTAGATCGAGCTTAATTGTGCTTAATAATAATTAAATCAATAAACTATGTTGCATGTATGAATCCAATATATATTCATGTAATCTAAATAACCTAAGACTAATCCAATTGTTAATTAAGCTCAAGCTAGTTTCATATTTATATGAATCGGTTTATTTCCAACTCTCATCCTTAGCTATGTGTCATACGACATATTGCAATGATGAGAATAGATATGGTTGGAAATAAAATAATTCATAGTATATATATGACACTACAACTTAACAATTAATTTATTGGCTATTATGCTCTCTATTCCGTTTTATCTGTTATTTAGTGATTGTAATTTATTCATTTTTATTTGTCATTCACAGATTTTAAATTAATAATTATTTTTTCATATTATCTTTACATTAAATACTATTTTCAATAAATTTTAGAAGAATAATGGTATTGGGATTTTCTATATCTAATTTAATCAACAGATAAATTATTAATTATATTTTTTTAATATATGTATTTTCACCTAAAAAAGAATGGAATGGAGGGGTCACTACCATTTTGAAAAGTGGAAAACATTAACTACACCCGTCAACGATCATTTTATTACTTTAAATGCATCCAAAATCTCATTAATTAAGTCTTTAATGCATAAATTAAATTTGATAATACCAACTTCATCCTAGTACTCTTCAAATTGCTTAGCACTGTACGTTGAACATGTTTATAAAGACAGTTGGGTCAGGAACTTGGCTGCAGACAGAAGCCTTGAAATTTTCTCTAGCTCCAACTGAATTCTCCTTCAGGTCTAAATTTCCTTGCTTTCTAGTAGCAACATTACATACATTTCGTGTGTGTGTGTGTGTGTGTGTGTGTATATATATATATATATATATATATATATATAGAGAGAGAGTCCGATTTCAGTCCGGACGCCTGGATTTTATCCCGTTCGGACTTTTTTTTTTTTTTTTTTTTTTTAAAACAACTAAAAAAAAATATTTAATATTTTATGGAATTGAAATTTTTTCATAATAAAGTGTTTTGGGCGTGATTTGGGTACGTATAACAAAATATAGTGGTACGGTCTGGGAGGACTGTACCACCATTTTTTGGTATAAGTATTCAAATCACCCCAAAACACTTTATTATGGAAAAATTTCAGTTCCATAAAATATTAAATACTTTTTTTTAGTTATTTTTTTTAAAAAAAAGCAATTTTTTTTTTTGTGTGTATATATATATATATATATATATATATATATGTATGGATTTCATTTTTATAGATTATTCACATATTTTTAGTATCTGTAGATCTGTATCATGACTGCATGCATAGACTTGGTTAGAGTAAATTCAATAGTCTAGCTGGGGCTGCAACCGCTTCTCCTTTCTTTTCTTCTATGTTTAATTTGGCTATGCTTTCCATGTAGCTATCTTTGTCATCTAAGGGCCTAAGAGTCAAGCCCATAAATTTTAGGGAACTTATATTACCACATGAAAAAAAATATATATTTTCACATGATCTATTTTCACATGAGTTGTGAGTAGGTCCCACATCTATGTGATGGAGAGATTAGAGACATACAAAAGTATCATCTTTTTCATGTGCAAATCATTTTTCAAATTTTATTCTCTTGAATCGATGAATTTGTAAGTTGCTATATACTCTCTCCGTCTCATAATATATGCGTTTTAGGTGATTTTATTTGTCATAAATTATTTGACGTTTTAGAAAATCTAGGAGAATTAATTACAATCTTTCCAAATTTATCCTTCATGAAAAAATGTTATAGATGAAAGAGTATGAAATAAATGAGATTTTAAGTATATTATAGACAATTGTTACTATATTTAATGTTTTCCAATCATTTCCTTAATTCTTGTATACAACTCTAAAACGTTATATATTATGAGGAATGAGAATATAATAGAATGGGTATTTATATTCTTATATGTTTGGTCAAAACGAGAAACTACATAGATTTTGGAATGGGTATTCATATTCCTTTTGGAATGTTCATTCCATTCCCTCCTATCGAAACCAAACAGACCATAAATTATAGTGCATGCCATCATAGTTCTTTTATCTTTCTCGATTAAAAGTGATAAAAGTCGCTTATTCTTATTTTTGGGTAGTCATGTTAAATGTCTATTTTCCTTTAATAACCAAACTTTTACACACATTTTTCTATTATACCTGTAGCATTAAACATCTCATACTTTTCTTATTTTAATTCTCTCTCCATATTTAATGACATTATTATGGACAATTTTATCATTTTATTCATCTTCTTAATATGCGTGAAAAGTCTACCATCCTGGGACGGAGGGAGTATCCGTTGATCTGTTCCATGGCTACATTGATCTGACAGTCCGCTATGTAGGGTTGGCTTAGGGTAGGGCGATCGAGTTTCTTAACACACTATTCCCGTTTATTATTTGATTGTTTTTAGTGCGAGTACAAAACAACATAGTTTTTTATTAGTAAAATATTAATTTTCATTAATGAAATTATTTTATTTTATTTTTGTTTAGCAGGTCCATGAATTTCTTCATTTCCCAAGAGCAATGCCAATCTGGACTGTTACCGGTACTGGTACCGGCTGAAGAAAGGACAATGTTTGTAACATTTTCTAAGGGGTATCCTGTGTCTGAATGGGAAGTAACCAACTTTCTCACTACAAACTATGGGGACTGCATCGAGTCATTTTACATGCAAAATGAGGTTGAGGTTGGGGTTGGAGCGCCTAATAATCACCCATTGTTTGCTCGAGTCGTCTTCTTTTCCCCATTAACCATTGACCGGATTCTTGATGGTGATACCAGGGCTAAGTTTAGCATCAATGGCAGGCATGTTTGGATGCGCAAATTTGTGCCCCAAAGACTAAGAGTTTCACCAAGCGGCCGAGGTACCGGCTGTTTGGCGCTTGTCAAGTCTTTGGCTGTGGGTTGTACTGGTCTTGTTTTCTCTTGGTTGAAACCTGCAGCAAATTGAAGTCCTCCGGTAGTGGACCAAACTTTCTATCCTATTCCTCTATATATGGAAGTAATAAAGTAATTATGTACTCGTTAAACTAAACTTTTTTAGTGTTTGACAATTCTCATACCCGATAAATCATCCATGCCAAAGTAATATTCTCTCCGTTCGACAAAAAGTTATTTGCAAAAATTAACTATCAAGGGGTAAAATTTTGATATACCAACAGTATCAACACTAGCAAAATTGACAAAATATATACACTAAGCGCGTATAGAAATTTAATTCTAAATAGATTTAGACACTTGGATACAAAGTGTAATTTAAAGACGATTTTAAGTTCATACACCTATTATCAAAGTTGATACACCTATATTTATATATAAGAACAAAGACAAACAAGAAAAAGTGTCCTGTCCATACATTCTATGTCAAAACAACAACTGAAACAGGCTAGGCAAGGCAAGGCAACTACATCAAATCAATAACGGGGTACAAGAATCAAAACATCATGAACATCTCTCAAATGTTAACTTCACGAGGCCATGAAGTAACTCCGTTTAGATGTCAACGTAAGTCTTCCTCCGCACTTCTGTTATCAATTACTAAGGCAGTGGTATTGGGAGTAGTCCTAGCCGCAGCATGCTGCAAATCGGATAGAGAAAAAGACCTCCATGTAGAGAAATTTCGTCTAGGAGTAGGAGGTGATGCCGTCGATTCATTGTTTGGTGATCTTGATCTTCTACCATGCGGTGGCAAAGGTGGGAGGCAGAGACTAGGTGATGATGAGTTTGAATTTGAGCTTTCGCTATTAATGTTGCTCTCAGAGTTGCTCATCATAACAGCAAGATTTGATGAACTTCTGCTGGAGTTGGCGAGCCTCTTTGATATGCCACCATTATTGCCTTTTGGATTGTGATTGCTATTCTTGTCCCAAAAATTACTGTGAGCAAGCAAGTTCTTGCGCTTCCTGGTGTAGGCATCTTCTGGCTTTGCAATGTCTTTGATGGAAGAACAAGATGTAGCATCTGCCAGACTCGTGAATGACTTTGATTTGCCACTATAGAAAGTTGATATGCCTCTCCTAAAAAAAGTCCAGACACCACATTGCAAGAAAATTAGAGATCACAGAACAATGACAATACATTTAAAGAGCAAATCCAGATATTCTAGTGATACTATTTATTCTAAATAAGACACAGTTATCTATCAGTCTATCAGACATGGTTAACCTTCAAATCAACTCTTACTCATTCTATGTAACCCAGCCACCCATGTCTGAACTGAACTATGACGAGAACTCTACACCATAATGATTGTAGGGATTACCGCTTAAGCTAATGGCTGCACTATTCTTTCCCATACACATTCATATATGTAATGGTTACATTGATTCTCAGTTCTATAGACAAATATGATCGAATAACTACAACCAGAATCCACTAGATAATTCTTATTCAAACAAAACAAGGAAAAAAGGACATCATGTGGTATAAATTCAACTAATTAAACTATATCGAGTGTTGAATAAAGCAAAGGTTCCCTGGAAGCAAATTCAATTAGTGGGGTTCATGCTTACAAATCTATTATTTCAAAGCTTATGTAAGACTACACCAGTTATACCATAACCTGACACTTATTAGGTAAACTAGCTAGCTCGTCCCACTTACAAATAATCCTATGCACTACTTGGTGACTTGATGAACTGTCTCTAGCATGACAATAAAAAAAAGGAGAGAAAAAAAAACCTACATGTGTAAACAGTTACTATCAAAACATGCTCTCATCCCACTATCTGCTCCTTGCCAATGATTGTCTTTCAATTTCAAAACTAATCAATACTATGTTCACTTCACATTACTCAAAAGATGAAGCCATCAAAAATATGTCTCCCCCATACTTAATTTAAGAAACTGGATGTCTGACCAAATGACGGGAAGAACTCAACTTTATTCTCTTATAGGTTAAGTGTACAGAAGATTAAAGGTTGCATTTTAAGGTACTCACTCCTAGCAATGTACAATGAAGAGGGAGGCGTTTACAAATTGATCAAGGCGGAAAATGAGCTTAGACAACCGACAATGAAGCAAATTTAACATAATAATTTTTGGGTTCCAAATTCTTATGTTAATTAACTAGTAAAATAGTATCACTCATAGATTTACCCAAACAAAATATCTTCTAGAGAAGATCCTCAAATAGTTAGTTCACCCGTTAATATATTTAAGGCTTCCATGAATTCAATTAGTGAATTTTTATTCCAATTTAAGGAAAAAATATACTACACCAGACTCAGTTCAGCAAAGTATATAATCTTCTAAAATCACACCTAACAAAAGTTATGTAAACCTGTTTTCAAAATAAATGTACTTTCCGAATCACAACAAAACCCTAAAGATACAAACTTTGAGAAAAAGATACATACTTTATAGGCAAAACTTCTTCCAGAGAATCCAAGCTATCCAAAGGTCCTTTAAAAGAGCTCTGAACCTCACAATCATCGGAATCACCCTCGCCGTCCGACGATCCACCCGTCGAGTCACTATTCCTCCCAATCGAAGACGAACTACACGAATCCAACTCATCAGCTCGCTCCTGCGCCACCGCCGAAGCATTTAACCTCCGATCACCGGAGAATCTGCCGGAATCAGGAGAATCGTAGATCGCTTTAAATGACATCCCATGAACAAACCCCGACCGTTGGATCCTATTACTAGTATTACTCTCAAATGCAATCGACATCGTTCTGGAGCAAATTTGTTTACTAAAAACACATAGCCGACTAAGAATATATTTATATAAATTTAGAGAGAGAGAAACAAGAAGGGCGAGGACTTATCAGACAGATGAGAAAAAGGAATAAAACGAAGAAGAAGATGAAGCCTTATCCTCATCTAGCCAAAAACTTTATAAATTATAATACTGTATCACAAATTGGATAATTAAACAACATTATCTATTTAATTTTTACTTTAAAAAAAATTACACAATTATATTGTACATCACGTTCTACTACAATATAATAATAACACTTACTGTGAAATTTAATCTGATCCGTTAGATGGAATGTTAACGGTTTGAAGTAATCTCCTTCTGTAGAACGTGCTGCAGGAGATTGGACAGACCTATGAACTGAAACATTCCACGTGTAAATATTTGTGACGTGGCCATGTCGTAACGGTGACACCTAGGCAAATTAGTAGGGATTCAGTTTTCAAGTTGCCTGCTGAGGCGTGGTCCCCAACCACGTTTTTGTCAGGAACGAGTCGTTGATTTTCTCGGTTAGAACGACGACGTTTTGAAAATATAATTGTGTTAAGAAAATCACGACGTCGTTTTGTTTTAGTAGGCAGATTCCAAAACCATCTTTGCCTAATGCCTAGTATTTGACCCAAAAATCTTTGTCCAATAATTTCCTGGAAAAATCTGTCTGCACATGCATACAAAACACCTCCATTACTTTTCTATGAAAGTAAGCCAAAATAAATACTCATTCCTTTCCATTTTTTAATTATATAATTCGGATAACATATAATTACATATATTAGATTTTTTTTTAATTTTAATGTTAAGTAATTAATATTAATTTAAAATTTTATTATTTATGTACTGATTAATTACTCTCTATCATCTCTTTCAATTACTCTATTTTTTAAGAACAAAATTAAAAAATAATTTATATTTTTTAAATATATATAAAATGTCTTATATAATAAAAAAATATTCTTTTATAGTAATAAAAAAAGGAGTACTAAATTTGACCATCATCTTAGTGGTCCCCACAGCCTTGACTAAGTTGCCAAAAAGATAGGATTATAAAGACATTAATATATGGAAGAATTATGACTTGACCCGTGTTAAGCTTTTGATGCGTTTAGGCCTTGAAAACATGTGTTTCGGTGGGGGATGAAATATCATAATCTTTTCGTCACTAATTATTTAACATTTTAAAAGTGGATACAAGAATTAGAGCAATTTTAGCAACACAATCTTAAGTTATATTTAATTTAGAATTTATTTTTTATTTCCAGCAGGTAGACTAAATATAATATGTGACTATATTTGAAACACCAACAAAACTAAATCTAGGAACTTGATAGTCCATGTACTATAATTTTAATTATATTTAAATGGGAGAGTGGAAGGAGATTGGAGATTTTTTGAATTCATATATTATTTTAATCTTTTTATATTATAGTCCACGAGATAGTCCATCTGCTGGAAAGATGAAAAATTAAAGGATATTTGCTGATGTCATATGGACTAAATATAGTCCATATGACATCAGATAGTCTAGCTGTTAAAATTGGAAAACATTAAATATATTACTGATAGTTTTGTCGGGATAAAGAAAGATGAAGAGTTTAAAGTATAAAAAAATAGGCAGAGTAACGAGGAATAATTTTGGAAAAATTATCAGTAATTCTCTTAGATTTGAACAAACGTCAAATAACTAGGAACAAATAAAAAACTCTAAAACGTTAAACAATTAGAAAGAGAGGAGGGAGCACAAGATATGAAATGAAATAAATCGGAAATCTCATGCAGAGAAAAATATTGTATTAATATCATTAAGGGTAAATTATTTTTTATCTAAAAATTTAGAAGATGTGTAGATAGGTCGAATTTGACCGTTATAATTTTTGTCTATCTCTGATGTGCCTATTAATATTATAGAGGCTTCTCCATCTTCTTCTTTTATATGATCTCAATTTAGTAAAAAAAGAAAAAATAAATATCATGAGAAATGATGATGACAAACTAGGTGCGTAAAGGTAATAATAATACAAAATATGATATCCATAAAGGTAATAATTTGAATGTAGTGATGGTGCCATTCGGTTCTGCTTTTTCAATTATTTGGAACTACATCGATGTTAAAAAATCTTAAATTGATATAGATTTTAGATTTTTTTTGTATTAAAACTGCACTGCTCGATTTATATTTTGAAGGCCGCACCAATTTACACCGATAAAAAATTAATAATATTTTTAACTTAATTTTTATTAAGTTAATTTAATATTTTTGCAACACATTATAATAACATTCAAAAAAAATTAACAAGTAATACAATATATATATATATATATATATATATATATTCAATTAAAATTAAGATAGCATTTATTATTATTTTAACATTATTATAGTTTTAATATGTATAAATTATATATAAAAATATCCATAAATTAACTTTTAATATGCAAAAATAAAAAAAGTAAAAATATATGTTAAAACATGAAGATATAATTAAAATACAATCATATATAGAGCGGTTCAAGGACGGGTGTACCACCGATTCAAGGGGTGTAGTGCGGTGCGGTGCAACATCAGTTCAGAAGTAAATACTAAAACTGCACCGCATTGACCTCAATTTGATTTTTTTTTTTGCACCAAAACCGCACCGACGAGGCCAATGATTCGGATAAAAATGGATTCTGAATTGATTTCGGTTTAAATTGTCATATCTAATTGAATGTCATTATGGGACAGAAGGAGCAACATTTATGACCAAGTTAATTACTATAAAATTGAAAAAGGTTTTCCAGAAACTCAAATGAAATATATTGCACTAAGTTTGTTTTGAATTATAATTACAAAAAGATATCAATATATGAAATTAGATGGAATTATAATATGACCTCACTTATTATACATTTATACAAAAAAAAAACTAATAATTATTCACAATCAAAAAGTCAACATAAACATTAAAATATAACAATTATGAGTTGATTACAATTGGATTCATAAAAATGTTTGTTTTGTATTATTTTTCACTTAAAAAATGACTTGTATAGCTGAGATGTATTATTGTTATTTTGGGTGCTACAAAAATTGAAGGTAAATTTTCTACAAGTTTTTCCCTACTTCCGCTCTTAACCCTCCCCCCCTCCTCTTCAGATTCTCCTTGGGCCCTTGAAATAAAATATATTCTTGAAATTGATTTGTAGTAATATTAGTTCTCAAAAATTAAAATTAAGTATACATTGTTATTTTAAGAAATACTCTTAAACATTACTTTCCCAATCAAAAGTATTTTTATTTTATTGAATTGTTCCTCCGTTACTTCCTTACAGATGAGAATGTTGTAAATTGAGCAATACAATATCGATACGCAAATCTCTCTGCATTTGAGTACTGTATTGATCAATTGACCAACTTTTCATAAAATTAAAGTAACCGGATTGTGGGTCCTGGACGGTTACTTTGCCCAGGCCCGGCTATGTCGATAGGCAAACAAGAGGTAATATGATCAATCGACCGATCAACCATAAAGTGTAACCGAATCTAATGTTTACACTGCACTGCTATTCAAAAATTGCATCGACTGAACCATCAGTCTAATTTAATGCATTGCATCTATTTTTACGTAATAGCAGCCGAGTTCACATTAAGCATTATTGATAACAAGGCAAATTTACATGGGATCTTTTTCGTGTACATTTTCCTATTAGTCTTATTTTGTACATCAAACAAAGGCCTGAAGCAGCTTACTTGAATATAACATGACCCCTTTACATTATAGATGCAGAAACAACTACACCACGGATTTAAACAAGACACAAACTTTCATATTGAAAGAGTATTACTGTTTCTTCAGGAACACTTACGCGGCAACAGTAGGGTAAGATGCACAAGTTGCAACACCTGCAACAACAATCGAGGCATCGGTTAGAAGCACTAGTTGATTCAAAATATATATAAAAAAAACTTACCACACATGTTCTTTCCCAACTCCATTTTAAAGTAGCCATTTTCACCCCAGTCTGCCCCCCAGGAGTTCTTAATGAGCCAATATGGGATACCATTTTCAACTCCATAGCCAACTGCAAGAACAGCATGGTTCACATCCTGCCAAACATTGATCAACCATTGTTAGAGAATTTTCTTGTCCTAGATATATCAGAAATGTTAGAGATAAATCATGGCAAAAGAATAGTAGTATTCACTATTTGCTAAGATGGTTTTTCACGCACAAGACGTACACGATCTCAATGAAACTTGAAGACAGATAAAAGAAATAATAATTAGATGCCAACAAGGGTGGAAAAGTTCCTACAACCTAATCTACATAAAGTTCAATGCTTGACTTTGCTACTAATTTCTATCAATTTAAGAATAAAGAGTGCTTTCTTTTTTTATTTATTTCCCAATTTGCGCAGCAGCGCACATGTATTGAAGGAAAAGGGAAGTCCAAGCTCTCGTATTGAAGGAAAAGGGAAGTTCAAGCTCTCGGAACTTTAAAAAGGCGTCTGTACTATGGTGTAAAATAGATTTAACTACCAGCTCATTATATTGAACTTATATACACAAAGTATTTCAATATTTATTACTCAATTTTCATCTGGGTCTTTCATACTCACTCACCATGGGAGTGCCGCCACAACTATCACTGGTGTAAACTCCATCTTTGTATAATTTGAAGCTCTTGATCACCTGGAATGCCACACTTACTGGCCGAACAATCCCCACAGCATGCTTTAGTTCATCTTCGGCACCCTGTAAACATATTTGTGAGTAAGAAACTGTGAAGAAAACCTTTTAGCTTGTGAATATCATCAATTTGTATCTGACAGAGTATTGTGAATTTAACATCTGAATAGCACTGCACTTTGCTGTTTATTCCAACTTCAGGTGATAAAAATGAAGAATAATTGGACAATAAGCTCAATAACGTGAAGATCAAATTATAATACCTCTTTAATGACCATAGTTCAGTTAGAGAGGTTTTTGTGGCTGAATTACAATTTGACAAAAATACATTATATAAAGACAAATATTTATTTAAGAGTTGAAGAGAAATGTCCACTTCTTGTACCAGGGTAATGTTGACAGAGTCAAGGACTTGGACACCAACATTTTCTGATGAAAATTTACATTGGCCATCTTTTCCAGTGTATGGATATGCTGCCTCAGTTTCAAGTCCACCATTGTATTTGATGTACTCAAAGGCTTGGGAAGGTAACCCACCATTGCAACCATAGTTATTAAAAGCCCTGGCACAGTCTACAAGCTGCTGCTCAGACAAAGAAATTCCTTTCCCAAATGCCTGTGCATAGGCTGCCTCTAGAGCTCCAGTGGTGCTGCAAAAGACAGCAAATAATGAGGTTAGTCAAGAAATCAAACAATCAGATTTCAATTTCTATGATCTTAACTTAAGATTACCTGAATGTCCAACAAGATCCACAGCTACCTTGATCTTTGACTGGGCTGACAATGCCTACTTCTCTCCAATCTTTCTATAATTAGGAACACCACCACAACATGAGATTCTATTTGTAGCATCAATCATTGAAATAAAGGCATGAAATGTCTTTACCCTTTGTCCATAATATTCTACTATATTTTTTATTAGCGAATATTGTCCCTTAAAAAAAAGGAAATTGATGCTGAACTTCAACCCCTAAATTTTACCGTCTTGAGGTGGAATGCAAATGGAGTATGTATTACAAAGAAAAATCAAAATTCAAAAACTTTGTTAAAAAACGATAGCATATATTGCAAAGTTAAATGATGGTGAATGTATTGTTTGAGTTTCATAATAACATTCTAGTCAGATTTCCAATTCACAAAGCGACCCACATACATGGAAGCTTAGCAGTAGTTCAAACTGATTATTTGAGGTGAAACCATGTAAACCCGCATGCTATGCTACTATTAGAAGGATAAATTAGCTCTATCAAGAACCAAAGTTTAAATTAGATCATTCTGACGGATAGTTTCTATGTTACCATGCCAATAATCATAATCTTTTTAAATTAATATTTAAAAGTACCAAGCAATTGAGCTAAACATTAAAGAAGCTCTCACTAGACGCACCTGTACAGGGAGAATAACATCAGTGAGCTTGTGATTGCCCCTTGTGGTTGCGGAACAGTTTTGAGCAGCCCCTAACTTCTCTCTACTGAATTCTTCCCATGTCAAATCAGTAAAACCTGCTCCCAGAACATAGTCAATAGAAGAAGTAAGAGCCAAGTACTTGATGCTAATGATTAGCGATGATGCGGAAAACAAACTTCTATTTTTATCAATAAAAAAATTGACTGAGGTTGAATAAAAGATGCTCTTACTTTCTCCCATTTTAAAAATACACGATCAATTTTGACATTTTGGAGTCATACTTGCAACTTCTAAATTTACATCAATCCACTTAAATTTAGACAATGTAAATATGAAATTTGCTTAATATATTTAAAGAACTATCAATTACAAGCTTTATTGTTTTCAAAGTTAATTGAATCACATGAATTATGAATTTGGAAATATCTGACTTTAAAATTTCAAACTTACATCTCATATTTTGGAACCGAAGAAGTAGTAATTTTGAAGAGTAATGCTACAGATATATATTTAAAAAAACACTCTTACAAAAATTAGCTTGGTGTCTAGTTGATATCCAATGATTAGAACTGACCATAAATATAAAAATTCACGTTTAATATCCATTCTTTAGTCATCAAAAAGAAACACAACTGACTTTTGAAACCCTGCAAGTTCTTTACACTAAACTGATCATAAAAGTAGGTAACAAAAGAATTGGGACATCGTAGGATGTGTGTAATTCGTTTTGAAAAAGAAACTTTGTTTGGGTGAATTTCGATCCTATGCAAGTAAACCTGTGATTTGTTTCGATAAAAGAAGAAGAAAATTCACACAACAGCACTAAAGACAAAAGCACAAGCGATCAAAAGGTCAAAAACAAATAACTAATAAGAGAGTTGACTTACGGTTTACACCGAGAGTATAAGGAAGGTTCTTTTTGTTATGAGTTCTGATCATCTTCAAGCTCTCGGTGAAAATCGAGAACCTTCTCTTTATCTCTTCTTCAGTCTGATACCTCTTTCCATACCTGCAAAAACTCAAAAATAAGTAAACTAGACTAGTACAACTCTACAGCTATATCGCCAGACGGAGCAAAAGAGGAGGACCTGTGAGCGAAGCGAGCGAAAGAGAGAGCGTGGCGAGTATTGCCGATGACTTTGAGAACGGAGGTCTCGACTTCACGTATACCGTCGGATACTACTTGTCTGATCGGATTCTCATCGGAGAATGTGGAGTCGGCACTTGCGCCGGCGACACAGGCGACCAGTAAGATTAGGAGTGAGAGCTGAGCCATCCGATTTTCTCTCTCTAAATTATCTCCAAGTTTGTGGGCCTTGAGGGAGTATGGAATGAGGTGTGGGGTTAGATGGGGTTATATATATTGAGGGATATTTTGTTGGGACTTCACTCTATTGGTAAGAGCAAAGGATGCACTGCCCAGATATTTTAATAAAAAAGTAATCTCCATGGCCATGGGATGTTGTTTGTAAACGGGAAGGGAAGTGGTTAGTATGAAGTTTATTTTGAAATAAGTTGGTCAATTTATTAATAAAATATTGACACGCATAGGAGGTTGTATGTGTGTCAGTATTCTATTGTCCAATTAACCAACTTACCAAAAAAATAACTTCATACTAACCGGATCCAACGCGAAGGCAAGAGCCTCCTCGTACGGTTATAACGGATTCGGTTAGGATGGAGTTTAATTTTTGATAAGTTGGTCAATTGATTAATAGACTCCTGACATATATAGACATCGACGGTGTGTTAACACTCTATTGGTCAATTGACCAACTTACCCAAAAATAAACTTTATGTTAACCCCTTCCGGTTATAACAGACTACTTTTAATTGTTACATATGTGCTTATGTAATACTACACTTCATCAACTTCTTAATATAAATCGTTTTAGAGAAATATTTTTGTTCCTTAATATAAATCGTTTGAGAATTTTAAGTATTAATGGCTTAATTTTTAATATTATCTCAAGTATTAAATATAATTTTAGTTCTCTTACTATTTTCTGTCTAATAAATAATATTTTCTTCTTCCAATACAAGGGTAATATAGATATTTGATATTATAGTTAATGTTATACAATTATTTTCTTAATACTTGTGCACAACTCTAAATCGACCTATATTAAAGAACGGAGGGAGTATTATGTAAACTGAAATTTTGGGTTTCTTTTGTTTGTATCCGAACATATCTTAATACATCTTAGCAGTTCAACTTTTAATATATTTTAACAGCTTATATGTAAGACCCCAACTTATTATTAATGAAATTTAATTTTCTCTATTTATTATTTTGAAATAGTAAGGGTTGATTTGATTAATGTGGATAGTTAGGGGTAAAATACGCAAATATTTCAAAATAATAAGTGGTTATAAAATATTCATTGTTGTCGGGGAATATTCGTTTGGTGAAGTGGAATATTAAATCTTTGTCGGGAATATTAAACGACGGACTGTAAGTAGCGATCGTATGGGCCCCATAACCGGAAAAAGCGATTGGATGAAGAAAACGACAAATATAAGTTGTTTAAAAATAACGGCAGTAGTTATTCACAATTAATAATGTTAAAATACTTGGTGGTTAAAACACAACAATAAAGACACCAGTATTGCACCAATTATCGATTCTTACGTAAGAAGGCACTACTTAATAATGGTTACGGTAATTCTTGCTCAAGATTTTATTGATTCAATAATTCTTTGTATTGATATTTTATATTCTTGTTGTTTCAATAAATTGTCATTACACAAATTATTTTCCATTATCGAGCAATAATTCATATTATCCTGAATAATATTATTGGATAACATTATTGGCAATGTCCGGAAAGTTACATGCAAGGAGAGGTTTGGTCACCTAATAATTGCTACCAAGAAGGAGAAATCTTTATTGGAAAGCCCCTCTTTCTTTGGGACCGCTCGGTTGTCAATATTGTGATTACGTAATATTATTTGTGAATAATTAATTATTGATTCATATGATAAGAAAAATATTGATTTTATGTGGATATAGATGGAGAAAATTTTTAATGTGACAATTGTTGAAAATTGAAATTTTATCTTTTTACGATAAAATAATTATTTAAATATATTATTATATTTTAATAATATAATAATGGTGATATTTTTACAACGAATGTGGGATATATGAGTATCTGAGGAGGAAGAGTATTTTTGTTGCAATAAATGTTTAAAACATGTTAAACATGCTCGATTGGACCCCATTTATTGAATTCGAAATTTGATTATAGCATGTAAAATTGCCCGTTTGTGGATTTGGTCAATTTTTGTTTGGAATTTGGAAAAACTTTCTTCCGCAAAGTTGTAGAGAATTGAATTTCCTATAAAAATTCGCGAGATTGAATTTTTTGATAAAAGAGCTATTTATCATGAATTATTGAAGTTAGAAACTTCAAATAATTGATTTTTGGAAGTTTTAATTATTTTTATTAAGAAAAACGTTTTTATTGTTTTTGGCACATGTGTGGCTGAAGTTTGGACCAGATTTGTGTGCGTAGAAAATTTGATTATATATATTATTATTATATTAAATTTTCGCTTTTGGTGTTCTAAACATTTTCCTATAAATAGGGTCTTGGGTTGAATTGAAAATCACACCGTAAACTGAAGTTTTTTCTCTATATTATCGAGCGTATTCTTGTGAGTATTTTGAATATAATTTGAGTATTGCTATCTAATGTGAAGTTCAAGTCATGCTTTATATCAGGTGTTTTAAATTTATAAATCTTAATCTTTCGAGGTAATGGATATTATTTTTTTGTAAGGATATTATTTCTTCAATATCATTATGTTGAAATATTGATCCAAGTTTTTATCAAATTTGGAACTTTTGGTGTCGAGAGTCTTATTCATGATACTAAGACTATTCACGATATCTGATACTATTCACGAATCTGACTATTCATCGAAAAATAAAAATTTTCTTTTCGTCAAAATATCTATACGGATACTAGCTTTGATTGTATCCATGTTTTTATCATTCTTGAATTTTACACCATTGTGATTATTTTTGAGGTATTTTTTGGGCGTGGATAAAACAAAATACGAATCCTTAATCCTTAATCCTTGTCATTTTGTTTCACTGGATTCGTTTCTTTAAAATATTTTTCATCATCTTGATCTTAAATGATGTTATTATGGAATATCTTTGGCTGTAGTGCAAAGATGAATGATTTCGAAGAATATCTTTGGCCCGTAGTGAAAAAGATGAGCAGTGTTTAGATGAACATGAATTAATGATGAATATCTTTGGCACTGTAAGCCGCAAAGATGAATATTTGATTCGAGATATATATTGATTGATGTTACGGGGATAAAAGATAGGCGATGAACTTTAAAATTCATATATAGAAGATAGTAGTTGCATTCTCTACTTAACTCTTCTAATGAATTATTATTTCCACTGCGAATATTGATTTAAAACTTGTTATCTATTGATTCTATTAGATTTTTCCTGTTGAAGACTAATGATAATTTGTTGTATATTATCTTAGTCATAATATTCTTTTATTGGGTTAGTTGAACTCACCCTTTTCCTTTTTGTTCCATTTTTCTTCTCGGGAGGCGAGAATATATAGCGAAATGCAGTAGGGGGTATGGAATGAAAGTTCTAGGGAGAGTTGTTTAGTAGTCCTCACTATTTTTGTAAAATAATGTATCAATAAATGTGATGAGGATTTATCCGAGTATAGGTATTGTCTAGAAGATAATATTTGTATTCAAACTCACGCAGTTTCTTGTTGTAATAATAAAGTTGTAGTTGTTTACATACACTATGTATTGACAACTCGAATGGGTGATGTATACCTACTTTTTTGGGGCGTCACGGTTGGTATCGAGCTTAGGATATGATCTCTGGCGGAGATCGGGGAATAGAATTAGGAGGGAGAGCGAGTAAATCCTTCGCTAGTGTGTCAAGAACAACCTGGTTCTAAGGGAGGAGAAGCGACCACCCATTATATCTACAAATGTGGAAAAGAGGGACATATCACCAAACCGCCCACAACAGATTCAAGGTATGCTATAATTGTGAAAAGGAAGGACATATCGCTTTCGAGATTAGACGGTAGCGAAACCTAGTTCAATGAGGGACGGTGACTCAAAAGATCATCCCGAGAAAAGTCAAAGTCAACGCCTTCTAGAAGAGCGTTTGTTGTGGATCGGTCATAATGCGAGGAACCCAAACGAGGTGATCACGGGTAAGCTATTTATAAATTCTTGCGAAGTTTATACCTTACTTGACATCACCGGTCTTCTACCCATTCATTTATCTCTCCGCGTGTGCTCTCAGCGTTTAAACTTGACTCAGGAGAAGTTAGACTTTGACCTATCTCGTGGAAACTCAGTTAGAGAAACTTTCATCACATCCATTGTTTATAAATCTTGTTTGATTCAAGTTGGCACCATCACTTTACACCGTTGACCTTATCTCTTTAAAGATACTTGCTTTTGATGTGATTTTAGAGATTGATTGGTTAACTACTCATCATGCCAAAATTGATTATTTTCGTAAGGTTGTTAGTTTTCATATTCCTAACCAACCTGTTATGCAATTCAAGCAACTAAACCATTAAAATCAATCAATCATCATATCTAATCATAAAGCTATTCGTTTATTGAAAAATGGATGTCAAGCTTTCTTAGCCCATGTTATGGATTTGAATAAAGACACGCCAAATTTGAATAATATTCTGTTGTTATTGACTTTCCGACGTATTTCTGAAGAACTTCCGGCCTACCCCGTAACGTGAAGTTGAATTATTTATTGATCTTGAACCTGGTACAAAGCTAATTTCTAAAACCCCACATCGAATGGCTCTATTGAACTTCGAGGAGTTAAAGGTCCAACTACGAGGAATTGTTAGACATCGGTTTCATTTGTCCTAAAGTACATCTCCTTGGGGTGCTCCTATTTTATTCTTAAAGAAGAAAGAGCGGGAGTATGCGACTTTGTATTGACTATCGGGGAATTGAACCATGTCACCATCAAGAATAGGTATCCTCTACCTCGTATTGATGACTTGTTTGACCGATTCTGTAAGGGCACAATTCTTTTAAAAATCGATCTTCGATTCTAGATATCATCGGTGAAGATTAGAGGCGAGGATATTCCAAAGAGCGCCTTTAGAACTCGGTATGGGCATTATGAATTCTTAGTCGTGTCTTTCGGATCGACTAATGCTCCTATGGCTTTCATGGATATGATGAACCAAGTATTCAAGGAATATTTGGATCGATTTGTTGTTGTCTTTATTGATGACATCCTTATATATTCCAAAAGTCGTGAAGATCATGAGCACTATTTGAAATTTGGTACTCCAAAGGCTTCGTGAAAACCAACTATATGCCAAATTGAAGAAATGCAAGTTCGGCTCGAGGAAGTAGCATTCTTGGGCGCGTGGTGTCGAAATATAGAGTATCTGTTGATCCGGCCGTGAAGATTAAAGCAATACAAAGTTGGGAGCAACCGAAGTCGATTGATCAAGACGTAGCTTCTTGGGCTTTTGGTTATTATCGGAGATTGTGGAAGGGTTTTCTCGAATCGCTACTCCATTAACCCAGACTAACTAGGAAGGATACAAAATTCATTTGGAGCGAAGAATGCGAGAAGAGTTTCCAAGAGCTTAAGAGGAGACTCATTTTAAGACTGTTCTAACAATACCATCGAGTACGGATGGATTTGTTATCTACAAACGATGCTTGTGCAAAGGGTTAGGATGTGTTCTCATGCAACGTGGGAAAGTCATAGCCTTTATGCCTCGCGATAACTTAAAGAGTATGAGAGGAATTATCCTACTCATGATCTAGAGTTAGCATGCGATCGTTTTTCATGCTTAAAGATTTGGAGGCACTATCTATATGGGGAGAAAGTGGAGATATATTGAGACCATAAAAGCCTTAAATATTTCTTCACTCAAAAAGAACTCAACACGGGCGGCAATGACGTTGGCTCGAGCTATTGAAAGACTACGACCACACTATTCAATACCATCCCGAAAAGCGAAGCGTGGTGGTGACGCGTTGAGTAGAAGATCATATGCGGGAATGAGTGCGATGATGTCAAGTATCTGGCGTAGAGCCAACTTTAATAGAAAAAGTTAAGGTTGCTTTCAAGCCACCACCCTTGAAATGATGCGCGTATGAAGAAGAAAGTACAAGAAGGAGCTATTCCTAAGCGAGAATTGATGAAGAAGGAATACTTGAGTCCACTCTAGACTTTGTGTTCTAACGACTACGATTTGAAGTACAAGATTATGATGGAGGCACACAATACACCATTTGCAATCCATCCTGGAAGTACTAAAATGTATCGTGATCTTGACATACATTTTGGTGGATCAATATGAAAGAGAGATTGCAAAATTTATCTCGATGTGTTTAACTTGTCAGCGTGTAAAGGCGGAGCATCTAGTACCTAAGGGTCCGCTGCAACCACTGAGATTCGAGAAATGGAAGTGGGAACATATTACCATGGATTTCGATTCACGGGTCTTCCTACGGTTTCTCAAAGCATCAATGCTATTTGGGTTATTGTTGATAGATTAACCAAGTCCGCTCATTTCTTGCCGACACGGAGACTTATTCCTTGAGCGTCTTACTTAGTATATGACGTGAATGAGATTGTGAGGTCAGATGGCATGCCTGTATCCATAGTTTGGATCGTGACCCAAGATTCACTTCAAGATTTTGGGTTAGCTTGCAAAAGCTATGGAGCGGATTTACGATTGATTCGGCATACCATCCTCAAACAGACGGATCGATCGAAAGGACTATTCAAACTCTTGAAGATTTATTAAGACTCGTGTCCTGACTTGAGGCGGTTGGGATAAGTATTTACCATTGGTGGAATTCTCCTACAACAACAGTTATCAGGCAAGTATAGGTGTGGCTCCATTTGAAGCATTATATGGACGAAAGTGTCGCTCTCCAATATGTTGGGATGAGGTGTGTAAGACCCCAACTTATTATTAATGAAATTTAATTTTCTCTATTTATTATTTTGAAATAGTAAGGGTTGATTTGATTAATGTGGATAGTTAGGGGTAAAATACGCAAATATTTCAAAATAAGCAAGTGGTTATAAAATATTCATTGTTGTCGGAGAATATTTGTATCGTCGGGGAATATTAAATGACGGTAGCTAAAATACCGTGTGGGCCCCATAATAACGGAAAAAGCGATTGGATGAAGAAAACGACAAATATAAGTTGTTTAAAAATAACGGCGATAGTTATTACTGATTAACATCGTTGGAATACCCGGTGGTTAAAAACCACGAATGTCTGGCGTTGTTGACAAGAAGATAGCACAGTATTGCACCAATTATTGAAGGCTTTACTCAATAATGGTTACGATAATTATTATTCAAAGTATTTTATTTTATTGATTGATAATTGCTACGTTGACATTTTATATTGTTGTTGTTTCAATAATTGTCATTACACCGTATTTTTCATTATCAGACAATAATTCATATTATCCGAATAATATTATTAGATAACATTATTGACAATGTCTAGAAAGTTCAATCTTCAAGGAGAGGTCGTCATCTAATCTAATGCTTGCGTATGGTAAGGAGAGATCCTTATGGAAAGCCCCTCTATCCAGGAACCGCCTGGTTGTCAATAATGTGATTTCGTAATATTATTTATGAATAATTAATTATTGATTTATATGATGAGGAAAATATTGATTTTATGAGGATATAGATGGAGAAAATTTTTAATGTGACAATTGTTGAAAATTAATATTTTATCTTTTTACGATAAAATAATTCATTTAAATATATTATTTTAATAATATATTAACGATGATATTTTACAATGAATGTGGGATATATGAGTATATGAGGAGGAAGAGTATTTTTGTGGCATTAAATGTTTAACACATGTTTTTGTGTGTTGGTGGACACAATTATTAATAGAAATTTGATTATAATGTAAAATCGCCTGCGTTTGTGGATTTTGGTCAATTTATGTTTGGAATTTGAAAAAACTTTCTTACGCAAAGTTGTAAAGAATTGAATTTCCTAAAAAACACGTGAGATTTGAATTTTTCGATAAAAGGGATATTTATTATGAATTATTGAAGTTCAAGTTCAAATAATTAATTTTTGGGAGTTTTAGTTAATTATTTTGAGAAAAACGTTTTTTTGCAACTAAGTTGGCCTCACATGTGATTCAAATGGGCTGAGATCAGTTGTCTAAGGTGGGCTAAAGAAAATGTGAAAAATATATTAATATTATATTCAATTTTACTTTTTTTGGTGTTCTAAGCATTTTCCTATAAATAGGGTGCTTAGGTTAGAATTGAAAATCACAATGTAAACTCAAGTTTCTCTCTATCTCTCTCGATATATTGAGCGTATTCTTGTGATTATACTTTGAGTATTGTTAGACGGTGCAAGTTCCTTCAAAGACTATATCTTACAGTATTCCAAATTTGAAGTCTTAATCTTTCGAGGTAAGAGATGTTATTTTCTTCTCAAATGATATTATTTCTTCAATATCATTATCTTTGAAATATTGGTTGGAACTTTTATCAAATTTGGAACTTTTTCATGTCGGGGGTTACTTATTCATGAGTTCTTATTCACGATTCTTATTCATGAGTTCTTATTCACGAAGTTCTTATTCACGAGCACTTTATTCATGTAAGCGTGAAGATATTTTTTTGTGGAATTTCTATCTTTTGGTGTCGGAGTTACTTATTCACGTAGTGCAAGACTATTCACGATACTCTGACTATTCATAGAAAAATAAAATTTCTTCTTTTGTCCAAAATATCTATTCGGATACTAGCTTTGATTGTATCCATGTTTTGATCATTCTTGAATTTTACACCACTATGATTATTTTTGAGGTATTTTTTGAACATGGATAAAACAAAGTACGAATCCTTAATCCTTAATCCTTGTCATTTTGTTTCTTTGGATTCGTTTCTTTAAAATATTTTTCATCATCCTCGATCTTAAATGATGATATTATTGAATATCTTTGGGCTTTGTAGTGCAAAGATGAATGATTTTGAAGAATATCTTTGGTAGTAGTGCAAAGATGAGCAGTGTTTAGATGAACATGACCGGTGATGAATATCTTTGGCACAGTAGTGCAAAGATGAATATTTGATTCGGATGTATATTGATTGATGTTACAAGGATAAAAGATGAGCGATGAACTTTTAAATTCATACATAGAAGATAGTAGTTTGCATTCTCTACTTAACTCTTCTAATGAATTATTATTTTCACGCGAATATTGATTTAAAATTTGTTGTCTATTGTATTCTATTAGATTTTTCCCTATTGAAGACTAACGGTAATTTGTTGTATATTATCTTAGTCATAATATTCTTTTTCTTGGGCTAGTTGAGCTCACCCATTTCCTTTTTGTTCCATTTTTTCTTCTCGGGAGGCGAGAATATATAAGCGAGTACAAGTGGGTATGGAATGAAGGTTTTAGAAAGAATTGTTTATTAGTCCTCACCATTTTTGTAAAATAATGTATCAATAAATGTGATGAGGATTTATTTGAATATAGATATTGTCAGAAGATAATATTTGTATTCAAACTCAAAGTTTTACTGTTGTAATAATAAAGTTGTAGTTGTTTCTGTACCATGTATTGACAACTCAGAATGGGTGATGTATACCTATTTTGGGGGCGTCACAAGGTGGGTGAAGCAACATTGTTGGGACCCGAAAGTTAATACGTATGACTCACCGAAAAGATCCAAATGATTCGATAACGTATACAAAGCAAGACAAGATCGATAAAAGAGTTATGCGGATCTTTATCGAAAGGACGTGGAATTTAGTATAGGGGATCATGTGTGTTGTTGCGAGTTGCTTCCATGGAAGGAGTTACAAGATTTGGGAAGAGAGGAAATCTCAATCCACTATTTATTGGTCCATTTCAAATTCTTGACCGAAAGTAGGAAATGTAGCTTTATAGACTCGCGTTACCTCGAAAGTATGTCTCGTGTTCATAATGTGTTTCACATATCTGCACTTCTTAAATATGTGAAAGACCCAAACCACGTTATAGAGTTAGAAGCAGGACGAGATAGCCAAGACTTAACGTATGAGGAGGAGGTACTGTCAAGATCTTGGATAGGAAGGAGCATGTCCTACGCATGAAAGGTCATACCACAAGTTAAAGTTCGTGGAGGAATCATGCTTATAGAGAAATGACCGGAAATTGGAAACGGAAATGAAAGCGAGGTATCCTCACCTTTTCAAACACCAGTACGCGCCAATTTCAAGGACGAAATTTCATAAGGAGGGAGGTTGTAAGACCCCAACTTATTATTAATGAAATTTAATTTTTCTATTTATTATTTTGAAATAGTAAGGGTTGATTTGATTAATGTGGATAGTTAGGGGTAAAATACGCAAATATTTCAAAATAAGCAAATGGTTATAAAATATTCATTGTTGTTGGGGAATATTCGTTTGGTCGTGGAATATTCGTACCGTCGGGGAATATTCGTACGACGGCGCAGCCATGTGTGGGCCCCATAACAAAAAGCGATTGGATGAAGAAAACGCACAAATATAAGTTGTTTAAAAATAACGGCGTAGTAGTTATTCAATTATTATCTTGTTAAAGTACTCGGTGGTTAAAACACAAGAAGATTACGGTATTGCACCAATTATTGATTCTTACGTAAGAAGGCACTACTTAATAATGGTTACTGATGAATTATCGCTCGTTATTTTATTGATTCAATAATTGTTGTATTGATATTTTATATTACTTGTTGTTTCAATAAATTGTCATTTACAAGATTTTCCATTATCGGAGCAATAATTCATATTATCCGAATAATATTATTGGATAACATTATTGGTAATGTCTAGAAAGTTCGCATCAAGGAGAGGTTTGGTCACCTAATTGCGGCCAAGAAGAGGAGAAATCTTTATTGGAAAGCCCCTCTTTCCTGAGGCGCTGGTTGTCAATATTGTGATTACGTAATATTATTTGTGAATAATTAATTATTGATTCATATGATAAGAAAAATATTAATTTTATGTGGATATAGATGGAGAAAAATTTTAATGTGACAATTGTTGAAAATTGAAATTTTATCTTTTCTCGTTAAAATAATTCATTTAAATATATTATTATATTTTAATAATATAATAATGGTGATATTTTTACAACGAATGTGGGATATATGAGTATACGAGGAGGAAGAGTATTTTTATTGCAATAAATATTTAAAACATGTTAAACATGTCGATTGGACCCCATTTATCGATTGAAATTTGATTATATACTTGTAAAATCGTCTGTTTGTGGATTTGGTCAATTTTGTTTGGAATTTAGAAAAACTTTCTTCTCGCAAAGTTGTAGAGAATTGAATTTCCTATAAAAATCGCGAGATTCAATTTTTTTTTGATAAAAGGGCTATTTATTATGAATTATTGAAGTTCAAGTTCAAATAATTGATTTTGGAAGTTTTAATTATTTTATTAAGAAAAATGTTTTTATTATTTTTGGCACATGTGTGGCTGAAGTTTGGACTAGATTTGTGTGCGTAGGAAATTTGATTATATATTATTATTATATTAAATTTTCTGCTTTGGTGTTCTCTAAAGCATTTTCCTATAAATAGGGTCTTGGGTTAGAATTGAAAATCACATCGTAAATCAAGTTTTCTCTCTATATTATCGAGCGTATTCTTGTGAGTATTTTGAGTATAATTTGAGTATTGCTATACGGTGCAAGTTCAAGTCATAGCCTATATCCGGTGTTTCAGCTAGAATTCTTGATCTTTCGAGGTAAGGGATATATTTTTTTTGTAATGATATTATTTCTTCAATATCATTATGTTAAAATATTGATCCAAGTTTTATCAAATTTGGAACTTTTGGTAGAAAGAGTTACTATTCATGTATACTAAGACTATTTACGATATACTGCATACATTATTCACGAATCTAAGACTATTCATCGAAAAATGAAAAATTTTCTTTTTCATTCAAAATATCTATTCTAGATACTAGCTTTGATTTTATCCATGTTTTGATCATTTTTGAATTTTACACCAATTGTGATTATTTTGAGGTATTTTTGGGACGTGGATAAAACAAAGTACGTAATCCTTAATCCTTAATCCTTGTCATTTTGTTTCTTTGGATTTGTTTCTTTAAAATATTTTTCATCATCTTCGCCTTAAATGATGTTATTATGGAATATCTTTGGCTGTAGTGCAAAGATGAATGATTTCTGAAGAAGAATATCTTTGGCCCAGTAGTGCAAAGATGAGCAGTGTTTAGATGAACACGATTAATCGATGAATATCTTTGGGCCCAGTAGTAAGAAAGATGAATATTTGATTCGAGATATATATCGATTGATGTTCTGAGGATAAAAGATGAGCGATGAACTTTAAAATTCATATATAGAAGATAGTAGTAGTGCATTCTCTACTTAACTCTTCTAATGAATTATTATTTCATTGCGAATATTGATTTAAAACTTGTTGTCTATGTATTCTATTAGATTTTTTTCCTGTTGAAGACTAATGATAATTTGTTGTATATTATCTTAGTCATAATATTCTTTTTGGGCTAGTTGAGCTCACCATTTTCCCTTTTGTTCCATTTTTCTTCTCGGGAGGCGAGAATATAAGCGAGTGTTTGAAGCCTGGGGTATGGAATGAAAGTTCTAGAGAGAGTTGTTTAGTAGTCCTCACCATTTTTGTAAAATAATATATCAATAAATGTGATGAGGATTTATCTCGAGTATAGATATTGTTGCAGAAGATAATATTTGTATTCAAACTCACAGCTTTTATTGTTGTAATAATAAAGTTGTAGTTGTTTCTGTACCATGTATTGACAACTCAGAATGGGTGATGTATACCTATTTTGGGGGCGTTACATTATATCTTTGTATTGAGAGATCATCTGAATAGTTAAGATACAAATATGAGTCTAAATATTCAGATAATCTCTTACTACAAAGATGCATGATGTTAAGATACATTAAAATTTAAGTTGTTAAGATGCATTAAGATGCAATTAAACACCACCTTAATGATAAAAAAAATACAAAAAGCTACCTACCTACATAAAGAAGAAGAGTATTGTTGGATCGACTAACCATATGTAAACTTTAGAATTAAAATTATGGTCCTTAACACTAATATACAACAATTAGAAAGTATTTACAAAAATAAAACACACATAAAATAATTACAAAAATAACAAAACACAATATATTATGATTCCTAAAATCACGTATCATTAACTCCCACACGTCAGTTATTTTCCTTTCATATTTGTAACCAACCTCACCTAAATTCAAGAATCGAGAAAATCAATCGGAGAAGATGATCAACGCCAAATCAATCGGAGAAGACAAGATCTTGTATCGGAGAAGAAGAAGTTTTCGTCATCGCTACGACACACCACCGAGATCGGAGAAGACGAAGCTTTTCGTCATGCGACACACCACCGCAGATAATCTTGATCTCTAAGAAGAAAAGCGTTGTCGTGGATTTAATTTGTAAGATCGAAAATAGCATACAAAATCAACGCCGCCTTCAAGATCGTAAACCAAAAACAAGGTTGCAGTTGATTGTTGAATACAAAATCAACATCAGCTTCGATTCAAATACTGTGGTATGTAAGTTTAAAACTTATAAGCATATAGATACTTATAGTTACTACGAATTCTTTCTTAAGTTTTTCGAACTTAAATTGTCACAAAGTTTGAATCTTTGAATGTTGTGCTTTGCAAAATGTATTTGAAAACATGTTTTATATTATGGTTACTAAGGTTATATAAATTAGTTCTTGCTCAATGTTGGTTTGTTCTCGATTATTTTGTATTAGTTCTTCGTGTAACATTATACCGCCTAATGATGTCTTAGTTCTTGACTAATGCTATTTTAGTTCTTGTATAATATTACTAATTAATCTTTGACTTGAGTTCTTGACTAATGCCGATTTGGTTACTATGTAATATTATATTGATTCTTGATAAATCTTGACTTGTTTCTCGTGTAACACTATAATGGTTATTGACTAATTTCGAATTAGTTCTTGATAAAATTATTATATCTTCGACTTGGTTCTTGTGTAAAAATATTATTTTACTGACTCGTACCGACTTGATTCTTGAATAATGCAAACTTAATTCTTTGCGATGATTAATTGTTTCTTGTATTATTGGTTGATGAAGCATATTAATGTACACTTCTACTTATGTTTTTATATTAATGGTTACTTGTTAGCCAAATTGGTTACATTCTTACAAAAGTCCGCTTTAGTTGGTAACAAATAAATTATCTTGGTTGTTTTTATTGTAAAATGCAAGGAAACCCCTATTTTTCTTGGTTGTTTTAGTTCTTGATTAATCTTGATTGATTCTTGTGTAACATTATATAGTTCTTGAATATTCTTTGAGAAGTTCTTTGTGTAAAATTATAATGGTTACTCAATAGGTCGAACAGTTCTTGTGTAAAATTATAATGTTATATTCTTTTTTGTAATTGTTTCATTTATATGGATGTTACTTATCGACTACATTGTATTGGTTACATGGACTAATAGTAACCAATACATCAAATTTGATGTTTGGACTAATAGTAACCAATACACCTTTTAAGTACATATTGATATTTTTTATATTATTTGTTTTTCTTTGTAAAATCTTTGTCAAATATGTTTTATGTTATGGATACTAAGTAAATATATGTTAGTTCTTGTCTAACTGGATTTGGTTAGTTTATAATCTTTCGACTTGTTTCTTGTGTAATATTACCATGGTTACTACATAATATTACTATGTTTTATATCTTGATTTTTTATATTGATGGTTACTTGATTAACTACATTTGGTTACCTTTATACACTGTTAGTCTTTAATTTGTAACAAAGTCATTCTTGATTATTTTGGTTGTAAAATGAATGTAAAAATATTTTTATAATCTTCGCTACTAATTACATATATCTTGGTTACTGTATAATGTGTATTTAGATACTGAAAGGTGTTTATTTGGTTACTCTATTATGTTATTGAGTTTTATAATTGTTTATTTTATATTGGTAGTTACTTATTGACTACATTGGTTACCTTCATACAACTGTTAAATATTGGTTGTTGTATACTATTTAATTCGTTACTGAGATAATGTTTATTTGGTTGCGTTGATAATTTGGCAATTTTCTCATCAAGTTTGGAGTGTCGAATTTTGGCATTTTTGAGCCTAATTTCATTGGAAAGCGGGTCAACGATCAAAAGTCACCAGCTTTGCTGGTGAACTGCATGGTTTTTTGGTCGAATTCCATCATTTAGGCCTTCAAATTTGCATGTAAAAATTTGGTTTATTTTCTGGTTACTAATATTATGTAATTTGGTTACTGTCTAATATTGATTTGGTTACTTTATAATGTTTATTCAGTTGTTAAACAATGGAGACCGATAAAGAAATCAATACAACAAATCTAATTGTTTATGAGGAATATATAATTGTTTACTGTTAGTAACCATTAACCACATGGTTGGTAACATTTTTGATGGTGTACAGTAACCAAAATTGATGTTGATTAATATTTTTATTTTTGATTCCATCATGAGTTATCAATATAAAGTAAACATATACAAGCTTTATAATGTCTTGATACAATCTTATAATTATCTCGTTACTAACAAGCTACTAACTATCTATGATAATTATCTCGTTACTAATAAGCTTGTAGATAAATAGGACACTCACACATATACATTTAACAATTAATGTTTGTTCGATACATGCTTGTAAATATCCGTTTACTAATAAAGAACTATAATGTAACATAATAAAACAAGAACTATATAATTATATGATAAGAACGAACATGTTTTAATGGTAGCCAAAATGAAACATCATGTAATGAAATTAGGTTTAAGCAATCCATGTATACTATAACCATAATGTAACATAATAAAACAAAGAACTATATAATTATATGATAGTAACCATAACATGTTTTAATGGTAACCAAAAGCGAAACATCATGTAATGAAACCCAGTTTAGCAATCCATGTATACTAAACAATTACATATTAACCGTAATAAAAAAATAAAAGTATCGAAATCCCACATTGAGGACACAATAATAATAGCCAAACCATAAGGTAACAAAGAATCAAAACATAATAAAGAAGTAACCAAATAGTTATATGAAAATAACCAGAATATGTAAGATGTGTTTGTGGAAATGGAAGTAGAAATAGAATAACATAAACCTTGTAGAATATATTTGAAGGAATTTACAAAAATAATACATCAATGTATACTAAGCAAATACATGGTTTATTATGACTTGGGTTTATTATTTACAAAAATAATACATCCACAAACTAATGATGCCTTAAACTTCTTCAACTGTCTTGGGTTCAATTTCTTGGTAATAATGTCGACGGGAACTTCCATGTCACACCAATATATAACTTTTTCAATGAATTTTCTATTGCATTCCCCATAAGAAAGATTCCATAAATCGCAAATAAAAAAATCAAATTTACACAAATCATTAGTAACCAAATATAAACAATATTTATATCATAAACAGTTTACCAAACAAATACATTGTAACCAAAACAACATATAACAGTAACCAAAATCTCAATTGAGAGAAAAAGAATGGTATCCAAATCATAAGCTAACAAAGAATAAAAAAATATACTAATGAAGTAACCAAACAGGTTATATGTTAGTAACCAAAACATATATTAATGGTAACCAATACATAAACAACATATAGATTCAAACAAAGTTTAGTCAACCCATATATTAAGCAAATATATCAGAACCGCAACAACAAAAACAAGTAAGCAAAATTCCAACTCAAGAAAACAAAAATAGAATCCAAATCGAAACTAATAAAGAACAAAAACATACTAAATAAGTAACCAAATATTTATATGATAAGAACTAAAACATGTTTTAATGGTAACCAATACATAAACAACATACGTACACCAAAATCGGTTTAGTCAACCATGTATACTAAGCAAATAAATGGAAACCATAACAACATAAAAAAAAAACCAAAATACCAAATCAAGGTAACAAACATGGTATCCAGAATCTCAAGCTAACAAAGAACCAAAACATAATGCGTAAGTAACCAAACAGGTTATATATGATAAGATTATTTTTTTATTGCTTGACGTAGCTACAACGTAAGCATTACATCAAGCCCCCATAAATTAGTCTAAGTATACTAAACAACATGTAGTCCAAACTCAGTTTAGTCAATCAATGTATACTAAGCAAATACATTATAACCAAAATAACATATAAAAGTAAACAAACCATGTTTTAATGGTAACCAACACATAAACAACATGTAGACCAAACCCAGTTTAGTCAACCAATGTATACTATGCAAATACATCAGAACCAAACCAACATATAAAAGTAACCAAAATCCCAATTGAGAGAAAAAGAATGGTATCCAAATCATAAGGTACTGTAAAGAATAAAAAAATATACTAATGAAAAAACCAAAAGTTATATGTTAGTAACCAAAATATATATTAATGGTAACTAATACATAAACAATACGTATAAACAGTTATATGTTAAGTAACCAAAATATATATTAATGGTAACCAATACATAAACAACATGTACACCAAAAACCGGTTTAATCAACCATGTATACTAAGCAAATACATGGTAACCATAACAACATAAAAAAGTAACCAAAATACCAAATCAAGGTAACAAAAATGATATCCGAATCACAAATTAACGAAAGAACTCAAAACATAATGCGTAAGTAACTAAACAGGTTATATGATAGTAACACTAACAAAATTTAAATTAACACACCTTTTAAAAATTATATGATAATAGAACAACATGTATGCTTTCTGATCCAAAACCTTCTTTTCACTAAAATGAACAACCTGTGAATCAACAAGTGCAACAAAAGTAAATTAAAAAATAATTAACTAATTAATTTACGCCACCAAAAAAAGAAGACTAATCAGTAGAAAAAAAATAAAATATTAGTAGAAATATCAGTACAAAAAAGAAAAAAAAATATCAGCCCTAATTAATAGAAAAAAAGAAGACTAATTAATTAATGATGAATATGAAGAAAAAGAAGAAATACCAGTAGAAATACCAATACAAAAAGAAGAAGAAATATCAGTAGATGAAGAAATATTAGATGAAAAAATATCAGTAGATGAAGAAATACCAGTAGATGAAGAAGAGGACGACGACGAGTTGAGAGATCCTGGTGTCATTGACGACGATTTTGCGCATGCATGAAGAGAGGAGGACGACTTGACAGTGGATTTGAGATGAGAGAGATAGAGGCGGTAGAGGAGAGAGAGAAGTAGTAAAGGAAAGAGAAATATTAATGGAGAATAAGCGAGATCGGATCAAGGAAAATTAAACTAATTTGCCAGTGTCCACAAATAATATTAACCCTTTAAATTAAGGACTCCTAATATAATTAGTATTGTAAATATATATGATAAATTGTCATATTTTTGTAATTATTTTATAACTGTATGATTTTTGTAATTACTTTTATAAATGTACTAGTATATATAATTTATCCTTAAAATTAATATAAATTTTTCTATAAATATCGGTTTTGCCAAAAACAAAAGAAGTAAAAATGAACTAAAGAATACCAACATAACTGATAATGACTTAATAAAATTAAAATGTATTTATATCAAATACATAAAAAAAAAAAGAGACAATATTTTTTTGAAAAGTATTATATTATTCTTGAAACAAATGGAGCACTAAACCAAAGTATGTTTGGAAACGGCACATCGTCAATTCGTGGATGCGTGCCAATCCATCTCTCTCTCTCTACTGAATTATGAATAGGACTCCTCAATAATTGATCCCTACTCGTTTATTGGCCAAACAGCCCAAAAGAAGTTTGTTGATTAGCAATTTGACGAAATTGAATTGAAAGGGTGTATAAGAAAAGATAAAATAATTTTAAGTGGTATATTTCTTAATTTTTATTTATTTTATGTAATTATAATTTAATTCAGCTGAAAATTATGAAGTTGAATTGCGACTCACGTAAAATAAATTAAGATGAAATTATTTTTAATTCTTACATATCTCATGTATATATACATAGTGCAATCATAATTCAGTTGAAAATTTTAAAATTAAATTGCGATATAAGATAAAATAAATTAAAATACGTACGTCGTAATCATAATTCAGTTAAAAAATTTCTTAATTTATAGCATAACTCTAATAATATTATTGGTTATTAGGAAGAAAACAAAAGATGTGATGAATGGAATGACGTAAATAGGGTTAAGTCTAGATCGATCATATGCATATCCCAAGAGAATAGAAGTATAACATATTCATTTTCATTTAAAAAACAAACACACAACATGGGCATAGTCAAAGCTGGACAAGTGCCTTAATTACAGGATCAAGTTTGTAAAATAATTGAACAATCTCATCTTTATATTAAAATATTGGACATGACTTCAATTTTTTTTAAAAAAAATAGAACTTTGCACATACTCTCATAAAAATGGTTAATATTTTATGGAATTAAGACCGACTTATTGTATAGAAATTAGTACTAAACTATGATAATCATAATTAATTAGAATAATGTTAAGAGTTTGAAATTTTTGATCTCAAATATACATGTTACTTTGACATTTACATCAAATTTTATATTTCATGCAAGCAAATGATATTTTTAGAGTTTAACAAAGGCTCACATAGGATAGGCCCAATAATCACTAGGCCAGAAGGAAAGTTTCATTTGCTACTGCCCTGGTAAAACAAGGTCCTTTACATAAGTATACAATATTTAAAAAGTAATTACACTATTAGTGCACTCATAAAATATTTACATAATTAATACATTTTCTATATTTATTTACAATATTAGTGCAATTAGGATTCCTTAATTCAGGGAATTAGTATAGGATTCAATTCATAATAATAAGGAAACCTAAAATCAAGGAGAAATAACTACCATAATTAATAATTCAAATTCAAATATCTTAGATCTAACAAACAAAACAAATTCAAATTCAAATTCAAATTCAAAAATAATAATTTAAATTCAAATATTCCAAGTTTGGTAACGTTATCTTCCTCTTCCCTTCACGGCCATCATCTTCCTCCTCCCATTCATTCGTCGCTTCAACACCACGGACGTACCATAACATATTATTACGATTTAATGAATGTTGATTTAATCCAGTAAATTAAAAGGAGAATAAGATAAATTTTAGTGCGGTTGGTATCCAAATATTTATACAAAGGTAACCATTTTAGTTTTTGTGAAGAATCAATAGAAATTCGGGCTTGATTGGTAACCAAAACTTTCAAAGGTAACAATTTTAGTTTTTGTTGGTTACATTTTGTATTAAGGTTTGGCTACCAATCAAGATTATGAAAAAAAAATCTATAATAGATTTTTTATAATTAATTTGCAAACCAATAAAACTGAATTGGTTACCTTTGTATTAAGTTTTGTCTACCAATTGCATTACAAAAAAAAATCTACAATAATCTTTTTTTAATTAATTGGTAACCCAATAAAACTGAATTGATAACATTTGTATAAAGTGTTAGCTACCAACTGCACTATTAAATAAAAAAAATTTATAATTGATTTTTTAAAAATAAATTAGAAACCTAATAACATTGAATTGGTTAACTTGGTATGAATGTTTGGCTACCAACTGTACTATAAAAAAAATCGCAAAAAATCGCAGGTGTAGATGTGCAGGATGACGTTAATGGTGTGGATAAACATCATCTCCACTGGATCACTAAAAGAATTATTACTTAAACTTCCTTGATCACCTCCACTGGAAAATTCTTCCGTAACATTGTACTCTGAATCAGTGTCATCAATTATGATATCATTCTCTGGTTCAAAAAACATAGCATCTATGAACTCTGGAAGTGGCTCGATCACTATGTCCAAATCTGCTAAATGGCAATAATTTCGACCTGTGCCAATATCTGTGCCCACGACAAATTTTATGGATGATTATCGCCGCCATCGAGTGTCCGATTTCAAGGCGGCGTACCGACGGATGGCAAGTGTGAGACCCCAGATTTTATCAATAAAGATTTAAATTTTGTCGAAATAATTTTTAATATTATGGTGTGAATTTGAGATAATATTATAGTTGTGGGTAGTATTTATAAATTTTTTGCAAAGTATCTGAAGTGGTTATATTATATTCGATTGGTCGGGGAATATTAGGTTTGAAGAGGAATATTCGTGATATAACTACCAATCATTGGTGGACCCCATAATGTAATTATTTTCGGATCGAGAAAACGACAAAAATATTTTATGAAATAACTATGAAGTTTTACCGTTGACATCTTGTTGAACTACTTAGTAGTAAAAAAGTGCGAAGACGTGTGGTTGCGACAAGAAAGACACCAGATTGATTATCGACGCTTATGTGTGAAGTCACTCGGTTTGATTCCATTATCACGATTAATAATATGAATTATTATAAGCGATAATGACGTTTTTGTTTTATTCAGTATTATTAACGTAATAAAATGTAAACATCTTTTATATATAAAAATGTAATACTTTATTAAAGTTATTCTATAAATAGAATATATTATATTTTATTACGCATAGTGTTGATAGTGTTTTTGATAGTGTTGCGATAAGTGTTTCAGATAGTAAAATATTTTTATATAAATAGAATATATGATATTTTATTTAAAAGATTTTGCTTTAAATATGGACCGTCGATTTAAGTAAATCAATCTGGAATGATTCATGGATTAATTACTATGCATTCTATTTCCCTATAAATGTAAGCTCATTCCTTCATTATTTTCTTACTTAATTCACTAAAACTCTGTAGAGAGAAATTATAGAGAGGTTTATATAGAGAAAATCTATAGAGAAAGAAGAAGAGTATTCGGCACTTCACTACTTTGATATCCAAATGTCTTTTTACAGTAAGGGTATTATTTGTTGTAATTCGTAAGGGTGTTATTCTTTCTTATTCATGAAGAGAACTTCGTTATTCCATTCATTATTATTCTCTTTGGAATAAATCAGTATACGCGGAATCCCCTATACTTGGTGATCTTCTTTCGTTATTCCATTCTTTATTATTACATTGGAATATCCCGTCTCGTGTGTTTTACAGGATTCGGTTCCATTGTTTATTATTCCGCATTTATTATTCTCGTTGGAATATCCTCATCTCGTGTGTTTTACACCGGATTCGGTTCCATTGTTTATTATTCAAACATTTATTATTCATTCATGGATCATCCTCGATTGTGGATTTCACGACCGGTTCCGTTATTATTATTCTATGGAATAACCTCGTCATGCCAAGTACCGCATTTACGTGGTGATTTCTTTTGTTATTCCATTCTTTATTATACCCGGTTGGTTAAAACTTTGACTTTATACTCCATGAAATTAGTAGAATATCTTTGATATTTACGTTTCATCCAAAGATATCTTTTCATGGAAATATTCTTCCGATTATTCTTGAATTTTACTCTACAAAACGAGATCATGTCGACAATTTGGACGTTAATAATTCCCGGATTAAATAATTCTTGAACTTGTTTTATTGAATTATTATGTCATTGTCATCATCCTCACGATATATTATGTTATCTTCGCTTACGCATGCGTAGATGAACTTAGTATGATTATGACTGAGGATCATTCTAAGTATAATCGTGGCTTGTTATAAATGATGTGATAAAAGTCCTCGGTGGCACCGTAATGCAAGAATGGATAGTTTTTGGTATGATTATGACTGAAGGGGTGATTCGGTAAGATAGTCATGACCATTGATAATTTGATGAAAATCCTCGACCGTGTAGTACAGTGGATGATTAGATATTGTGGTTTATTCATTAATCTCGAGTCTTAATGATAAAAATTTATGAAAACCTTTTAAAACCTAAAAGATAGTAGACTTTATTTTCTACTTGACTCTTTTTAATGGATTTCACATTCATTATAGCTTAAACCGGTTGTCTATTGTATTTTATCGTTTAATAACATTGTTCAAGGCTAATGATAATTTATTCTCGCATTATCTTAGTCATAATATTTCTTATTGGGCTAGTTGAGCTCACCCTTTCTTTCACCGCTTTCTTCGTGAAATGAGAATATAAATTTGGGACGAGTCGGGAAAAGAGTGATGGTCTAGAAGATAAGATTAGTAGTCCTCACTATTCTCGTTAAATAGTGTGACAATAAATGTAATGAGGACTCCTTGAGTATGGATATTGTCTAAATGACAATATTCCTATTAGAACTCTCGGTTTATGATATCGTATGTTACTTGACTGGATGTATAATTAAGTTTGTATTTGAATTTATGTACTACGTATGTAAGTGGCTTACCCAAGATGGGTGACGATACCCAATTTTGGGGCGTCAAGAAGGACTTCACACCCCGACGTGGTGACAATCTATTTCGGAAGGATTCGTCGACGGATGAGTTCATGAAGATTCACGATGAGAGAAGGACTGTAATTTATTTGATAGTTTGGTAGAGATATTAATTACTTAATTTACTAAGTAAACCAATATTAATCCGCTAAATAAAAAAATCCTAATTGCATACTAATTCCTTAAATTAAGGAATCATAATTGCACTAATATTGTAAATAAATATAAGAAGTGTATTAATTATATAAATATTTTATGAGTGCACTATTGTTGTAATTATTTTTAAAAATGTAATAGAATATGTAATTCATCCTAAAAACAAACAAACCCTAATGATGATAATATGCTAATGCTGGCCCAATAAATCTCAAGCTTAAGGTTAAAACCCACTCCAGCCTATCTACCTTAAATTCATTCATGAAAAATTATGCTTGGAGTTTTAAAATTATAAAATCGTTTAATTCTTTTTCCATATGATGTTTTGATATTTTTACTTGAGAGAGACCTTATACAATCAATAAATTATGTGTCAAAATAGCAAGCCTCTATTTTCCACGACTGTAGAAGGAAAAGAAAAGAAAAATGCTACCATTTTATTATTAGCGAAAAAGTAGTCTATCCAAACAAAAGTACTAATAATATTTTTTTTAAAAAAAAATTACATGAATTAAATCAATTTTAGATTTTAAGATTTTAAAAAGTCAAAAATGGACATTTTTTGCGAAATGAAAGGAGAAATTTTTCAATGATATTCAATGTTGTGACGATCTATAACTCAAATATAATCAAATTTTAAAAACGAAGAAGGTTGCAACCCCATATATTTAGGCCTGCAAACCGAATTTTGTCGAATTCGAACACTATTAATAGAATTCGAACATGTTCGAGTAACATGATCGAACTAGCAACCATAAGTTCGATCGTTAGCTGTTCGTGAACATTATTGAGTTCAAGAACATAGTCGAACATGATCGAGTTCGCGAAAGTTTACGAACAAATACTCGTGAAAATAGTATGCACACAAGTCAATCATGTTTGATGATAAATCATATACTTTGTAATAATTTTATTTATTTATTAATAAAATAATTATTTAATTAAAGACTTTTAATTTATCTGCATAGTGTTATTTTATAATATGTGATAAACCCATAATTTTGATTAATACTTTTAGAATCATGATGATGATCATGCTAATGAGATCAAAATTCTTAGATAGCTCACAAACTAAAATGGTTCCCGATCGTTGTTACTAAAAATGGATTAATGAATCCGGATAGATTGGTATATATGTAAGACCCCAGCTTTTATAAATAAAGATGAATTTTCTATAAATATTATTTTTGAATATTATGGAATAAATTTGATATAATGTTATAGTTGTGGGTAATATTTATAAATTTTGCAAAGTAAGCAAGTTGTTATATAAAATATTCGTTTGGTAGGGGAATATTCTTTTGTCGGGAAATATTCGTACGACTACTCAATTATTAGTGGACCCCATTAATGTAAGTAGTATTGTCGTAGTTAGAAAACGACAAAATTATCTTTCTATAAAAATAACTACGGAGGTGTTACCGTTAAAAGCGTTGAACTACCCAGTGGTAAAAGTAAAAGAATGTCGGCGTGGTTGACAAGAAGACACCAGATTGATTATTGATGCTTACGTGAGAAGTCACTTTATTATACTCAATTATTCTTCATGAAGAATTCACGCGATCATATCTCTTATAATATTAATTCAATTATTGTCACAAGATCATCTCATATAATATGTTATATTATTAATTGAGACGACAAGTTATAAATGATTAATAATTGTTGAAAGATTAAAAATGTGTTGATTAAAAATAAAATGATTTGTGGTAATATTTATTCAATCCTTGATGTATATAAAGAGTCCATTATGAGACGTTTGTGGTAAGTTTGATTATTTTTTATGGGGGCCCATATGTCATCATCTAAGAGTCTCTTCAATAATAGTAATTACCTTTGTGAATAGTAATTACCTTCACAATAGTAATTACCCTTCGCAAATAGTAGTTGTTCCTTCAATATTACCAAGAGTTAATCGCTTCTTCTTGATTGTTCCAAGGGTTAATTACCTTTCATGAAATAAGTAGTTGTCTCTTCAATATTACCAAGAGTCATTTTGACCCTTCGTTAAGACTCAAGAGCCACCCTCGCTTTTTTATATAAATAGAAAGCTCATTCCTTCATTATTTCTTACTTAATTCACCGAAAATCTTGAGAGAGAAACTATAGAGAGAAAGAAGAAAAGTATTTCGCTACCTCACTTTTCCAATATTCGGTTCTTCTAAGGTAGGAATATTATTTGTTGTAATTCGTAAAGGGTGTTATATTTTCTTATTCATGAAGAGAATCGTTGTTATTCCATCGCTTATTATTCTTGCTGGAATAACCTCGTATAACGTGGTTTACCCTATACTTGGTGACATTCTTCTATTATTCTCATTGGAACACACCTGCACTGGTTCCGCCTTTTTATTATTCTGTCGAAATATCCCGCTCGTGTTTTACACGGCACTGGTTCCATTTTTTATTATTCCGCCTTTATTATTCTCGCTTAATATCACATCTCATGCTTATACGTAGGACCGGTTCCATCATTTATTATTCAAGATTTATTATTCTCGTTGAACATCCCGTCGGTGTGAATTTCACCCGACCGGTTCCGTTATTATTATTCATTGGAATAACTCGCCTGTGCGATCTATCGCATGCATGGTGATTTCTTTTGTTATTCCATTCTTTATTATACTCGGTTGGTTAAAACTTTGACTTCTATACTCCATGAAATTAGTAGAATATCCTCGATATTTGCGTTTCATCCAAAGATCTTTTCATGGAAATATTCTTCCGATCATTCTTGAATTTTACTCTACAAAACAAAGATCATGCCGACAATTTGGGACGTTAATAATTCCCGGATAAAATAATTCTTGAACTTGTTTTATTGAATTCTTATATCATTGTCATCATCCTCATGTTTATATTATGTTGAAAGTCATCTGGCCAGAGAGTGCATAGATGGACTTGGTATGATTATGACAGAGACTATTTGGTGTAATCACGACCGTAATGTTACAAATGATGTGATGAAAGTCATCTGCGGTATTCAGAAAGGCATAGATGAACTTGGTATGATTATGACCGAGAGACTATTCGGTGTAATCATAACCGTAATGTTACAAATGATGTGATAAAAATCCTCAAATGGTAGTAGTGCATTGATGGATGCTTGTTGGCATGATCATGACTATTAATGAATACACAACTATTCTCGCCCAGTAGTGCATGAATAATTGTGGTCGTGATACTAAAGAATATCCTTGGTCAGAAGTAAGTGGGTGATTCGATGATGTGGAATATTTATTATAGCCGAAGTCTCAAATTTATAACAATGATGATGAAAAACCTTTAAAATCATAAAAGATAGTAGATTTTATTTTCTACTTGACTCTTTTAATGGATCATTGGTTCATTGTAGTTAAACTTGATGTTCATTATATTTTATCATTTAACATAACAGTTGGAAGCTAATGATAATTTATTCTCGCATTATCTTAGTCATAATATTTCTTCGAAAGCTAGTTGAGCTCACCCTTTCTTTCACCGCTCTCTTCGTGAAATGAGAATATAGCCGGGACTCTAGCCTGGGAACGGAGTAATGGTCCAGAGGATAAGATTAGTAGTCCTCACTATTCGTGAAATAGTGTGATAATAATTGTAATGAGGACTCCTTTTGAGTTTGTATAATATCTAGTATACAATATTTGTATTCAAACTCACGCTTTATGTCGATTGTACACGCACGTTATATTAAGTAAGTTGTATTTAAATTATATACCATGTATCCGACTACCCAAGATGAAAGTGATGTATACCTAATTTTGGGGCGCCACAACAGTATCGAGCTTAGGATATGATCCCTGCTAAGATGTGAGAATAGTACTTAGGAGGGAGAGACGGGGAATACCTTCATTTAGTATGACCTACCTAAGTTTATGCTTTATTTTATTGGTCGGTCGCCGTAATATAGAGATAAATTGTTACTTGTCAATTAACCTTTTGTTTTGTGGCAAGATCTCAAAATGACATCCGAGAATGTTGAGAATAAGAATGGAGCACAAAGCGATCGTTGATTCACCACATATCAATAATCGTGATAATGTGCATCGTGAAGGCGATAATCCTCATGCAAACAACAACACTAACCAAATGATGAATGATCAAATGTTCGGAGGCTTTATGCAATTTATGCAACAAAGAAAGAGAGCGACTCTCGCCCAAAACGTAGGTGGAAACACTGAAACTCTCAGGCGGTCACCGCTAAACAATTCAAGGAGCCTGGGACCACCGGCGTTTAAGGGAGAGCCAAAACCACTTCGCGGAAGCATGGATAAAGCAGATTACCAAGATATTTGATGTCTTGGGATGCTCCGAGGAGCAAAAAGTTCCCTTCACGCTTTTACGTCAAGGCGGGAGAGGATGACATTGGTGGAAATCCAGAAACGTACTCAACCTCATTGTCAGATCAAGATATCTTGGGAGAAGTTCCAGAGTCGTTTCAACGACAAATACTTTCCCGAAAGTATTCGCCACATGAAGGAGGTGGAGTTTATCAAGTTCGAACAAAATAATACGATCGTGGTCGCAATACGAGGCAAAATTTTATGAGTTATCACGGTTCAGGCCCCACTTGGTGGATAATGAAGAGAGAATGGCGCGAATGTTTTAAGAGGTTTGAAGTCGGAGATACGCCAACATCTTATTTCTCATAAACCGTGTTTGTATTCAGATGTTGTTAAATATGGCTCGATTAGTGGAGTAGCGATAACGAGTCAACGCAACTAAAAAAGAGAGAAATTTAAAAAAATTATAATACCAACATGAGAGTAGTCATCAAGCGGTGACAACAAGCGTGAGAGGAATCAATAAAGCGGATATGGTAACCACTTCGGTGGTAATCGAGGCCAAAACAATAAGAATGGACATTTCAAGAAAAGGAGATTCAACAATGATGGAAAGACGTCAAGACCAAAGACCGTTGTTAAGGAAGGAGAAAGACCACCTATCATATGCTTCAAATGCGGAGGAGAGGGACACATCATCCGAATCTGCACACGCCGCCCAAAGCATGTTATAATTGTGGAAGAGAAGGTCACTTAGCTCGATTTTGTTGCCATCAAGACAAATTCAACTAGGATGGAGGCACCAAAGGCCGTCCAGAGAAAAGTCAAAACCTAGAAAGTGCAAGGGAGAAGCGTTTGTTGTGACCTCCCAGAGAGCAAGGAACCCGAATGAGGTCATCACGTAAGCTTATCATAAACTCTAATGAAGTCTATACTTTATTTGATAACTGGGTTCTACCCATTCTTTTATTTCTCCTACTTGCGCTCATCGATTAAATTTGACTCAGGAGAAAATAGACTTTGACTTATCTGTGGAAACTCCGTTGGGAGAAACCTTCATTACATCCATCGCTTATAAGTCTTGTTTGGTTCAAATCGGCACCCTCACATTACCGTCGATCTTATTTCATTAAAAATACTTGCATTTGACGTGATTCTAGTGGATTGATTGGTTAACTACTTATCATGCAAAAATTGATTGTTTTCGTAAGGTTGTTAGTTTTCATATTCCTAATCAACCTATTATGCTAATTCAAATGACCAAACCATTAAAATCAATCACGGCCATCTCAAGGCATAAAGCTATTTGTTTATTGAAAAACGGATGTCAAGCTTTCTTAGCTCACGTCACGATTTAAACAAAAATACGCGGCTTTTGAACGATATTTCTATTGTTAATAAATTTCCGACGATTCCTCAAGAACTTTCTGGCCTACCCCGAGCGTGAAATTAAATTTTGTATCGACTTGAACCCCAGACAAAACCTATCTCCAAAGCCTCTCGATCGAATGGCTCTATTGAACTTCGAGGAGTTAAAGACCCAACCGCAAGAATTATTAGACATTGGCTTTATTCGTCTAGTACTACTTCTCCTCGGGGTGCTCCCTGCTCTATTCGTGAAGAAGAAAGATGGGAGTATGCGACTTTGTATTGATTATCTGGAGTTAAATCATGTCACCATCAAAAATAGGTATCCATTGCCACGTATTGATGACTGTTTAACTAGTTGCAAGGAGCCAAATTCTTTTCAAAGATCGATCTTCGTTAGGATATCACCAATTGAAGATTAGAACCACGACATTCCAAAGACGGCTTTGAGAACCCTGCAGACGGGCATTATGAATTTCTAGTCATGTCCTTTGGATTGACTAATGCCCCGCCGCCTTCATGGATATGATGAACCGAGTATTCAAGGAATATTTAGATCACTTTGTGGTCGCGTCTTTATTGATGACATCCTTATTTATTCCAAAAGCCGTGAAGATCATGAAAGCAACACTTGAGGTCGACACTCCAAAAGCTTCGTGAATATAATCTTTATGCCAAGTTGAAGAAATGCGAGTTTCGTGAAGAAGTAGCATTCCTTGGGCACGTGGTATCAAGTCATGGAATATCCGTTGACCCAAAGAAAGATTAAAGCTATTCAAAGTCGGGAACAACCTAAATCAAATGATCAAGACGTAGCTTTCTCGGTTTAATTGGTTATTATCGGAGATTCGTGGAAGGATTTTCTCGAATCGCTACTCCAATGACTCAATTGACTCGAAAAGATACAAAGTTCTATTGGAGCGAAGAATGTGAGAAGAGTTTTCAAGAACTCAAGAGAGACTTATTTCAAGACTGTTATGACAATAATACCATCCGCTCTTGAGGATTTGTCATCTACTGATGATGCTTCTGCAAAGGGTTGGGATGTGTTCTCATGCAACATGGAAAAGTTATAGTTTATGCCTCGCGACAACTCAAAGAATATGAGAGGAATTATCCTACTCATGATCTAGAGTCATAAACAAGTATCTTCAGACTTAAAATTTGGAGGCATTACTTGTATGGGGAGAAAGTGGAGATCTTTACGGATCATAAAAGCCTCAAATATTTCTTCACTCAAAAGGAACTCAACATGCGACCACGACGTTGGCTTGAATGCTGAAAGATTATGATCATACCATCCAATACCATCCTCGAAAAGCGAACGTGGTAGCCGACGATTGAGTAGAAGATCATATGCAAGCACGAAGGCGATATTGTCAACGCAAAGGCCCATTTTGTGTGACTTGCAAAGGATGGAGATAGAGTTAAAGACTCGAGGACGCGTGTGATGATAGCGAGTATACGAGTAGAACCGACTTTAATCGATAAAGTTAAAAGCGCGCCAAGCTGCTGCACACGAGCCGGCGCGTATGAGGAAGAAAGTGCACGAAAGGTGCTACGCCAAGCAAGAATCGATGAAGAAGGAATACTTCGAGTCAACTCTGCACTTTGTGTTACTAACGACCTCGATTTAAAGTATAATATCATGATGGAGGCGCACAACACACCATTTGCAATCCATCTCCGGAGTACCAAAATGTATCATGATATTAAATGCTATAAATTTTGGTGGAGCAATATGAAGAGAGAGATAGAGCTATTTATCTCAAGGTGTCTAACTTGTCAACGAAAGTTAAAGCGGAGCATCAAGTACCAAAAGGTCCATTGCAACCACTTGAAATTCCGTAATGGAAGTGGGAGCACATTACCACGGATTTCATATCGGCCTTCCTAAGGTTTCTCAAGGCATTGATGCGATTTGGGTCATTGTTGATAGATTGACCAAGTCCGCTCATTTCTTACCGACACGAGAAACTTATACACTTGAACGCCTTGCTCAGATATATACATAAACGAGATTGTAAGATCGCATGGTACGCTTGCAAGATCCATAGTTTCGATCGAGACCCAAGATTCACTTCACGATTTTGGGTTAGTTTGCAAAAAGCTACGGGCATGACTTACGATTTAGCTCTCAAGATATCATCCTCAGACGGACGGGACAATGGAGAGGAATATTCAAACTCAAGATCTATTAAGACTCGTGGTCCTTGATTTCAAGGGAGTTGGGACAAGTTCTTACCATTGGTGGAGTTTTCCTACAACAACAGCTTATCAAGCAAGTATTGGCATGACTCCATTCAAGCGTTGTATGGAAGAAAGTGTCGTTTCTCCAAAGATCTTTGGGATGAGGTGGGTGAAGCAACGTTGTTGGGACCGGAGTTGGTACGTATGACTACTTTTAAAAGATTCAAACGATCCGACAACGATAAAAACCTCACAAAATCGATAAAAGAGTTATGCCGATCTTCATCGAAAGGACGTGGAATTCGATATGAGAGATCGTGTGTTGTCATAAGAGTTGCTCCATGGAAAGGAGTTACAAGATTTGGAAAGAGAGGAAAACTTAATCCTCGATTCATCGATCCATTTTTAATCCTCGATCGAGTAGGAATCGTGGCCTATAGACTCGCCTTTCCGCCAAATATGTCTCGTGTTCATAACGCTTTTCACATATCCATGTTACGTAAATATGTGAAAGACCCGAACCATATTATTGAGTTAGAACCGGATTTAAATAGAGGAAGATTTGACGTATGAAGAGGTTCCCTGCTCAAATTTTGATAAGAAGGAACATATTCTACGCCCAAGGTTATACCTCAAGTCAAAGTTTTGTGGAGGAACCACGATGTTGAGGAAATGACTTGGGAGTTAGAATCAAATGAAATCAAGGTATCCTTACCTCTTCGATATACCATGACGCACTCTAATTTCGAGGGCGTAAATTTCATGTTAAGGGAGGTTGTAAGACCCCAACTTTTATAAATAAAGATGAATTTTCTATAAATATTATTTTTGAATATTATGGAATAAATTTGATATAATGTTATAGTCAGGTAATATTTATAAATTTTGCAAAGTAAGCAAGTTGTTATAAAATATTCGTTTGGTCGAGGAATATTCTTTTTGTCAGAAATATTCGTGACGACTACTCAATCATTGGTGGACCCCACAACCAAGTATTGTCGTAGTTAGAAAACGACAAAATTATCTTTCTATAAAAATAACTACGGAGGTGTTACCGTTAAAACCGTTGAACTACCCGGTGGTAAAAGAAAAGAATACGCTGCGGTGGTTGCATAGAAGACACTACCAGATTGATTATCGATGCTTACGTGAGAAGTCACTTAGCTATACTCAATTATTGCTATGAAGAATTGGCCGCCGATCATATCTCTCTTATATTATCGATTCAATTATTGTCACAAGATCATCAGATAATATGTTATATTATTAATTGAGACGACAAGTTATAAATGATTAATAATTGTTGAAAGATTAAAATGTGTTGATTAAAAATAAAATAATTTGTGGTAATATTTATTCAATCCTTGATGTATATAAAGAGTCTCATTATGAGACGTTTGTGGTAAGTTTGATTATTTTATGGGGGCCCATATGTCATCATCTAAGAGTCTCTTCGTCAATAGTAATTACTTTTTGTGAATAGTAATTACCTTCGTCAATAAGTAATTACCCCTTCGCAAATAGTAGTTGTCCCTTCAATATTACCAAGAGTTAATCGCCTCTTCGATGTTCCAATGGTTAATTACCCTTCGCAAATAAATAGTAGTTGTCTCTTCAATATTACCAAGAGTCATTTTGACCCTTCGTTAAGACCAAGAGCCACACCTCGCTTTTTTCTATAAATAGAAAGCTCATTCCTTCATTATTTTTACTTAATTCACCAAACTCTAGAGAGAGAAACTATAGAGAAAGAAGAAAAGTATTCTCGCTACTTCACTTTTCCAATATTCAGTTCTTCTAAGGTAGGGAATATTATTTGTTGTATTCGTAAGGGGTGTTATTCTTTCTTATTCATGAAGAGAAGCTGTTGTTATTCCATTGCTTATTATTCATTGGAATAACTCAGATAACGTGGTTTACCCTATACTTGGTGACATTTTCTATTATTCTCGCATTGGAACATCCACGTCGTGTGTTTTACACCGGACTGGTTAAAATCTTTATTATTTCGTTTAATATCTCGCTCGTGTTTTACACTGCACTGGTTCCATTTTTTATTATTCCGTCTTTATTATTCTCGCTTTAATATCCTATCTATGCTATATATACTGGACGGGTTCCATCATTTATTATTCAAGATTTATTATTCTCGGTTGGAACATCCGTGGGCTTGTGAATTTCACCGACCGGTTCCGTTATTATTATTCTCGTTGGAATAACTCCGCCTGTGTGGTTTATCGCACGCACGGTGATTTCTTTTGTTATTCCATTCTTTATTATACCCGGTTGGTTAAAACTTTGACTTCTATACTCCATGAAATTAGTAGAATATCCTTGATATTTGCGCTTCATTCAAAGATCTTTTCATGGAAATATTCTTTCGATCATTCTTGAATTTTACTCTACAAAACAAAGATCATGTCGACAATTTGGGACGTTAATAATTCCTGGATAAAATAATTTTGAACTTGTTTTATTCAATTCTTATATCATTGTCATCATCCTCATGTTTATATTATGTTGAAAGTCATCCGTGGCTGTGAGTGCATAGATGGACTTGGTATGATTATGACCGAGAGACTATTCGATTGTAATCATGACCGTAATGTTACAAATGATGTGATGAAAGTCATCGTGGCTCAGAAGTGCATAGATGGACTTGGTATGATTACCACGAGAGACTATTCGATTGTAATCATGACCGTAATGTTACAAATGATGTGATAAAAATCCTCAAAGGGTCAGAAGTGCATTGATGGACGATTGTTGGCATGATCATGATTATTAATGAATACACAACTATTCTCGCCCAGAAGTGCATGAATAATTGTGGCGTGATACTAAAGAATATCCTGGTCAGAAAAGTGTAGGGGTGATTCAATGATGTGGAATATTTATTAAAACCGAGTCTCAAATTTATAACAAAGTTGATGAAAAACCTTTAAAATCATAAAAGATAGTAGATTTTATTTTCTACTTGACTCTTTTAATGGATTCTTTGGTTCCGCTTATAGTTAAACTTGATGTTCATTATATTTTATCGGCTTTAACATTTGTCAGAGGCTAATGATAATTTATTCGCATTATCTTAGTCATAATATTTCATCGAGCTAGTTTAGCTCTTTCTTTCTTTCACCGTTCTCTTCGTGAAATGAGAATATAATGGACTTAGTCTGGGAGCGGAGTAATGGTCGAGAGGATAAGATTAGTAGTCCTCACTATTCGTGAAATAAGTGTGATAATAATTGTAATGAGGACTCCTTTTGAGTTTGTATAATATCTAGTATACAATATTTGTATTCAAACTCACAGTTTATGTCGTATTATACACGACAGTTATATTAATAAGTTATATTTAAATTCTGTACCATGTATCTGACTACCCAAGATGGGTGATGTATACCTAATTTTGGGGGCGTCACAATATACGTTGCTTGCTCATTGAATGATGATGATTGATCTCATAATCATTTGTGTGGAGACACTAAAGCAAGTATGTAGGTGCTTATTAGAAAATAAGTTCACTGAATGTGACTCGCTAAGGAATGCCTAATGGAGTTTTACTTGTCTGTCAATAAAAATTCATGCATGAAATGATAGTAGTACAAGTGATCGTTAGACTTGAGATCATCATAGTATCTTGTGTATGATGAGTTATATTTTGACATATTCCTTAAGATCCTTAGGATATATCGAAGGGTATACTTGGGTATAATAAGTTGTGCATGGAGATAATGAATGATCAACAAAGAATCTACCGCTTCTAGTGAAATAAGAGAATGTCATATGTGATTCGATAAATGACAACCCAGTAGTCTTTGACCAATGTAGAATTAAATTAGAAAAGAGTTTTTAATTTGCATTAATTATTTGGAGTTGTGCATTTAAGAATCGAAATACATAGAGTTAAATAAAATAAGACTTGACAGTAATTTCATGTCTTATATTTAATTGGGACATTGTATGGTGGAAGGATTGAATTATACGGTAACTATTTACTTAAAGGTTGTTTTATGATTAATGTTGAAATCTATATTATCTGGAAAGTTGTTGATCACTAAGGAGGCTTATCCTTATTGTAGAATAAATGGTATTTATTTAAATAAGATTAGAATTGTTCTAATTGATTTATTCACAACCGTTTTAATATGGAGAACCTAAAGTGTCACACCATAAATGAAAGAATATTTATTTAAGAAGTAAATGACATAATCGTAATAATAAGTTAAGTATATTTAATTTAATCTATGATGATAGAATAATTAAATTAAATAGCTTAATATTTATTATTTAATATTTTGAAAATATTAAATTTAAATTAAATAAGAAGAGTCTTATTATTATTATTATTACTATTATTATTATTTGATTCCTAAAGTAGTTTGGGAATTAATTAATAAAAGATACTATCATATATTCCTAATAATATTAGAAGACTAATTAATTAAAAGAGTTTAATTAATTATTCCTAATAAGATTAGGAACCTAATTAATTAAAGGAGTTTTATTAATTAAAATAAAACACAATTCCTTAATAGTTAAGAAGGGTTCCTTACGTCTATAAATAAGAGAAGTCTTATTATATGTAAGGGTGACACACACAAAATTAAGATTTTACCAAACACTCATCTTTTTGAATATTTGTTCTTCCTTGGTGGATCATCTCTAGAGGCCAATCACTTGGGTGGATGGTGTTGATCAAAGGAAGGAATCAAACCCGATATATTCAAGTTGAACGTGAAAAGTAATTGAAGGTGAACTTGTACCTGAGGAAGCTCGTTTCTACAAAGGTATAAATCTGATCTCCATATCTTTTCTATTGATTAATAATTATGCACAAATTAAGTATGATCACTGTAAGACCCCAACTTATTATTAATGAAATTTAATTTTTTCTATTTATTATTTTGAAATAGTAAGGGTTGATTTGATTAATGTGAATAGTTATGGGTAAAATACGCAAATATTTCAAAATAAGCAAGTGATTATAAAATATTCATTGTTGTTTGGGAATATTCGTTTGGTCGTGGAATATTCTTGCTATCGGGAATATTCATACGACGGCCTTGATCTTTTATGGGCCCCATAACTGGAAAGCGATTGGATGAAGAAAACGACAAATATAAGTTGTTTAAAAATAACAACAGTAGTTATTCAATTATCATCGTTAAAATACTCGGTGGTGGTTAAAACACAAGAAGATTACCAGTATTGCACCAATTATTGATTCTTACGTAAGAAGGCACTACTCAATAATGGTTACGAGAATTATCGCTCAAAGATTTTATTGATTTAATAATTCTTTGCGTTGATATTTTATATTGTTGTTGTTTCAATAATTGTCATTAAACAAGATTTTTTTATTATCGAAGCAATAATTCATGTTATCCGAATAATATTATTAGATAACATTATTGGAAATGTCTAGAAAGTTACATCTAAGGAGAGGTTTGGTCACCTAATTGCGCGCCAAGAAGGAGAAATTCTTATCGAAAGCCCCCTTTCCTGAACCGCCTGGTTCATCAATATTGTGATTTCGTAATATTATTTGTGAATAATTAATTATTAATTCATATGATGAGAAAAATATTGATTTTATGTGGATATAGATGGAGAAAATTTTAATGTGACAATTGTTGAAAATTGAAATTTTATCTTTTTCCGATAAGATAATTCATTTAAATATATTATTAAATTTTAATAATATAATAATGGTGATATTTTTACAACGAATGTGGTATATATGAGTATATTTGAGGAGGAAGAGTATTTTTATTGCAATAAATGTTTAAAACATGTTAAACATGTCTGTGGACCCCATTTATCGAATGAAATTTGATTATAAAGCATGTAAAATGGCCCGCTTGTGGATTTTGGTCAATTTTTGTTTGGAATTCGGAAAAATTTCTTCCGAAAAGTTGTAGAGAATTGAATTTCCTATAAAAACTCGCGAGTTTAGAATTTTCGACAAAAGGGCTATTTATTGTGAATTATCAAGTTTCAAGCTCAAATAATTGATTTTGGAAGTATAAAATATTTAAAATGACAAAAACGTTTTTGTCAATATTGTGGGTCTTGTATGTGTTAGAAGTGGCTGAATTCAGATCTCTAAATGTGGGCTTAGGAATAAAAATTAATAAATTAATATTTTAATAAATTTTTCGCTTTGGTGTTCAAGTATTTTTTCTATAAATAGGGTGCTTAGGTTAGAATTGAAAATCACACCGTAAATCAAGTTTTCTCTCTATATTATCGAGTTTATTCTTGTGAGTATTTTGAGTATATTTTAAGTATTGCTATACACGTGCAAGTTCAAGTCATAGCTTTATATCCTGTTTCAAATTTAAGATCGATCTTTCGAGGTAAGGGATATTATTATTTTTCAGTAATGATATTATTTCTTCAATATCATTATGTTAAAATATTGATCTGAAGTTTTTATCAAATTTAGAACTTTTGGTGTCTGGAGTTATTTATTCACGATATCTTGACTATTCATTCGATAATCTTACATTATTCACTTAATACTAAGACTATTCATCGAAAAATAAAAGTTTTCCCTTTTTCGTCTAAAATATCAATTGTGGATACTAGCTTTGATTGTATCCATGTTTTGATCATTCTTGAATTTTACACCACTGTGATTATTTTTGAGGTATTTTTGGACGTGGATAAAATAAAGTACTAATTCTTAATCCTTAATCCTTGTCATTTTGTTTCTTTGGATTCGTTTCTTTAAAAATATTTTCATCATCTTGATCTTAAATGTCGATATTATGGAATATCTTTGGCCCTGTAGGCAAAGATGAATGATTTCGAAGAATATCTTTGCCCGTAGTGCAAAGATGAGCAGTGTTTAGATGAACATGACCAATCGATGAATTTTTGGGCCTGTAGTGCAAAAGATTAATATTTGATTCAGGATATATTTTGATTGATGTTACAGGATAAAAGATGAGACGATGAACTTTTAAATTCATACATAGAAGATAGTAGTTTGCATTCTCTACTTAACTCTTCTAATGAATTATTATTTCATTGCCAATGAATATTGATTTAAAACTTGTTGTCTATTGTATTCTATTAGATTTTTCCTGTTGAAGACTAACGATAATTTGTTGTATATTATTTTTAGTCATAATATTCTTTTATTGGGCTAGTTGAGCTCACCCTTTTCCTTGTTGTTCCATTTTTTCTTCTCGGGAGGCGCGAGAATGTAGGCGAGTACTTAGTCGGGGTATGGAATGAAGGTTCTAGAGAAAGTTGTTTAGTAGTCCTCACCATTTTGTAAAATAATGTATCAATAATTATGATGAGGATTTATTTGCGTGTGGATATTATACAGATGGCAATATCTCGTATTTAAACTCACGGTTTATATGTTGTAATAATAAAGTTGTAGTTGTTTCTGTACCATGTATTGACAACTCAGAATGGGTGATGTATACCTATTTTGGGGGCGTCACAATCACGGTGATGGTTTGTAGAAAAAATTTAAATTCCGTTTTATCGTGATTTCGCACCTTTTATATAATTTGATTACATGATCGCGCTATATATAAACCTGACAGCTCGTTCGCGAACATTTTGATGAACCACGTCGGTTGATTATATTTTCAACTTCTAAGTCGGTTAATAAATTTAACATGTAAGATATTGAATCACTCGAACCCATGCTAGAAATCGAACTACTCGAGTTGATCTCGAACTTCTTGAACCGAACTAAATTGTTTGTGAATACAGACGAACCGAACCACATGGTTCGCGAACATGTTCGATCGAGCAATCAAATGTGAAATCATATGCGAACTCGACTTGATAAGGCATTAAACTCGAACTAAACCGGTTCAAGAACAGTTCAGTTCGTTTGCAGGCTTACGCATATTAAAATATAATGTATGTGTTTCTTTTTAAATTTTAATGAAAGAATTCATTGTTATTATTTTTATTTTTAATTATGTTAGAACTGTAGTTTCATAGAATCAAAATTATAGTAGAAGACATGATACGAGTGATCCATGTTCTTAAAATTCTTATGACTCTCACTACGATCGATTTGCTATGAATTACAGACGATATACCTCTGAGATATATTTCAAACCTCAAAACTGAACAATCTTGTGATAACAATTTACATTTCTTCTTGACGAACACTACTTTGTGATAATTTGGTGTTTGTAGAAGATAAAAATAGAGAAATTAAAGGAGAGATATTTCAAGTGTCAAATATTTTCTTATATATGTACTTTTCTATATATCATATGTATATATCTTATATACGTGTAACTATTTAATTATATATTTAAGTACACTTATTAGTATTAATTATGTAAGTTACATATTAGTAATAATTAGTAGTTAAATAAAATTTGAATAGTTTTATTATTATTTTTTGTTTTAAAATAAAATAAGACTATACTACTTGTACTTATAAAGTAACTAGTAGTTTTTTCTATGAAATGGGACAAATAAAATTAATTTTTCCAAACAACTTTTCACCTTATTAAATACCTATGCACAAATCAAATAATTTCTATACAAATCAAATAAAGTTCTCTTTTATTCTCTATAATTAAATAAAATAAGTTATAACTTAATATATTTACTTAATTATATCCACAAATAAATTTTATTCAAACTCAAACTTTTTCAAAATATAAAATAAAAGTGCAATATCTAACGCGTTAGTCCTTTAAATTCCTCTTACTTTCATTTTTTTTGGACACGAGACTCATGAGTAGCATAGCAAGGATGGTTTGTAATAGTTTGGAAGGAGAAACAAGGATCCGGATCCTCTGTGAGGATTCTTACGGAGGATCCCTGTGAGGATCGTTGTGAGTCATTGAATCTCCATTCAATGACTTATAATATATTAAAATATATATATCAAATATATATTAAATATATTGTGAGCTATTGGATGAAGATCCAATGACTCACAAGTAAAACTCTCACACCATCCTCATAGAGAGATCCTCTCAGAGAATTCTGATTCGAGAAACAAGGTCTAGTTTCTAGAAGCAAATAGTAATGAGACAAAAAAAAATTAATATATATTACTGATGTTGATGTGTACATTTATGTCAAACGATTGGCTAAAATTTGTTAGACAAATATATTAATTATTATTTTTTTAAATCATATGGTTTCTCTCAAATAAACGTAAGTAACACTTATTTATTATTTATGTGAGTCTTGCATAACTGTGACTTTTATTTCTAAAAATATCAATTACATATCAATTCAAGGTGTTCAATCTCGCATCAACAATGTTTTCATTTATTTTAAAATTAGGGAGACATTTCGGTTTTTCAAGTAAACTTGCAATACTTATAATTAACATGATGTAAGATTTGAAACTAATAAATATGATAATTAGTAGTAATATAACGTAAGGAATTGATATTTATACATAAAAAATTGATATTTTTACATGATATCTCTTACATGCATGAATAATGAGTGAGTTCCACTTCCATGTCAGAGAGACTCATGTGAAAATATTATTTTAACATGTGAAAATATCGGTTTTCTATATGTGTATATACACACACACTGTAGTCGGTTTGTAATAATCTTAGTTGTTTGTATTAAAATTAAATAAATTTGTATTAATTTTGGATTTAAAATATCTTGAAATAATTAACTTAAAATACAAAATGTATCTATTATTTTAAAATGAAAGAAATATTCAGTAAGATAAGGGACATGCAAGACCCATCTTAATCATTTTTAATTAGGCCAAGATTTTCCTAAAATTGGAGTAGGTGTCAACTCATTTTCATAATAATTGTAATAATAATATATGTCTACAGACGTTTCAATCGCTTAACCAAGGTTATGTGTATACGTAATCCCAACTTTTATAATTTCCTTGAAACTAGGCTCTAGTGAAGAACTTTTATGATTTTCTTGAAATTAGGGTCTAGAGAAATTAATCACATTTTACATGTTGAGTGATTTAATGGATTTACACAGACATTATGTGATTCTCAAAATTTTGTATATATAATGATAAGTAATGCTAGAGACACAAACTATTCTATAAATATTTTATAAATTATTGATGTAACATACTCCGTCTTAGCATATTAATCAACAAATTGCTTCAATATAGTATTCGACCCCACATAAAAAGCTGAGGTGGAATATGTCACATCAGTAATTTATAAAATATTTATAAAATAGTTTGTGTCTAACATTATTCTATAATGATTACTACTAGGTCAATAATAAACTACAAATTGAGATCACACATCATTTTATTTTAAAATGCCTTGATATACGATAAATGATTATACTCCCTCCGTTCCATAATGTAGGATATTTTAGAGTTGTATTAAGAAAATGATTGTATATCATTAAATATAATACTCCTTTCGTCCCAAATTAATTGCTTCGCTTTTAATTTTTTAAATCAAATTGACTATTTTTAGAATTAATAATTAAGCATACATAAATATATTTCTAAAATTATAAAAATTAGGATTAGTAATAAATTGTATATACTTTCTTTTGGTTATAATCTCTTCACCTATATTTTAGCAAAAATAGTAAAAAGATTAGTTTTAAAAATGGTCAATTTAACTTTAAAAAGTCAAAACTGAAAATTAATTTAGGACGGAGGGAGTATTTATTATCTATAATACCTTTTATCAATTACCATACACTTATCTCATACTCTCTTTCAGGTCTCATCTGTAACAATTTCCTATGAGGGAGTAATTTTAAAAAAAATTGTTGTTAAATATTCTCTTAGTTTTATGTAACATATCATATATTATGAGACGGAGGGAGTAATATTGTACACTAATAAATTGCAGAATTATGTTAACTGATCATTCTATTAATAGAAACAAATGACTTAATTGCACCTTTTTAAAACAATAATTTTAATTTTCTGAGGCCCTTTTTATTGATTATCTGTTATTATATTTGAAAGAATTATTATTTTAATTTTTTGTATTATAATTTTTTATTAATTGTAATAATTTATAATTTCAATATATTTCAATCCATTAAATAAAAAAAAAAGGCGAATAAGTAACAAACTTGAAAAATACCATATATATAGGTCACTGAAGCCATATATGATATATTCCCTTGATCTTTATATTCAAGTCTCCTTGTTTGCAAATTGTAATAAACTAGGCCAGGTGCGATGGATTTGAAGCTAAGAGTTTTGGCTTGCTTATCTAGACTATTCCCGTTTAGCTTAGTCTACAAGAAAATGACCATTGACCCCATATATATATATATATATATATATATATGCATGATATATGCTATGAATCAAAAAATCATTGCTATAGTATATAAAATGATGATTATATTTACCATGATTCAGTTCAACTGTCATTATAATTGATTCGCTGATTACATTTAAAAAGTCATTGGAGAATGGAATATATATATATATATATATATATATATATATATATATATATATATATATATATATATTGGATCTTTGGCACCTCTTCTTCATTCAATTAAATCTCAGTTCACTCATTTTAGCGATTATGATTTGAATAATGACGTATTGTTGCTAAAAAAGAATAACTCGAATAAATGAATATGGGGAAATTTTAAGATCCTAACAAAGATATATATATACATGCATGCATGCACCAACACACTTTTTCCACACGTACTCATGGCCTTAAAAAACATCTTACACGTATATGAAGAATTGAAATTTAAAGCCCGGACTGTTGTGTCAATTGTTGTGCCTCATAGTCTTGAGTTGATCAACCGACACACAAAAATACTAATACCATGAATTTATTCATCCGTATTACTATTAAGGGAACGTAAAACAAAAACATAAAATCACTTGGTTGTCGCATATCTCATTTTCCTTTTGGCCTTCCATTCGATTTTATTACAATTTCATCTTTTTGTGATGCATGCTCTGATATCATATTTGAACATTCAACTCAAAATTATTTGTCAATGAATAGAGTAGTCTCTTAAATTATATATTGAGTATTAAGATATTAGTTGTCCGACAGTCACTTAGATTAATATTTATATATTTGTCACATAGTGTGTAGTATATTTATTAAATGTTTTAATGACAAATCGTGTAAAATAAAGGGCAGATAAAATTCTGCATCACCAAAAATAAAAGGGAAGGTAAAAATATATTAAATAGAATTCTCATTTCAAAATGAATTGATATATATTTATGTAATGTATAGGTAACTTGTATGAACAATGTGAAAGTGTAACGTTGGATGATACTTTTATATATGTAATCATGTGAAAGTGTAACGTTGGATAATACTTTTATATATGTAATCATATTATTAATTAACGTTTTGAAAATAGTTGTAAAATCGCAATCATGACATGTCATTATTTTTGGAATTCTATATATATATATATATATATAGTCAACATTTATAAAAATATTTTCAATTTTTTTTATTTTCATAGGTTTGGTGAAACTCCACTGAGAATTAAGGTAAGGTAGTTATAGTTGGATTTAATTGTTCATCCTTTTCTTGACCTTTATAAACTGCTACCTTTTAAATAAATAAAATATCAATTAAATGAAAATAATTTTTTAGTGATTCTGTTAAAGATCTTAATTACGAAGTTATGTAATTTATTTACCTACTTTCTCGTAAAGTTTATGACTAGACAGCGGGAGTATGTATTTTTTTTTCCTATATATATATATATATAGTCTTACAATACATCGCCATCCTCCGTCGAGCGATTTTATAGACTTTGTTCGCAATTTTATTTTCAGTATTTCACATTTTAATATCGCGAACGGCATGTATTTAACCAAAATGCTCTAAAGATTATGTGTCCTTTTCTCGCAATTTTAATTTCTGCGAACGTTGAGATTATCATAAAGCGATAGTCGGACGACGTCGAACATGAGTCGGACGACGACGATGCTAGGTCTCCTACATATAATACGACGACACTATGACTAGACGTCGGGTGGAACATGGGTCGCTACACGAATAAATTGCGGATGCTAGGGCTCCTATATATAAGACGGGATTAGACCTGGCAAACGGGTCGGGCCATGGCCGGATCGGACTTTTGGAGGGTCGGGTCAAAATGGTCCGGGTTTTGGCGGGCCAGAAAATGTAAGCCCAAAGCCCAGATTTTGACGGACGGGCCGAAATCGTTTATGCCTACTTTTTGGGTTTTTTTGGGCCTCCCAAACGGGCCGAGCTGGGCCAAAAAAGCCTGAGTTTAATTTCATGAGTTGAAAACATATCTTGTTAGACCTAATCTGATTATTGTGGATATTAAGGCTCATGACTTTTCTATCTCTTCTTGCGTAATTTTATTGTTTAAACACGAATCATGTTATCTGTGATTATAAGACAAATTGATGACTAATTAGTGGAATGATGTATTGAAAATACTCTTCACTTCATTGGGTATACATCCATTCTTCCACTTGTTTAGCCATGGATTGTCGAATCATCCCAGATTACATGAATCTGTAATAATTAACAAGAATATGCAGGAGAAATAGATGATTTTTAGCTTTAATAAGTTATATATATTTTTATATTTCGTATTTTTTTACAATACTGATCTAGGACGAGTATAATTCGATTTAATGCTATTAAATTTTCTATTTGTTCATGGGTATTACTTTCATCATCGTAGGATAAGATGATAAATCTGCAACAATAATACCCAAAAAAATAGAAGACTAATAACATTTAACTTTTTTATCGTTATATATATTATATATATATATATATATATATATATATATATATATATATAATCTTATTAATATGAAAATAAATGAAAAAAAGAATAACTTGTTATCAGAGAAAGAATTAATTATAAATTACTGTACGTAAATCACTCTAACTCAAGTGATAATTAATATGTAGACTTTCTTATATGAGCAAGTCTAGTCGAGTCGGTTTTCTATTTTTTTGTTTTTAATATCAGTAAGGCCTATATAAATTATGATTTATGAGTTTGGGTTTAGGTTTTGGGGACGAGAATCCAACCTCATCTTCTACAGACGGGTGCTGGCCATAGCTACCAGCCTGATTCTCTAGGCGGCTTGTTTAGCTGCTGTCAATGATTACACTCTTCTATTGGTGTTGTATATATATATATATATATATATATATATATATATATAAGTGAAATTTCTTCCATAAGAGGTTCTTTATGAAGTCTTATCATAACACCCCTTTTTGAATCAGTTGATAAATTGAATAGATGGTTGCGATTAACTTTTCTATTTGATAAGCCAAGCTACGAGGTTGTTGTGCTTTAATTATTTACCTGCATTCTATTTCTATTTTAATAAGGAGGCCCACGTAAAATTAACTTGTCAAGATATTTATAAAAATGAATATTTATTATTAAAATAATCCCGTAGGAAGAGCTTGTACCTGGCCACACATTTTTTTTTAATTTTTTTATTTCTCCTATTAGAATGCAAAATGATACTACCGACATTAAAATAATAAAATAATCCGAAGGAAGAGCTTTACCGAACACACATTATTTTTTAATTTTTTTATTTCTCTACTATAAGACAGTCTGATGATATCTACCGGCATTAAAATAATAAAATAATCCCCGCAGACAAAATGATACGGTTGGTATTAAAAATTTAAAAAAAAATTGGTAAGATATAGCTTGTCACTACCGGTATTAAAAATTGAAAAATAACCTACCGATACAAATTTTGTCACTACCGGTATTATTAAAAAATTGAAAAATGATTTTATTCAAGCAATTATCGCTAAAATGATTCGAACTCGCAACCTCAAACTCCAAACACTCATTATATGACCACCCGAAAGCACCACTGCCTAATTGTTAATTTCAACCAAGAATATATCTTTATATTAAAACTTCACCATCCCCAAAATCTATATTCTTGCATTATTATTATATTACGATTTATTATTATTAATAAGTCTATATAATACATATTGGGGTTTTCTATTCGTAAATAAGTTAATATCTATATTTATTAAGCAATGATTATTAGTAATGATTTTATATATTAAGCAATGATTTTATTATTAAGAAATGATTTTATTATTAATAAAACTAGTGAAGTATAATAATAATGTGATTATCGAATTTATAAAAGTAGTAGAAGTATTATTATAATAATAATAATAATGTGATTATCAATATTAGAAGTACAGATTATACCAATACTAGTCTCGCATAACATTAAGAGGAATAAAGACATATTACATGTTCATTTTCATAAAATAAAAAAACATAGAATGATTCGACGCCTATTTTTTTGGCTCAGAATCCCTAGCACTCGATAGTGATTTCGCTTTATCGTGGCTTCGGTTTCAAAGCCACAAATTGCACATTTTCGATGAGTCTTAGAAGGAATGATTTTCTCGAGTTCACTCTTGAATCTAGATTGTTTTTTGCGGCCCTTTGTTTGAGAAATATTAGGCGGCAAAAAACTCTTCTTCTTCCACCACTCTGCATCTTCATCGTCATTATCGTATCCCATATCATGATTTGGATCTCCAATTGTGCAATCAATGTCGCCATCCGCCGATTCAAGAATATTCTCATCCCGGATCATCTTGGTCAACCAACTCTTTTCCTCGTGCATTCGGTTTAAGAACGGTTTTGTAACCTCCTGACCGAAAGCAAGCCGGTTTGCTTTCGCTTAACTCCGGTAATCACCCATCAAATGATTATAATAAGCATTGCTTGATTTTGTTCAAGTCGCCAGATGTGGAGTTAAAGAGTAAGTCTTCACCATTGCTTTTGTTCGCGTCTCTTATCCACCGATGAAGGATCATATCGCACGGTATTTGTAAAATACTCTTTGCTATGAAATATCTCAAGATGTGCTCGCATAATTCACCGAGTGAGAAAACATTTGGCGATTATATGTTACCGATCCCAGTTATCGATTGTTGACAACTTCTTTATATCTTCCACCACTTTCGATTTGCAGACGCATTATATAATCGCATAAACCTTAGTATCAAATGACACACAACTCACTAAGTTTATGAACATTGTATTTCATAGAATCATTTAATCGACGTTGAAAATGTCTAAACATCTCTTTTGTGTACTTATGCAAAGATGAACTTTTAAAGATGAACCGAAAGTACCATAATCCTTTTTACGATGTTTTGTTATGTAGTCGGCCTTCCTCTCCTCGATAAACCTGTCTTTCTCTGACCTTTTGACTCTAAGAAGATACAAAATATATATACTGTTGATGCATTAACATACTCATCAAAAAAGGCATTCACGCTCTCGCTTCTTCCAGTGGTAGTCATTCCCACGCAAAATATTTCTTTCAGATATCTTTGGAATCCATTTCGCAGTACATTATACAAACTTCCAAGCCATTCATTAGTATACAATTCATAGGAACTTATCGTAATATACCAACGCTTCTTCAAATTCCTCGATGGACAATGAGTTATACACACGGTTGTTAAAATCATTTTTGAACGATGGGTGCTCGTAATAAACATGATGCAATTTTTCAGAAATTTATTACTAATATGCCAAGAACACAATAAATGATAACTAGTTGGAAGTACGAAGAGCAATAGCATTACTCGTGGCTCTGTCTTGATCGGTGATGATGGTTGTAGGTGCCTTGTAGTCCATGGCTTCAAGCCCGTCTCGTAATACCCAAACGAAAGTGTCATCTCGTCTCATCTCTCGAATAAAGGCAAATCCAAACAATATAGATCGATAATGGTGGTCAACCCCAAGAATGGAACAAACGGCATGCCATACTTATTTGTCCCAGATGTATTATCAAATGTCACAACGCTCCGAACCGTTGATATATAAACCTTGATCAAGGCCAACCCACAAAATACAAGCTATCGCGGTTGTTTTCACCGGGTTTCACTCGAAAAAAAAATTTTGGCACTTCCGGATGCAAGTTTGTTCAAATGATTGACAGCAGCTTGTGCATCATTTTCATCTGCAGAATCACGCCTTAAATCTCGCACCACATTCTCAACATTAGCAGTAGAGAAAGGAACATTTTGCCACCCACCTCCCATTGTGCTCAAAATATTCATCATCTTACTAGGACCAATCTGGGACTTATTTAAAGTGTCAATTAAATTTCTTGCAACAGAGTAATATTTCGTGAGTCTCGATCAAATCTACTTTGGTGGGGGTCACTAAGTGATGATTGTGCTCTAGTTCAACAGTAGATATATGCCAATTGTCCTCTTTCTTATTGTGAACAACATATATTCTAGCTTTGCACATTGTTCGTCCTATCGAGTCTCTATGTCTAGTTATTTTATTACTACTATCTTCATCATCGTAAACTCTTGCCAAAGAATTGGTGTACCGGCTTTTCTTACATACATACTACCTAGATCTCGATATCATTCAGACAAGCATGTTCACGACTAGTTGCAATTCTAATCTCAAATCCATTTTCATGAAGCATATGATCTATAAAATATTCAACCTCTTCCAACGTATAAAAATAATTGACCAACGTACGGAACAATATCAGATTTATTACTTTCAACTTCACTGACAAATTCAGATGTATTATATGACATTTTGAAAAACTTACTTGTGAATAATAGTGATGAATTGCACATTATCACTGCATGTTATTACTGAATTAAAGGGGATATAATACCATGCATGTATTTGTTTTTTGTTGTCATTAATGCATGTTATCACTGCATATTATGCATGCATGTTATTATTGGAAATTTTTGTTGTCATTAATGCATGATCACTTTATATTTTATTAAAGAATGATATTTATTTTTAATATATTAATTAGACTAATTGGACATATTTTTAGAAAAATAAGAAATTTTTTTAAAGGGGATAATAATAAATATAGATATTAACTTATTTCTATTTTAACAAATCCAATTAATAGATTTTGGGGGATGGTGAAGTTTTACTATAAAGATATATCCTTGGTAGAAATTAGCAGCTAGGCCCGTGGTGCTCGGGTGGTCATATGACGAGGGATTGGTGCTTGAGGTCGCGATTTCGAATCTGTTTAGCAGCGAATAGTTTGGGATACCGAATTTTTTTTTATTCAAATTGTCGATCGGACAGTCAGATTTTACGGGGTTCACTTGATGAAGTCAGTATCTTGGCTCGGATGCTTTTTTATTTATTTTTTTATTTTAATTTGCTGAGTCATCATTATACAATGGAAAAAAGCTAAGCCGGTTTAAGCTGTACCGGAAAAAAAATAATTTATTTTTATTTTATTCCAGTGTACTCAATTGTTCACTTATTGTTTTAATTTATTTTTCTTCTTATTGTTTTTGTTTTTAATAGTTTCTGTTTTTACTAGTTTTTAATGCATGTTAATATTATTACATTATATACATGCATGTTATTATTATACGATGTTGTTCAGCTTTTTAATGCATGTTAGTGTGTATTGTTATTCTTGTCATTTTGCAAAGTATTACTTTTCAACTTCATTTTGTCATGCATCTTAATACTAATATGGAATTGATGTATTTTTTAGGTAAAAGATGGATAGTTGGGAATATGGGCCAATTGATCCAGTGTTCTGCATGATCAACAAGATCATGTATCGATGACATATATATCATGGGAGAGATAGGGAAAACTAAGCTCCGGTCAATATATAATCGATCGAAATATAATCAAAGTGGGCTTTGATAAAAGAACAAAAAATCTTTTAGATAAATGTGGATTTGGAGTATTTAGTTATCAAGGTGTTGTACACCAAACCGATCTTGTCCGATATCCGCCTTTAGTCGAGAGATGGCGCACGGAGACTAATACTTTTCATTTAAACTGTGGAGAAATAACAATCACGTTAGAGGATGTTCACTTTATTTTGGAGTTAATGGTGGTGGGAAAGCCCTTAACAGTCCCCTCATTGTCACCAATTTGAATTATTTTAGGGATTTTTTGGAGATAAATTAGTGGTGAATATTTTAGTTCAAAAACGCAAGGTAATTTCATTAGTGTGGTTGCATTTAACATTTTAATAAATGTCCCGAGAATGCAAGTAAAGATGTTTGAGGCTGGGCGACACACAAAGGCATACATATTGTGGTTGTGTTGGGCAATATTATTCCCTAATAGGAATAGAAATAGTGTGCACCCACGATATATGTCTTTTATTGCCAACGCTGAAGATTGTGTAACTTACTCTTGGGGCGCGGCAGTGTTAGCATATTTGTACAGATCTTTATATACTGCTACTAGGAAAGGTGTTAAATACATTAATGGTTGTGTTACATTGTTACAAATTTGGGCTTATGAGCGTGTAAGTATTGGAAAGCCAAACCCTTGGCCACAATCATCCTTATGGTTACCTAGGGCTTTAGCATGGTCCTATTTTGGAGCCCATGATTACCACTCGGTAGACGTGAGAATCCCCATCACCATTTATCATTTTCTGGGGAGTTAGATATTAAGTCTATGTGGGATGTGGTTTGGCTGCCTTACATAATGTGGGATGATGATATCGGTGGATTTAATTTTGAAGGCGAGTTATTGGGATCGGTGGGGTCCCTTGATCCACTTTGATATTGTGGAATTTCGGATGTGTCGGAATGCGTGTGATGAGATAGTTCGGGTTCATGCAAGGCATACCATCAATGTACCAAAACCACGGTGACCTTAGGAAGGAGAAAAATTTAAATTTATTGATGTCGAGGATCGCGTGGCCTTGAGAGGGAATATATTTCGATGTGGGAGGCATACATGGATCATCTCAAGGACAATAAACCTGAAATTTCGATTATGTCCCAATAAATGATTGATGGTGCGGTATAGGAAAATTACACGTTGGAAAATTCACCGAGCCTCGACGTGTGCAATGACGACACAACAGATTGTTATGAGCCTCGGGCCATTTACAACCAACAACACCTTATTCAAATGGTATAAAATTATATTCTTCTTTAATAAATCATGTATTGGAGTAAATACTTAATATTACATTTATTCATATTTATTGTTAATAATATTTGTTTGTGTTTATCTTACATGACAAGTTGAGAGTGCAAAATCGTTACTTGATAAATTTTCGAAGACTTACTCATTTTGCCTCCCGAGTTGGTTCGTCAAAAAATAATTGGGATTTCAATCACGCCTATACGACTTGAGCAAGAGGTAAACAAATACCTCGACTGGGGGTCCCACAAATTTTGGACCACAGTCCCAATACACACAAGTCAATGAAGGGCTTGGAAAACAAACTGATTATGTTATACAAGAGAGCTACATACCCACCCCACAAGTAATCGAGGAGAGCTCCATTCCCACCACCCAAGCCTACGAGGAATGTTACATTCCAACCTTCCAAATCTATGAGGAGTGTAAGACCCCAACTTATTATTAATGAAATTTAATTTTCTCTATTTATTATTTTGAAATAGTAAGGGTTGATTTGATTAATGTATGGGTAAAATACGCAAATATTTCAAAATAAGCAAGTGGTTATAAAATATTCATTGTTGTTTGGGAATATTCGTTTGGTCGTGGAATATTAAATCGCTTGGGGAATATTAAACGATGACAAGTGACGCATGTGTGGGCCCCCTATAATGTAAAAAAACGATTGGATGAAGAAAACGACAAATATAAGTTGTTTAAAAATAACGGCGTTGTTATCGTTAATACTATTAAAATACTCTTGGTGGTTAACACAACAAGAAGACACCAGTATTGCACCAATTATTGATTCTTACGTAAGAAGGGCACTACTCAATAATGGTTACATAATTCTTGATCAAGATTTTATTTTATTGATTTAATAATTGTTGCATTGATATTTTATATTTATTGTTGTTTCAATAAATTATCATTACACAGTATTTTCCATTATCGGAGCAATAATTCATATTATCTGAATAATATTATTGGATAAAATTATTGGCAATATCTAGAAAGTTCTGTCTAAGGAGAGGTTTGGACACCTAATTGCGCGCCAGTAAGGAGAAATCTTTATTGGAAAGTCTCCTCTTTCCTAGGAACTGCCTGGTTGTCAATATTGTGATTTTGTAATATTATTAATGAATAATTAATTATTGATTCATATGATAAGAAAAATATTGATTTTATGTGGATATAGATGGAGAAAATTTTTAATGTGACAATTGTTGAAAATTGAAATTTTATCTTTTCTCGATAAAATAATTCATTTAAATATATTATTATATTTTAATAATATAATAATGGTGATATTTTTACAACGAATGTGGGATATATTAGTATCTGAGGAGAAAGAGTATTTTTGTTGCAATAAATGTTTAAAACATGTTAAACATGTCTATTGGACCCCATTTATCGATCGAAATTTGATTATAGCACCGTAAAATCGCCTGCTTGTGGATTTGGGACAATTTTGTTTGGAATTTGGAAAAACTTTCTTGTGCAAAGTTGTAGAGAATTGAATTTCCTATAGAAAGTCACGGATTCAATTTTCCGCAAAAGGGCTATTTATTATGAATTATTGAAGCTCAAGTCTCAAATAATTGATTTTGGAAGTTTAAAATATTTAAAATTAGAAAACGTTTTTTTTTGTTGTTAGTCTTGTGTAGTGGGTAGGTTGGTGGCTGATGTTGGGCAAATTAAGTGTGCGTTGGAAAATATATATATATGTTATTAATTTATTAAATTTTTCGCTTTTGGTGTTCTAAGCAATTTCTATAAATAGGTGCTTAGGTTAGAATTGAAAATCACACCGTAAATCAAGTTTTTCTCTATATTATCGAGTTTATTCTTGTGAGTATTTTGAGTATACTTTGAGTATTGCTATATCTGAGGCAAGTTCAAGTCATATCCTATATCTAGGTGTTTCAACTAGTAAGATCTTGTCTTTGTGAGGTAAGTGGAATTATTATTTTTTCGAATGATATTATTTCTTCAATATCATTATCTTTGAAATATTGATCTAAAATTTTTATCAAATTTGGAACTTTTGGTGTCGGTTATTATTCACGATACAGATTATTCACGATACTCTGATCTTATTCATTTAATATCAAGACTATTCATCGAAAAATGAAAATTTTCCTTTTCGTCTAAAATATCTATTATGGATACTAGCTTTGATTGTATCCATGTTTTGATCATTCTTGAATTTTACACCACTATGATTATTTTTGAGGTATTTTGGACATGGATAAAACAAAGTACTAATCCTTAATCCTTAATCCTTGTCATTTTGTTTCAATCGGATTCGTTTCTTTAAAAATATTTTTCATCATCCTCGTCTTAAATGATGATATTATTGAATATCTTTGGCCCGTAGTGCAAAGATGAATGATTTTCGATGAATATCTTTGGCCCGTAGTGCAAAAGATGAGCAGTGTTTAGATGAACATGACTAATCGATGAATATCTTTGGCAGAAAGTGCAAAGATGAATATTTGATTTCGGATATATATTGATTGATGTTTACAGGATAAAAGATGAGCGATGAACTTTTAAATTCATACATGAAGATAGTAGTTTGCATTCTCTACTTAACTCTTCTAATGAATTATTATTTCATTGCGAATATTGATTTAAAATTTGTTGTCTATTGTATTCTATTAGATTTTTCCTGTTGAAGACTAACGATAATTTGTTGTATATTATCTTAGTCATAATATTCTTTATCTTGGGCTAGTTGAGCTCACCCTTTTCCTTTTTGTTCCATTTTTTTCTTCTCGAGAGGCGAGAATATAGCGAGTAATGAAGTCGGGGTATGGAATGAAAGTTCTAGAGAGAGTTGTTTAGTAGTCCTCACCATTTTTGTAAAATAATGTATCAATAAATGTGATGAGGATTTATTTGAGTATAGATATTGTCTGAAGATAATATTTGTATTCAAACTCACGCTTTTCTTGTTGTAATAATAAAGTTGTAGTTGTTTTCGTACCTATGATTGACAACTCGGAATGGGTGATGTATACCTATTTTTGGGGCGCCACGGTTGGTATCGAGTTTAGGGATATGATCTCTGGCGTAGATCGGGGAATAGAATTAGGAGGGGAGAGATGAGTAAATCCTTCGCTAGTGTGTCCTACCAAAGCTTATTTGTTAGTTGGTCAGTATATAAGGATATTATGTGATATATTGATTTCCTTAATTAACCCTTGTTTTATGACGATGATTTGAGAATGTCGATCGAGAATATTAACAATGGAAATGAGACCGTGGAGATGCTCTGTACTTCACTAACGAGGAGAACGTGCAACAGTCGACAATGTTTCTCCTGTGAACAAACACCACCGAAAGAGATGATGAACGAGGAATGTTTAGAAGCTTTTGCGATTCATGCAAAATCGACGAGGAGACTCGTGTTCAAAATACAGGAGGAAATGATAGCAATTCACACGGGTTGTTACAAACCAAGCGCTTCAAAGAGTTGGGACCACCGAAGTTAAGGGAAAGCAGATCCGATCACGGCGGAAACATGGGTCAAGCAAATTACCAAGATATTCGATGTCTTGGGATGCACGGAGGAACAGAAGGTTCCATTCGCCACCTTTATGTTAAATGGGAAGAATCACTGGTGGGGAATGCGTGAAGCGTACTCCATCCAATTTGACTTAAGCATGTCTTGGGAGACATTTCAGAATTATTTAATGACAAATACTTTCGAAAGTGTTCGCTATATGAAGGAAGTGGAGTTCATCAAATTATAACAAAACAACATACGCGGTGTCTCAAAGACGAGGCAAAGTTTGCAGAGAGTTATCCAGTTTGCACCTCATTTGGTGGAGAATGAGGAACGATGACGCGGATGTTTCGAGAGGTTTGAAAACCCGATATCGACAATATCTCATTTCTCATAAATTTTCTCTATTCAGATGTTGTTAACGAGGCTCAATTGTTAGAGCGAGAGATAACGAGTATGTTCAACCGAGGGACCATAACGAGGATCGCGTACTGAGATAGCGGTCAACAATGTAATAATGATAATCAATGGAGAAAAAACAGACGGACAAAATGGTAACCACTCTGGTGGTAATCATGGCCATGAAAATAGAAGAAGCGAGTCAGAGGAGATTTTAAAAGAGGAGATTTAACAACGACCGTGTGAAGACAGCGGTTGGCAAAGAATCGGTTCTAAGGGAGAGAGAAACGACCACCGGTTCATATGCTACAAATGCGAAAAAAGAGGGACATATCATCAAACCGCCCACAGCAGTTCAAGGTATGCTATAATTACGGAAAGGAAGGACATATCGCCGAGATCAGATGCAGAATGGCGAAACCTAGTTCAATGGGACGGTGACTCAAAAGATCGTCCCGTAAAATTCAAAGTCAACGGTTCCGGAAGAAAGCGTTTTTGTTGATCGGTCAAAATGCGAGAACCCAAATGAGGTGATCACGGGTAAGCTATTTATAAATTTTTATAAGTTTATACCTTACTTGATACCGGTGCTACCCATTCATTTATCTCTCCGCTTGTGCTCAACGTTTAAACTTGACTCGGGAGAAATTAGACTTTGACCTATCTGTGGAAACTCCGTTAGAGAAACTTTCATCACATCCATTATTTATAAATCTTGTTTGATTCAAGTTGGCACCATTACCTTACCCGTTGACCTTATCTCTTTAAAGATACTTGCTTTTGATGTGATTTTAGAGGATTGATTGGTTAACTACTCATCATGCCAAAATTGATTGTTTTCGTAAGGTTGTTAGTTTTCATATTCCTAACCAACTTGTTATTTAATTCAAGCAACTAAACCATTAAAATCAATCACCATCATATATCTAATCATAAAGCTATTCGTTTATTGAAAAACGGATGTCAAGCTTTCTTAGCCCATGTTATGGATTTGAATAAAGACACGCCAAATTTGAATAATATTTCTGTTGTTATTGACTTTTTCCCGACGTATTTTCGAAGAACTTCCGGCCTACCCTTTAACGTGAAGTTGAATTCTTTATTGATCTTGAACCCGGCACAAAGCCCATTTCTAAAACCCCATATCGAATGACTCCTATTGAACTTCAGGAGTTAAAGGTCCAACTACGGAATTATTGGACATCGGTTTCATTCTACCTAGTACATCTCCTTGGGGTGCCCTGCTTTTATTCGTAAAGAAGAAAGGCGGAGTATGCGACTTTCAGATTGACTATAGGAATTGAACCATGTCACCATCAAGAATAGGTATCCTCTACCTCGTATTGATGACTTGTTTGACCATTCAATAAGGAGCACAATTTTTTCAAAGATCGATCTTCGATTCGGATATCATCACCAAGATTAGGCGAGGATATTCCAAAGATCGCCTTTAGAACCCTAAGACGGGCATTATGAATTCTTAATCATGTCTTTTCGATTTACTAATGCTCCCGCGGCTTTCATGGATATGATGAACCGAGTATTCAAGGAATATTTGGATCGGCTTTGTTGTTGTCTTTATTGATGACATCCTCATATATTCCAAAAGTCGTGAAGATCACGAGCACCATTTGAATTTCGGTACTCCAAAGGCTTCGTGAAAACAAACTATATGCCAAATTGAAGAAATGCGAGTTCGGCTTCGAGAAAGTAGCATTTCTTGGGCACGTGGTGTCAAAACATGGAGTATCCGTGGACCCGTGAAGATTGAAGCAATACAAAGTTGGGGAGCAACAAGTTTCGGTGGACCAAGTACGTGAAGCTTTCGGGTCTCAGGTGGTTATTATCGGAGATTTGTGGAAGGTTTTTTCGAATCGCTACTCCATTAACTCAAATTAACTCGGAAGGATACACAATTCGTTTGGAGTGAAGAATGCGAGAAGAGTTTACAAGAGCTAAGAGGAGACTTATTTTAAGATCTCGTTTCTAACAATACCATCTCGGTTCGGATGGATTTGTTATCTCACAATGATGCTTGAGCAAAGGGTTAGGATGTGTTCTCATGCAACGTGGGAAAGTCATAGCCTATGCCTCATGACAACTTAAAGAGTATGAGAGGAATTATCCTACTCATGATCTAGAGTCGACAAAGAATAATTTGCGCTTAAAGATATGGAGGCACTATCTATATGGGGAGAAAGTGGAGATATATTCGCACCATAAAAGCCTTAAATATTTCATCACTAAAAAGAACTCAATACGCTGGCAATGACGTTGGCTCGAGCTATTGAAAGACTACGACCACACTATTCAATACCATCCCGAAAAGCGAACGTGGTAGCCGACGCGTTGAGTAGAAGATCATATGCGGGAATGAGTGCGATGATGTCAAGTATACGACAGAGCAAACTTTAATAGAAAAGTTAAGGTCGCTCAAGCCACCAAACCCGAGCCGATGCGCACGTATGAAGAAGAAAGTACAAGAAGGAGCTATTAGGAAGTGAGAATTAATGAAGAAGGAATACTTGAGTCCACTCTAGACTTTGTGTCCCTAACGACTCGATTTGAAGTACAAGATTATGATGGAGGCACACAATACACCATTTGCAATCCATCCTGGAAGTACCAAAATGTATTGTGATCTTCGACATACATTTTGGTGGAACAATATGAAGAGAGAGATTGCAAAGTTTATCTCGATGTGTTTAACTTGTCAACGTGTAAAGGAGGAGCATCTAGTACCTAAGGGTCCGTTGCAACCACTTGAGATTCTGAAATGGAAGTGGGTACACATTACCATGGATTTCGTTACGGGTCTTCCTACGTTTTTCAAGGCATCAATGCTATTTGGGTTATTGTTGATAGATTAACCAAGTCCGCTTTCATTTCTTGCCGATACGGGTGACTTATTCCTTGAACGTCTTGCTAAGTATATATGTAAATGAGATTGTGAGGTTACATGGTATACCAAGATCCATAGTTTTTGGATCGTGACCCAAGATTCACTTCAAGATTTTGGGTTAGCTTGCAAAAAGCTATGGGCAATCGATTTACGATTGATTCGCATACCATCCTCAAACAGACGGACAATCGAGAGAGGACTATTCAAACTCTTGAAGATCTATTAAGACTCGTGTCCTAGACTTCAAGGGCGCTTGGGATAAGTATTTACCATTGGTGGAATTCTCCTACAACAATGCTTATCAGCAAGTATAGATGTGTGGCTCCATTTGAAGCATTATATGGACGAAAGTGTCGCTCTCCAATATGTTGGGATGATGAGGTGGGTGAAGCAACATTGTTGGGACCCGAAAGTTACGTACGTATGACCACCGAAAAGATCCAAATGATTCGACAACGATACAAAGCAAGCACAAGATCGACAAAAGAGTTATGCGGATCTTCATCAAAAGGACGTGGAATTTAGTATAGGGATCATGTATTGTGCATGAAGTTACTCCATGGAAGGAGTTACAAGATTTGGGAAGAAAGGAAAGCTCAATCCACGATTTATTGGTCCATTTCAAATTCTTGACGAAAGTAGAAATGTAGCCTATAGACTGCAAGCATTACCTCAAAGTATGTCTCGTGTTCATAATGTGTTTCACATATATCAGATTTCAGTAAATATGTGAAAGACCCGAACCACATTATAGAGTTAGAACCGGACGAGATACCAAGACTTAACGTATGAGGAGGTACTGCCGGGATCTTGGATAGGAAGGAGCATGTCCTACGCCAAGAAAGGTCATACCACAAGTTAAAGTTTTGTGGAGGAATCATGCTATAGAGGAAATGACCGGGAATTGGAAAGTAAATGAAAGCGAGGTATCCTCACCTTTTCAAACACTGTGTACGCACGTCAATTTCGAGGACTAAATTTCATAAGGAGGGAGGTTGTAAGACCCCAACTTATTATTAATGAAATTTAATTTTCTATTTATTATTTTGAAATATTAAGGGTTGATTTGATTAATGTATGGGTAAAATACGCAAATATTTCAAAATAAGCAAGTGGTTATAAAATATTCATTGTTTTGGGGAATATTCGTTTGGTCGTGGAATATTCAGATCTGCTTGTCGGGGAATATTCGCATGACGACCGCAATGACCATGTGTGGGCCCCATAACGGAAAGCGATTGGATGAAGAAAACGACAAATATAAGTTGTTTAAAAATAACAGCGTAATTATTATCAGATTAATCTTATTAAAATACTAAATTGGTTAACACACAAGAAGATACACCAGTATTGCACCAATTATTGATTCTTACGTAAGAAGGCACTACTCAATAATGGTTACTGTGAATTCTTGATCAAGATTTTATTTTATTGATTTAATAATTCTTTATTGATATTTTATATTATCGTTGTTTCAATAAATTATCATTACACAAGATTTTCCATTATCAGAGCAATAATTCATATTATCCGAATAATATTATTGGATAACATTATTGGCAATGTCTAGAAAGTTACATCTACAAGGAGAGGTTTGGACACCTAATTGCGCTGCCAAGAAGGAGAAATCTTTATTGGAAAGCCCTCTTCCTCGAAACCGCAGTTGTCACAATATTGTGATTTCGTAATATTATTTGTGAATAATTAATTATTGATTCATATGATAAGAAAAATATTAATTTTATGTGGATATAGATGGAAAATTTTTAATGTGACAATTGTTGAAAATTGAAATTTTATCTTTTTCGATAAAATAATTCATTTAAATATATTATTATATTTTAATAATATAATAATGGTGATATTTTTACAACGAATGTGGGATATATGAGTATCTGAGGAGGAAGAGTATTTTTTGTTGCAATAAATGTTTAAAACATGTTAAACATGTCAAATTGGACCCCATTTATCGATCGAAATTTGAATATACCGTAAAATCGTCTGAGTTTGTGAATTTCGGCCAATTTTGTTTGGAATTTGGAAAACCTTTCTTCCGCAAAGTTGTAGAGAATTGAATTTCCTATAAAAAGTCACGAGATTCAATTTTTTGGCAAAAGGACTATTTATTATGAATTATTGAAGTTCAAGTCTCAAATAATTAATTTTGGAAGTTTAAAATATTTAAAATTAGAAAAACGTTTTTTTTTGTTGTTAGTCTTGTGTAGTGGGCTGGTTGGTGGCTGATGTTGGGCAAATTAAGTGTGCGTTGGAAAAAAAAATATATATATATTATTAATTTATTAAATTTTCTGCTTTGGTGTTCTAAGCAATTTCCTATAAATAGGGTGCTTAGGTTAGAATTGAAAATCACACCAGAAACTGAAGTTTTCTCTCTCTATATTATCGAGCGTATTCTTGTGAATATTTTGAGTATACTTTGAGTATTGTGATACGGTGCAAGTTCAAGTCATAGCCTATATCCGGTGTTTCAACTAGAAGTACTGTTTTTCTGAGGTAAGGGATATTATTATTTTTTTGTAATGATATTATTTCTTCAATATCATTATGCTTAAATATTGATTTGAAGTTTTTATCAAATTTGGAACTTTTGGTGTCGGAGTTACTATTCACGATGATCTTGACTATTCACGATATCTGATTATTCATTTACGAATTTGACTTATTCATCGAAAAATGAAAATTTTCCTTTCGCCTAAAATATCTATTGTGGATACTAGCTTTGATTGTATCTATGTTTTGATCATTCTTGAATTTTACACCACTATGATTATTTTTGAGGTATTTTTGGACATGGATAAAACAAAGTACTAATCCTTAATCCTTAATCCTTGTCATTTTGTTTCTTTGGATTCGTTTCTTTAAAAATATTTTTCATCATCCTCGGCCTTAAATGATGATATTATTGAATATCTTTGGCCCGTAGTCAGCAAAGATGAACAGTGTTTAGATGAACATGAATTAATCGATGAATATCTTTGGCTCAGTAAAGTAAAAGATGAATATTTGATTCAGGATATATATTGATTGATGTTACAGGATAAAAGATAGACGATGAACTTTTTAAATTCATACATAGAAGATAGTAGTTTGCATTTCTACTTAACTCTTCTAATGAATTATTATTTCATTGCGAATATTGATTTAAAATTTGTTATCTATTGTATTCTATTAGATTTTTTCTGTTGAAGACTAATGATAATTTGTTGTATATTATCTTAGTCATAATATTCTTTACTTGGGCTAGTTGAGCTCACCCTTTTTCTTTTTGTTCCATTTTTCTTCTCGGAGAGGCGAGAATATATAAGTGTAATTAGCCTGGGGTATGGAATGAAAGTTCTAGAGAGAGTTGTTTAGTAGTCCTCACCATTTTGTAAAATAATGTATCAATAAATATGATGAAGATTTATTTGAGTATAGATATTGTCTGTAAGATAATATTTGTATTCAAACTCACGCTTTTCTTGTTGTAATAATAAAGTTGTAGTTGTTTCGTATCATGTATTGACAACTCGTAATGGGTGATGTATACCTATTTTGGGGGCGTCACGGTTGGTATCGAGCTTAGGATATGATCTCCTGGCGGAGATCGGGGAATAGAATTGGGAGGGTAGAGACGAGTAAATCCTTCGCTAGTGTGTCCTACCAAAGCTTATTTGTTAGTTGGTCAAGTATATAAGGATATTATGTGATATATTGATTTCCTTAATTAACCCTTGTTTTATGACATGATTTGAGAATGTCGAATCGAGAATATTAACAATGGAAATGAGACGTGGAGACGCTCAGACTCACCAACGAGGAGAACGTGCAACAGTCGGGCAATGTTCCTCCCGTGAACAACACCAACGAAGCGAGATGATGAACGAGGGAATGTTTAGAAGCTTTTTGCGATTCATGCAAAATCGACGAGGAGACTCGTGTTCAAAATCTGAGGAGGAAATGATAGCAATTCACGGGTTGTCACAAATGCCCAAGCGATTCAAAGAGTTGGGACCACCGAATTTAAGGGAAAACTAGATCCGATCACGGCGGAAACATGGGTCAAGCAAATTACCAAGATATTCGATGTCTTGGGATGCAGAGAGAACAGAAGGTTCCATTCGCCACCTTTATGTTCCGTGGCGAGGCGCATCATTGGTGGGAGTCTTTCAAGTTGCGTCCATCCATCAAGACTCAAAGATGTCTTGGGAGACATTTCAGAATTATTTAATGACAAATACTTTCCGAAAGTGTTCGTCTATATGAAGGAAGTGGAGTTCATCGATTAGAACAAAACAACACGACGGTGTCTCAAAGACGAGGAAAAGTTTGCGCAGAGTTATCCGTGTTTGCACCTCATTTGGTGGAGAATGAGGAACGATGACGCGGATGTTTTCGAGAGGTTTGAAACCCCAAGATACGACAATATCTCATTTCTCATAAATTTTCTCTATTCGGAGATGTTGTTAACAGGCTCAATTGTTAGAGCGAGATAACTAGTATGTTCAACCGAGGGACCATAACCAGGATCGCACTGCAGAGATAGCGATCAATGTAATAATGATAACCGCGGAGAAAAGAAACAGACAGACAAAAATGGTAACCACTCGGTGGTAATCACGGCCATGAAAATAGAAGAAGCGAAGTGGAAGAGATTTTAAAAGAGGAGATTTAACAACGACTATGTGAAGACGATAAAGGTCTTAAAGAATCGGTTCTAAGGGAGAAGAACGACTCACACCCATTGCATGCTACAAATACGGAAAAAGGGACATATCGGTCAAACCGCCCACAACAGATTCAAGGTATGCTATAATTGTGGAAAGGAAGGACATATCGCCGAGATCATGCAGAGCGAAACCTAGTTCAATGGGACGGTGACTCAAAAGATCGTCCTAAAAGTCAAAGTCAACGAGCCCGGAAGAGCGTTTGTTGTGATCGGTCAAAATGCGAGAACCCAAATGAGGTGATCACGGGTAAGCTATTTATAAATTCTTTGAAGTTTATACCTTACTTGATATAGGTGCATACCCATTCATTTATCTCTCCGCTTGTGCTCAACGTTTAAACTTGACTCGGAGAAATTAGACTTTGACCTATCTGTGGAAACTCGTTAGAGAAACTTTCATCACATCCATTGTTTATAAATCTTGTTTGATTCAAGTTGGCACCATTACCTTACCCATTGACCTTATCTCTTTAAAGATACTTGCTTTTGATGTGATTTTAGGGATTGATTGGTTAACTACTCATCATGCCAAAATTGATTGTTTTCGTAAGCGTTGTTAGTTTTCATATTCCTAACCAACCCGTTTATTTAATTCAAGCAACTAAACCATTAAAATCAATCATCATCATATCTAATCATAAAGCTATTCGCTTATTGAAAAACGGATGTCAAGCTTTCTTAGCCCATGTTATGGATTTGAATAAAGACACGCCAAATTTGAATAATATTCTGTTGTTATTGACTTTTCCGACGATTTTTCAAGAACTTCCCGCCTCACCCCGTAACGTGAAGTTGAATTCTTTATTGATCTTGAACCTGGTACAAAGCCCATTTCTAAAACCCCATATCGAATGACTCCTATTGAACTTCGTGGAGTTAAAGGTCCAACCATGTGAATTGTTGGACATCGGTTTCATTCTACCTAACACATCTCCTCGGGGTGCTCCTGCTTTATTCGTAAAGAAGAAAAGACGGGAGTATGCGACTTTGTATTGACTATAGGAATTGAACCATGTCACCATCAAGAATAGGTATCCTCTACCTCGTATTGATGACTTGTTTGACCAATTGCAAGGAGCACAATTTTTTTCAAAGATCGATTTTCGATTCGGATATCATCACCAAGATTAGAATCGAGGATATTCCAAAGACCGCTTTTTAGAACTAGGTACGGGCATTATGAATTCTTAGTCATGTCTTTCGGATTGACTAATGCTTCTGCGGCTTTCATGGATATGATGAATCGAGTATTCAAGGAATATTTGGATCAGTTTGTTGTTGTCTTTATTGATGACATCCTCATATATTCCAAAAGTCGTGAAGATCACGAGCACCATTTGAAGCTGGTACTCTAAAGGCATCGTGAAAACAAACTATATGCCAAATTGAAGAAATGCGAGTTCTGGCTTGAGGAAGTAGCATTTCTTGGGCACGTGGTGTCAAAACATGGAGTATCCGTGGACCCGCGAAGATTGAAGCAATACAAAGTTGGGAGCAACCAAAGTCGGTGACCAAGACGTAGCTTTTCGGGTCTAGTGGTTATTATCGGAGATTCGTGGAAGGGTTTTCTCGAATCACTACTCCATTAACTTCGCCTAACTCTAAGGATACACAATTCGTTTGGAGCAAAGAATGCGAGAAGAGTTTCCAAGAGCTTAAGAGGAGACTTATATTTAAGATTCGTTTCTAACAATACCATCTGGTTCGGATGGATTTGTTATCTACAGCGATGCTTCAGGCAAAGGGTTAGGAGTGTTACATTCCAACCAACTCTTCATTTGCGGGACTTTCTGACGCCAAGGGATATAGTTCACAAAAGGTATATATAGTTATGTTAATAGTGATGGTTTTAATTATTATTGCTATATAATAATAATGTACATTTGGGTCTCAATCAGGTACAAGATGCGGGAGACCATATCTCTTATGGACCAAAAGGGTCCTTATCCAAAAGACTTAAAGATTGGAAGGAGACATTTGTAAATAAACATATGTTTGGAAACGTGGTGGCACCAGAAGGGGATTTATATCCTTTATCACATCCGCGCCAGTTATATGAATTAGAACACAATGCAGTGCAATCCTTAGGGCCTGGGAGTTGGATATTTGAGCATGTCATCGACGCTTATATGTTGTTGCTACGAGACAGAGAGGAATACTACAGGTCGCGGGGAATACAAAGATGGTCCCAATTTGGTTTCATGAATTCATTCTTCATGATATCTTCAAGTGGCTATGTGCCTCCGCACTAACGTGAATATCTTGCATGGAGTTTTTTGCGATCCGTATGTTAACCAAGATGTTGGTCCACCTTTACACTAATGCAAATACATATTCACGCCGGGGTGTGTAGTACCAATCAACGCCATTTTGTCTTGTTCCTATTCATGATTGAAGATTGGATGGTTACCATAATTGACCCGCACACTACAATGACACTAAGTATATTAAGTTACATGAAATGTACTCTTTAATTCGTTAAAGTTGCAGATATGTTTAGTTTTAAAATATTTTAATTTTATAATGTCCTTTAATATTAAAAATTATTAACCAACTACTTTGTACATGCAGGTACATTTGATACCATTTTGTTTGAGAAATGGTAATCCGACAAGTGAGAGTGGCCCCGGTAATCCCATCTGCAGACTCTTAAAGATTAAATCAAAAACAACACAACAACTCGATCGTGGCATTTTTGTATGCAAGTATGTTAACTGCTTTCGTTAGGCCAATGGTAATATTTCAAGAGAAGTGGTCCTGGAAGATGTCACGATCTTTTCGTTATCTGGCGTCGCGGGAGCTCTACAAGAAATCCACAAGATTACTTCCTATACCGAGATATAGAACTTATCCAACGTTATCTAATGTACATATTAATTAATAAGAATGTCTATTTGGTTGAACTTTATGGGATTTTCAAATTCATAACTTAGTAATATGAATATTATTGAATCACATAAAACAACTTCATATTATTAATCTGAAAAAAATTATCTATTTTGTTGATCTGTATGGATATTTTTATTAGGACTAATATTAATAATCACATTATTTATATTAATATTAAAAATCATTATTAATATTATTTTTAATAATAGTAATACATGAATATAATAATAATAGTAATACATGAATATAAAATCATTATTTATATTTTATTAAAGAATGATATTTTTTAATATATTAATAAACCTTTTATTGATATTATTAAAAAAAAAAAAATATTAAAGGGATAATAATAAATATAGATATTAACTTATTTCTAAATAGAAAACCCCATATGTATTATATAGACTTATTAATAATAATAAATCCTAATATAATAATAATGCAAGAATATAGATTTTGGGGATGGTGAAGTTTTAATATAAAGATATATTCTTGGTTGAAATTAATTAATTTAGGCAAGTGGTGCTCTGGGTGGTCATACGATGAGTGTTTGGAGTTTGAGGTTGCGATTTTGAATCATTTAGCAATAATTGCTTGAATAAAATCATTTTTCAATTTTTAATACCGGTAGTGACAAAGTCACATCTTAGTAGGTTATTTTTTTCAATTTTTAAAACCGGTAGTGATATGAAGAATGTCACCAAGTATAGTAAACCAGCAGATACAAAGTTATTCCAGCAGAATAATAAGCAATAGAATAACAACAGCCTTCTTCATGAATAAGAAAGAATAACACCCCTTACTTTTGGTAGGAGATTGAATCTACCGCAGTAGTGTAAGAATAAAATACTCTTCTTTCTCTCTTATTTCTCTATACTTTCTCTCTATAGCTTGAATGAATTCGTGAAAATAATGAAGCACTAGGCCTCATATTTATAGAAGATTTCTAGCTTAAGACACGCTTTATGTGAAAAGGCAAGTGGCTCGATTTGGTGATGTGAAAAGAAAAGTGGTTTGGCGCACCAGTAATGTGAAACGACAAGTGGTTCGACGCTTTTGTAATGTGAAACGACAAGTGGTTCGACGTCTGGTAAAGGTAATTACTATTGACGAAGGTAATTACTTATTATTCACAAAGGTAATTACTATTGACGAAGGTAATTACTATCGACGAAGATAATTACTATTCACAAAGGTAATTACTATCGACGAAGGTAATTACTATCGATTTAAGAGACTCTTAGATGATGACATATATGGGCCCCCATAAAATAATCAAACTTACCACAAACGCCTCATAACCGACTCTTTATATACATCAAGGATTGAATAAATATTACCACAAATCATTTTAATTTTAATCAACACATATTTAATCTTTCAACAATTATTAATCATTTATAACTTGTCGCCTCAATTATTGATTTAATACTATAACATATTATATGATGATATCGTGACAATAATTGAATCAATAATATAAGAGATATGATGCAACAATTATCAGTAGTAATAATTGAGCATAATGAGTGACTTCTCACGTAAGCAATAATAATAATCAATATCTGTGCTACTATACAACTACGCCAGACATCGTACTTTTTACTACCGAAAGAGTAGTTCAACAGCTTTTAAATGTAACACCTCGCATAGTTATTTTTATAAAAGATAATTTTGTCGCTTTTTAACTACTTACAATACTTGGTTATAGGGGTCCACTAATGATTGAGCCGTCGTCGAATATTCCCCACCAAACGTAATATTTTATAACAACTTGCTTATTTTGCAAAATTTATAAATATTACCCACAACTATAACATTATATCAAATTTATTCCATAATATTCAAAAATAATATTTATAGAAAATTCATCTTTATTTATAAAAGTTGGGGTCTTACAGTGAAGTTTTAATATAAAGATATATTCTTGGTTGAAATTAATGATTTAGGCTCGTGGTGCTCGGGTGGTCATATGACGAGTGTTTCGAGTTTGAGGTCATGAGTTTGAATCTTTTAAATGAATTGCTTGAATAAAATCATTTTTCAATTTTTAATACCAATTGTGACAAGCTATACTCTAAGTGGTTATTTTTTTCAATTTTTAATACCGGTAGTGATGAAGCTATAATTTAATAGGTTATTTTTTCAATTTTTAATACCGGTAGTATCAAACTGCACATCGTGGGATTATTTTATTATTTTAATGCGGTAGTATCAAATTGCACTCTACGAGAGAAATAAAAAAAAAAAAAAACACAATGTGTGTTCTAAGAGAAACTCTTCCTACGGATTATTTTATTATTTTATCACGGTAGTATCGTACTGCACTTCAATGGGAGAAATAAAAAGAAAATTAAAAAAAATGTGTAAGTTTCTACAAGCTCTTCCTACTTAATTATTTTAATAATAAATATTCATTTTTATAAATATAACGACAAGTTAATTTTACGTGGGCCTCCCTTATTAAAAAGAAAGTAAGTGCAGAAGTAAATAATTACAAGACAACAACTCATGTCCGCATTATCAAATAGAAAAGTTAATCGCAGCCATCTATTCAATTTATCAACGATCCAAAAAGGAAGTGTTCCACAATACTCATAGTAACCGGTTGTTATGAAAAGTCTCCCATATATAAGTACTTAAATATGATGTGCAGTGCATCTAGCAATCTAATGAATAATTATTAGCCGGCTTTGACTTATACAGTTATACCTTAATTATTTCTTTTTCGTTTGTTATTTGTTGTTATATGGACTATCATAGCTAGTCGTACTATATATTTTATATATGAATAATGATAAGTTAAAGTTTTATTATTTTATATGCTACACTTGAACGTATCCACCAATGCACGAGAGAAGAAAAGAAGACGGCCGAAACGTGGACCAATTTATTAAGTTCTACTTTAATTTGCATGGATTGGTGCCACATACTATATATACTACGTAACTTTAAGTTACGAATGCATGCTGAAAATAAATAAATAAAAAAACCTAAAATATACAACAAATCATTTCCAAAATAAGAATTTCTTAATGTACGAAAACAAACCCTACAAAACAAAATTAGAAATTTAAAAAGATAGAAAAGGTTACAAAAGTGGATTTCATTGCATAGTTTTTAATTATTCATTTCAGATTCTCTAAATTACAAAAGTGGAGTATTAAACATGATTAATGTAGGTTGTAGTCTGTAGAGAGAAGAATCATCCCTTGATCAGACAAATTTGGTTTTGTTTGATATTTTAGGGTGTTGCAGAAATAAATATATGAAAGAAGTCAAAAGTGTCCATTGACTTTTGGAATTAAAGATGGGCCTTAGCTACCTAAAGTTGGAATTGTTAAATCCACAATAATTTTTATTATTTTCACAACAAAAGTGTCGCTGTAGATGTATAGTGATGTTAAAAAAGGATTTATAACGATACTTTTATTATAAAAATAATATTTTTTGTTGTGAATTTACAATTTTCATATAAATAAATGACACAATCATGACAACATCTCTCTTTGTCAATAATTCCAAGCATTTTACATACATACAATCAAAGAAGGTTCTTTGCGAGAATGACGATCAGGTGTCTCGAGTACACAGCCAAAAACAATACTCCCTGTTTCATTTTAATAGACGTTTTGGAGAAATACGTACACAAATATTTAGATCTCCATTAATAATAATTTTAGTGTGACTTTTCAACTTTGCCCTTTTATTATCCCTCTTTGGTTATTATTGTTGTAAACTTTTTTAAAAAGTAGAAGTTAATATATAGGGGTAATTTAGGTAAGTACACTTTTTACTCTTTACGTCTAAATTGTGGAACAAAAAAACGAAACTAAAACGTCTATTAAAATGAAATGGAGGGAGTATATGATCCCACCTGAGATCACACATATTGGACGGCTCATGATTAAGAATCTATTTTGTTTTTTAATTCATTAATTATTCTCTCTTTGTTTTTGTTTTTTTTTTTAATAATTATTTTGCTTAACATTTTTACTTATGAGTTTTTAGGTTCTAGAACAAGTAGTACGGAATCATATACTAGTATTTCAGTGCTTGGCAAGCAAACTTTACCTACTCCCCTTCTTAATTGTTTGGTTGAAATTGCCTATTTGACCAATATACTAGTAATTAATTAATTAATGGTGTTAAATTAAGTGTTTCAATAGAGCAGTTATATTTGTATTTCTCCTTAATTAGTATTTTCTTTCTGTCATGTTTTTCGTTTGTGTTATCCTTCTGTTTGACTAGTTCTAAATACAAATTAATTAATATAAGACAATACATAGGGTGAAGTCCCCCATGGCATGCACAACGTGTAGCGATAAACTATAATTAAAATTAAATAATTTAAAAAATAAAATAATTTAAACGTCATATATTATAGGACGAAAGGAGTAATTCTTGAGCTTCATTGAATTAACACGGAATTGATAAAAGTTAATTAATGAACATTCATAATTTTGAAATTTAATAATATTGGTCTGCCTCAAAACACAACCTTAGGACAACCTCTCTATAACATATGTTAAACCCTAATTAAAAAAGAATTAGCAAAATTATAGAAAAATCTATTAAGTTCACAAAAAAATTGTAGAAATACGAACACCCAAAATCCGCTTTCCCATGTGTTTTTGAGCTTAAACCAATTCCTGTGCTATAGCTAAAAGATAGACTATATCGTCGTGTACATTCTAGTCCACACCCAATGACACTAGAGACTAAAAAATACTACTAGTAATATATAGTGAGAAAAAAGAAAGTGTTATATATAGAAGAAATTAATGAGATAAATAATTTTACTTGTATTTTACTATATTTGAGTGTGTTTTTAGGTGTGGAGTTAGATAGAACTTAATTTGAATTTGGACGAAAAAAATACAAAGACGGTTCAGATTCATTCTAATTAATTTGGCGAAAAAGTACAAATACGATTCAGATTCATTCTAATTTTCAAATTATTAAAACGAAAAAAAAAGACACGGAGAGAGAGGAATAATTTAGTTACGCCGTAGGCACGACAATGTGTATATCATTGAGAGTTTAAAAAATAGTACTGAACGAATTCCACAATTTTGAACGAATGAATAATAATTATAAGTTTTGTTTATTTTAGCATGCATCACACATACATGTCACATGTGGTTAAGAGGTTGATATATATGGAGTGAGCCATGAAGTCCAATATTTTCTATTTTGGAAACCTATATTTTTACATTATTTTTTTGATATTTTTATATGTAGGATTCATATATTAATTAATGTATCGAATTTTTATTAATTACTTTTTCAGTTTCATAATAACTGTTTTTTTTAGCTTCATGCACATGAATTAAGAAAGTCATGTAATACTATCACTTAAGAATTAAAATTTATATGAAATTTCATCACTACCCCTTTATGAAAAGTTGAAAACTATTAATGCAAGAGAGAAAATTTATTGGGAGAATGAAAGAAGTTAGGGGTAATATAGAAAAATAAATAATTTAGGTAATTGTTAAATTCACAACACTTTTTGTTATTTTCATAACAAAAGTGTCGCTATAGATGTATAGCGACGGTGAAAACCGTCGCTATAGGATCTATAGCAACACTTTTGTTGTGAAAATAACAATTTCTGTTGTGAATTTAACAATTTCCATAATTTATTCTCCTAAAAATTAGTTGTAAACGACAAATAATTTGAATTAATTTTTTTTTTAAAAAAACAATTATTATGAAACTAAAGAAATAATATATAGACCTACATGTAAAAATATAAAAAAATAATATAAAATATCATTTTTCTTTCTATTTTCCTCTCTATACACTCCAACATCACAACACTGCAATAAGTAATTAAATGAGGTGAAGTTTAATGATATTGTAGCTAACAGATTCTTGATATTGTTATGAAATTTATTTGTATTTATATATTGATATAATTTTTTTTTTAAAAAGTGTAGACTTTTAATTTATTTATTTTTTACAAAAATTTATATGAACTTAACTATATAAATCAGAACTAATTTTTTATAATTCTGTTATATCCGATTTTATTTTCGGTTTTCGGGTTCGGATTTAGTTTTTAATTTTGAGTTATTCGGTTAACCGAATAACCAAAATAGGAACGAAAAAAAAAGGTGACTTCGTTGTTATTCACTTATTCTCCTTTTATATACCACATTCACATACTCACAATCATTACACTCAATACTCATACAGTCATACTCGCTCACCTCTCAATCTCATCTCTCACCCTCAGATCTCACGGTCTCACCTCTCAATCTTATCACTCAATCGATCTTTTATCTCTCACTCTCAGATCTTAAAACCCAAATCGATCTCTCACCTCTCACCTCTCACCCTCAGAGATCTTAAAATCCAAATCCATACCTGAAAGCTTAGAACTAGTTCAGTCAATTAAACCTTCATTTTCATCTACTCCGTTGGCGAGTGAAGATAATATATATTCATCTGGAAGATAATTACTATGAAGTAATATATATTCCTCTGCAACCTGTTTTTTGCCATATGCCTCTTTATTGTTCCTCCCTTTTCTGATACCCCTTGGACAGTTCAATATAATTATGAAGTAATATATTGAACTGTCCGTTGGTTCATACTCCCTCCGTCCCTTAATATAAGACTTTTTAAAGTTGTGCACACGTATTAATGAAATAATTGTATAACATTAAATATAATATCAAATGCTTAAATTGCCCTTGTATTGAAAAAGATATTATTATTTATTGGGGAAAAAATATTGAGAGAACCAAAGTTATATTTAATACTTGGGGTAATATTAAAAACTAAACAATTAATGCTTATTTGGAATTCTAAAACATCATATATTAAGGGACAAAAAAATTTCTCCAAAACGTCTTATATTAAAGGACGGAGGGAGTAATATATAGTAGTCCAAGCTAGCGTTGTTGGCAAGTGAGAAGGAAGATGAAAAAAATCGGACTCTCTATTTCTTAATTTTGGTTATTACTCGAACAATCGAATAGTAAATTATGTAATTCGGTTAATGAATAATTCAATTACTTGCTCGGATATCAAAATTATATAAATTTCAATTTTCAATTATAATCAAATAACCTATTCGATTCGATTACAATCGAATAATCACTCTTAAGCCTGGAGCATAAGGTTATATAAATCTGTCATGTGTGATGGTAATACACAATTAAAATAAAGCAACTTTAAAAATAAATAAATAACCGATTGAAAGAAACCAGCAAATGAAAAATTGAAACTCTTTCTTATATTATTTTATTTCGAAAGGAAACAAGAAATTGACATCCTACTCATTTTGCTACACATTATTTTTTTCATTCTAAAATTAAAGATAATTTAATTTAATTTTTAAAATAAAACAATTTACATATTAAATTTTAAATCGACATAAATATATTTAATTTTAATTGATACAATTATTATAATTATATAATATATAATAAAATTATAAATCATAAAATTTATTTTATTCAAAAATTTTAAACTTTAATAAGATAAATTAATTTTAAAATTTAATACGCCATAAATCGTTTTTGACTTGAAAAATCAAATTTTATATCTAATTTTAAAATGAAAAGAATATTGGTGTTATGGAAAATAATTTTTGCTATTATATATATATATATATATATATATATATATAGCCTACGAAGTGATTGACTGAAATGACGAAATATGGTTGTTGAAAATTCCAACATCCCGCGTAACCAAGCAAGCCGTTGACTAACACAACGTAAATGATATTTTTATTTGGCCAAAATACCTTCTTCCTTTATTTAAATTCCTGTTTTTTTTAAAGATATTAAATATATCAAAATAGCCAAGAAATACACTCAATCCAGTATTTTTTTGGCTAGTAGGCATTTCTAAAATTTGAGAAGGTCAGGATTGTAAACAGTTCTTTGTTCTCATAAGTCACAATCATCATTAGTTAATCCTAAAAGGATACAAGAAGACATATATTTAAATTTAAATATATATGTGACATCAAAGTCAAGTTGGGTAGCCAAGTCTTTTTCCATTCACCAAATTTCATAGACTTGGAAAACTCATTTCCCACAATAAAACTAATTATATATCCATCAACTTTCCTTCGTACGTATATACACAGATTTACATACATATACCTATATATATATATATATATATAAAGAGAGAAACCAAACCAAACCAAACAAGAAGCAGATAAAGAAACTCCTCAACCACGTACTTCAATAATATTTAACCTTGCCTCCATTTAAGTGTCTTGATGCTCCTCCGATCCTCCATTTTCGCACTTCAAATTATATTTTTGCAGCTCATTTCAACGAATTAACTCTTTTTATCAACGAAAAAAGTTGATAAAACTTGCAGAAATAAAAAATGACAGTGAAGATCAAGAAAAAGAAGATAACATGGCAATCCTTGTTTCCAAGTTGTGGTAAAAAACATGAGAATTCGAATTCTTTGTCGTCATCCGCACCGAAGCCTGAGGTGAAGAAGAAAGTGGTTGCAAAACAAACTTCATTTCAAAAGTTTTCTAATTTATCGGATATAAGTTCATCTACTACATTATCCGAGGATCTATCCAATTCTTTAGCCGGTTCAAATCTTCATGTCTTTACGCTAGCCGAGCTTAAAGTCATCACTCATAGCTTCTCTTCTACTAATTTTCTTGGCCAAGGGGGGTTTGGGCCCGTTCATAAGGGATTTATTGATGATAAGCTTAGGCCTGGTTTGAAGGCTCAGCCGGTGGCTGTTAAACTTCTTGATTTAGATGGCATGCAGGGCCATAAGGAGTGGCTGGTATGTATATATATGTACACACATATATATTTCTTTCTGCATAAATATTTTTAGCCTTTTACGTACCCTTTTGGTCTAGTTTTATTTGATTAATATATATTGTAGGTTTTAATTTGAGGATTAATTAATTTGTTATATTTGTTTGCAGACGGAAGTGATATTTCTTGGGCAATTGAGGCACCCACATTTGGTGAAGTTGATCGGATATTGTTGCGAAGATGAACACAGGCTCCTGGTATATGAATATATGCCTCGAGGCAGCTTAGAGAATCAACTCTTTAGAAGTATGTTCTCTTTCTTCTTCACTAATTGTCTTATTAAAAATATATTGCCTTTGTTCTTTATACAATAAAGTGTGCGTGTTTACTGGAAAAGTGATAAAAAGGAGAATGACACTTATTCGACCTTGAAAGATGGATAAAATTAAAGCCTATAAACAACGGCAATGCCAAAATTCAGTAATGATGAAATTAAATACCTTAAGAAACCCTAAACAACTTTTAATTACACTCCTAAACATGCCCGGAACCCTAATTATAGTACTTTAAATAGAATAAATGATCTTTTTATTTGGCCAAAATACATTCTTCCTTTATTTAAATGCCTCGTGGTTAATGGCAGTGAGTTATAAATCTCGTATACGACAGTATATTTGAGCCACAACTCTAAATAAATCAAAAGTAATGTCAAAACAAAATCAAAATCAAAATGTTAAAGATTCCCAAAGGCTTGCATACTCTAATAGCTCCACCACCTGGGTCATATGTTTAAGCAAATTAAATCATAATACGCCAAAAAAGAAAAGAAAAAAGAAGTTGTTAATTTTAATAGAAAAAAACATTAATTACACTTTGCAATTGAGAGTTTATTCTATTTTGTACATTGTATCATATACTTCAAAACGTGACACTTTGTATCTCATATTTTTAGTCAACCGACACATAATAATACCCCTCCAACCCAAAATTTAAAGTTAAAAATACAAAATCCGTCACCTTGTATTCATAGACGAGATTAATGTCAAGGTTTCTTTTTCTTTTCTTCCCGACTTATGTATTCATAGCTGTAACTCATGAGAGAAAAATGGCCAGATCCAGACTTTTCGTCGATATAACAACCTACCAAGATATATATTAGTACTTTTTGTTAGTATTGCAAGATGTTATAGTCTAATGAGAAAGAAAGAAACAGTCAATCGCCATGCATTCTTTTTGGATGGTTGACTTGTACAAGAATAAGTAGTAGGTACGTATCATTGCTATTTCCAAATTAAGACTTGCATGATATTTATGCTATGTTTCGAGCTTTTAAAAATGAAGAAAAAAAAAAAAATGAAACGAAAATTTAGCTTTTTTTTACAATTTTACATGCTTTCAATTTTTGATAACCTAGGAAAAGAAAAGAATTGAATAGAAAAAACTTGGCCACTTTTCCTCGCTAGAAAGTTTTCAAATTCAAAATCTACCGATTTGGATTAAAAAAAAATTAGAATAAGTAATATTTTATAATTCTCATATTATCCTCAACTTTTAATATAATAAATTTTAAATTAATAACTCATGTCCTCAATTTTAAATTTTTTATTCTTTTCTATTAAAAACTCAGAAACAACACAAAGGAAAACTTCAAGTTTTTTATTCTTTTCTTTTCTGTTCTAATTTAAGTTTTCTATTTTTTTCTTTTCAAAACTCAGAAACATAATGTTAAAACTCTTCTAAATGAACATAAAAATTGAACACGTGTATATTTAAACTTCGCTTATTTATATTTTTATCCACTGTTAAGTTCAAAATACAGTTAGAGTAAAATTCAAATACATGTTCAATTTCCATATTCATGTAGAATTTTTGTGATATTTAACTGCCCACTTTTTTCACAATTCCTTATTGTGGGCCAGTCATTGGCCATCATAATGCTTTAAACGAGTCAATATAGCTTTACAAAACCAGGGTGTTTTCCAAGAATTTGGTATGCCAGCATTTAGTTTTTTTAATGTCTGGGACTTGATGTTTCTTTGCCTTTTCCAATTATCATGAGATAAAATAAAATTAAAAAATTGCCGATATTAGCATTATATCCGTCATGTAATGAATATATTTATTTAATTTTCTACATGATTTAAAAAGTTAATTATTTTTTAACGTGAAAATGATTGTGATAGTAAATATTCAAATATTTTTTAATTTTATTTTATTGACGTGTAAAAATAACTCAAATACTTTCTCTTGATTTCAGGATACTCGGTGTCGCTTCCGTGGTCAACAAGAATGAAGATTGCTCTTGGAGCCGCAAAAGGCCTCGCGTTCCTCCATGAAGCTGAAAATCCTGTTATATATCGCGATTTCAAAGCTTCTAACATTTTGCTAGACTCTGTAAGCTTCTTTCCGGTCCCACCGTGCATATTGAGCCTTAATTTCAATATTTGTTTTGATTTCATTAATTAATACTGAATATACATTTCCAGGACTACACTGCTAAGCTTTCGGATTTTGGACTTGCAAAGGATGGTCCAGAAGGAGATGAGACACATGTTTCGACTCGTATTATGGGCACAGAAGGATATGCTGCCCCTGAATACATCATGACTGGTAAATAAATAATTTTATCTTTTTTCCTGACAATATATTAAAGTACTATATATGATATACATGCATGGTTGGGTTTTTTTTTGTCTTAGATCAGTTATGATCAAGTTAAATACTAAGTAAAATTATTTGCACTGTTTTCAGGTCATTTGACAGCAGCAAGTGATGTGTATAGCTTCGGAGTAGTACTTTTGGAGGTGCTAACAGGGCGAAGGTCAGTGGACAAGAGCCGGCCTTCTAGAGAACAGTCCTTAGTAGATTGGGCAAGACCTCTCTTGAAGGAACCGAGGAGGCTTAGCCGAATAATGGATCCAAGGCTTGAAGGGCAGTACTGTGAATTAGGGGCTCAAAAGGCCGCTGCTTTGGCTTATCAATGCCTCAGCTACAAGTTTAAGTCTAGACCAGCAACGAGTGAAGTGGTGAAAATCTTAGAGCCATTAAAGGATTTTGATGGCAGTGCCGTCGTCGAACCATTTGTGTACAATGTGCCAATGGAAAATATTGATCATTTACAAAAGGGAAATCATAAGGAAGGCGAAACGCCAAAGGGATTGAAACGCCCGAAAAGAAACCACCACAAAAATCACCATCTTCATCAAGTTCATACGCAGTGGAGTAAATCACCAAAATCTCCTATCACTTACTCTGAAAATGATCGTCTAGATAAAAAAACTCAAAAATGGGTTGAGCATGCTAGTTAGTAGAACTATGTAATAAAAAAAGTATAGACTAGCTAGTGGAAATCAATGTATATGAATGAATGATGATCAAACTGTAGATATATAGGCTTATGATGATACATGATTTTCTTGGATTGAAAAAGTACTGTAAAAATTATTTGAGAGGGCATGTTAATTGTTTTTATAACTTAATTCATTGAATTCCTGTAAAAGGTTTATAATGTGGAAAGAGTTTATAATTGTGAATAAAATACTAAATTGCCAATAGATTACTGAGACATTATTGATGTCAGAGATTGATTGTCAGACATTACTGGATCAGTCTCTTCGTCTGCTGCGACCATAATCCCGAAAATCGATAGGGCGGGATACCCTCTTCGGTCAATCAGAAAATGGCTGTTGGGACTTCATCTACTCTGCTTCGACCATCATCCGAAGACCAATAGAGGCGAGATTACCTTCTTGATCAAATAGAAAAGACCAATAGAGGTGATTACCCTCTTCGGCCAAACAGAAATGGTCATTGGGTCTTCATCTACTCTGCTTCGACCATCATCCCGAAGACCAATAGGGAAGATTACCCTCTTGATCCAAACAGAAATGGTCATTGGGTCTTCATCTACTCGCTTCGACCATCATCTTTATCACCGACCACCACTCTTGCGCGTTAATTATGGGCGGGGTGCCTTTTACTTGCTTTCTGGTCATGATCCCGCTCTTTATCAAGAACAAAGACCAACCATCTTGGGCTTTTTAGTGGGATCTCGAACGAGAACCCCCGATTGGTGCCATAACTTCCGGATGTAGAACAACCGGAAATATTGTGATTGATAGCTCAAGAACACTAGAAAGCCCCCCTCCTTCTAGCGCTTGATGTTAACGCCAGGATCTTCTCGCCACGCCCCAATCACGTAAGACGCCTCGATCTGCGCGACAAGAACACGATAAACACCACAAGCTTCGACAATGGTTCCGCTTCGGGGATAGCTTCAGCGTGAGAGTCGAGATACGTGTTCACAAGGTTAAACAATGGAGGAATATAATGTCAGTGTCTTGAGAGAAATAATAATTCTTCGTGTATATGTGATTATGAATGAAGAAGTGTATGAGAAGCGCACCTATTTGTGAAGACTTCCTCGCTAAGTTATACTCTCTCTTCGCACGGATTACCGTGCGCCCACTACTACTACGCGACACACCCTTTGATCGATGGGTTCGCCGATCGCATGTAGTTTATCCACCGCTTTTGGTCATCTTTATTACTCTGGCCGTACGGTTATGATCCCATCCACATTAATGCATGGCGGGTTCTTCTAGTCAACCGTCATGCTTTTTTCATCATTACAAATCAAAGATGTAGATATTTAAAATATATGATGAATTCGACCATTTGATTGGGTCCGATATCTTAGAAGGACTTAATAAAGATAATAAAGTGACTAGATCCAATAATGTCAACACCCAATAATGAAGACCCAATGGACTAACTGAATATGTAGGCCCAATCCATTCGGTCCAATAGGAGAAATATCACGACCCAACAAATACCAATCACAAATATCATATTATATTAGTCATCATTGAGCACACCTTCTTTGAGTCCTTTAAGAATACTCTTGCTCGACTCTAATAAGTACCAGCTCCATCCTGAACAATTTTCCTAGATTTATCTTGAACCCGCCCCATTCAACTTAAATCATACTTCACCGCGTAGTGGCAAACGCATGAGTGATCTCTTGTGTTCTACCTGACTCAACTTTATTTGCTACATGCCAGTGCACAAACTAGGTAACACAACACTACAAGAAATTCAACATATAGCCAACAAGCTTTAGCGATGGTCGAGCCGAACTATAGCAATAGGGTTTCTATAGCGACGGTCATAAGATGACCATCGGTATATGCCTAAAGATAGTCTATTCCAAAGGTCATAGTCTAGCGGTCGGTACAGAGATTTTTTTGGGCCTTTTAGCGAGGGTCATGAGCTGGCCGTAGCTAGAGCTTGTTTGAACCACTCAATATCAGCTCTTTTCGCTCCCATTTCTTCCCCCGAATTAATATCATCATCTTCTCACTCATAAGCTCAGTCATTTCTCTCCTCTCTAACCCTTTCTCTCTCCTGGTCCTCGTTACCCTTCCTCTACCTCTTCCGCCGCTCACACAAACAAAAACTCATCTCAATATGCAGATCTTTCGCACAAACTTGTTCTCTTTGCCTTAGTTCACACAAACAAAACTCATCTCAATATGCAGATCTTTCACGATTCCAAACAGATCTAATTTTCTCTCGCACTTCTATGCAAATATTCATGGAGCTATTCGTCCCTCTTCGATGTCTAAAAAGATCAACATTATTGTCCATCTCATATTTGCTTTGCTTTCGACTGAAATATGCACAATCAAATCTACTCGATCACGAGCAAATCCACTCTTTTCCACCATTTTAAGTTTGACTAGTGATTGAGAGAGAGAGAGAGTCATGAGAACCTCTCTTGTTTATATCATTTTCTTAACCCTCATCCTTTATTATGTTCTTCAATTTCACGCTCATGCTGCTCCTACTGGTAACACACGCACACATTGATTCGAATTCTGTAATTTGAATTGATTTGTATGGAATCCAGATCATTGGTATGCTTCTTTTGTTTTTATTTCTTCACTATAATTGTTATTTATGATTTTCAACGCCTGTCATAAAGCATTTATCTTCTTTTCTGAAATGGACTACTACGTCGTCTTCCAAAACTCCGAAATCAGGTAACTAAAATTTTGTTGAACAATTTGTTTACTTGTATTGTCTATTTCTATTTGAATGTATATGTATGTTTACATATATGAATTTATCTTTTTGAGTTCTTTTGAGTTATGAGATGTTCTTCAATTTGAATACAGTTACCTAGTAGAAATTGTGGTGGAACGGAATGAATTGAGAGTCATGCCTTATTAAATTCGTGTTTCGCAATATGACGAGTTGTATGTTGTAGATGCAGTTAATAGCAACATTTTCTAATTATTATGCCTTTGTCCCACAGTAAGGTTGTTCCTTTCTCTCCTGCTGATATATATTGGTTAATTTGCTTCTTTGGAACTCGATTTTGTTTATTCTCTTTTGTCATGGAAACTCTTAAGAAATTCAGTAGTGCTCTGCTTAGTTTTGTACTATTAAACAAGGGAATAAAATAATTAACATCTAGAACACTAATACAATAGCTGTCAAATAATGATGCTTATAGAAAGGCACGATATCATCCTTTTGTGTGGGGCTTCTGTTTCATCCGGAGTTCAAGTTCTGGCCTTGGAGGTCTTCATCTCCATTTTTAGGTACTTGTGGGATAATTAAGTCGTCTTCATCTTTCACTCTTATTCATTCATTCTTATGTTTGTGTTAGTCATTAATTGTTAGTTAATTATTCTATTGATTTGTGCCTATTATATAAGAGCTTTGAATTAAGTTCATTATGTACTAATGGTCTTTCCCCCAGGTAGCCCACTAAAGAAGAAGTCTGTATATGCTTTGTTGTTGTGCACGTTAAATTGAAGAATGTCTTATATTTTACGTTGGAAGTCCAAGAACGAAAAGCTTGGCCTAGCCCAATTCCTTAACCGTCCTCATGTGCACAAGCCCATAACTATTTTCTCAACCATGTTACTAAACTCAAATCAGCATTTACTAATATACACAAATAATGTTTTTAAAATAGATGATATAGGACTGTCAAAACTATAGATTTTGGAGCATTACCAACATGCAACACTACCCAACCCCTATGGACTGCGCTACTGATGAGGAGTTGTTGGGGGTTCAGTCCTTCAAATTTTTCATCATCAGCGGGAAGGAGGAAGGTGTCAAAGAGTTGGATAGGCTAATCATTCTGAACGTCTTCGGGCCAATGGGTAGCTGGTGGCGGGGTTTCCCATTTTGGGTCAGTGGCCGATGGCAAATCAATTATTGGGGAAGAAGTTAGGTTTTGGGAAGAGCCGACAAGTATCAGAGGTGCCGTTTCTATGCGAAGTTTTCTTAGATGAGGGAGGATCGAGAATATTATTTTAGGGTTTTATGATATACAATCTTTGACAGACAGACATATGAGTTAGAGTTTATCTTTCTTGTAAATTTATGATTTTTATCTCGTTCGCGTTAATTAATACGATAACAAATTATTTATGTTTATGTATATTCGAGTATTGCAATCTAACTATTACTCACTCCGTCCCAGGATAAATGTCCTTATTACTATTTTGGATAGTTACATGTTAAATGTCCACTTTCTTTTAATAACCAAACTTTTACACATTTTTTCTTATTATGCCCGTATCATTAAATATCTATTCTAATTCTCTCTCCATATTTAATGATATTATTATGGACAATTTTATCATTTTATTCCTCTTCTTAAAAAGTCTACCAGAATTTTATCCTAGGACGAATGGAGTATTATGTCATGTCATTTTTAACTATTTTTGCCTTTATTTTCACCTTAAAAGATAAAAATCAGTTGTGAGTTGTGACATGACTATACATATACTAAAAAAATTTCAAAACAACACTAACGTACTTAATTTTTCCAAAAAAAAAGATATTGTTAATATAATAATATTATTATAATGATATAAATAAGTGTACAAATAATCTAATCCCATAAAATATTACAAACAAACGTAACCATGCATAGCTAGAAAAACATCAAGGATAGGGAATTAGAGATACACACACAATAACTACTAAAGATGAAGTGGGAGTCACGTCGGGGCTCCATAACTGCAACAAGTGGGTACTTTGGAGTTTTAACCAGTACATAAACTTCATCCATACTTGGCTCTTCAATCTTGATATTATCAGGTAACTTCCAATTGAATCCATGCAACAAACTTGCCAAAATCAAGCGGACCATTTTTATTCCAAGATTATATAACCAGGGCACATCCTCCTTCCTGATCCAAAAGGCAAAAGGAAGTTGCGGGAAATCACTCTCTTCCACCCATCTGTCTTTCCCAATTACTCTGTCAACCTCTTCTGTTGCCTTGCTAATTATTTGTGGTAGTTTCAATTGTAATTACTGATGAGGCATCTGTTCCACTAGTTAATAGGTCCTGATAGTCATTTCCACAATTTTAGAAATAGCTACTAACCTCATTAGTCATTTCATAACAAAAATTGATAAAGAAACGACGACTCGATCTCATTTTTGGACAATCAAACTACTGAATAAATTATCATATATTATTATTAGGATATATTTTTGGGACCAATGAGCGTGTCTATATTTTTGGGACCAATGAGGTTTTGGTTGCCAATGGTTTAGGCCCCGGTGGCGTGGGGGATTTTTTGGAAAGATGGAGAAAGCTTGTTGGGCTTCATTATCAGCTCAACTGAGTGAGTTTCAAAATTTTAGTCTGATCTAGGCCCAATAATTAATAATTAGTGATGCATTGCATGGGTGGGCTCTGACCTGTTTACCTCTATACAAATTTAAAAACAAAATAATATATATTGCAATTATTGTTTTGTATTGTAACTTAATAATAGTCATTATGTATGAATGATTAAATGTGGCACCATAATTAATATTGGCAAGTTTTTAAATAGATAAGCAAAATGGTGGATTCTTCATCATTGCATGTGGTTAGGATTAGGTGTAACGACCCCAAAATCGGGACAATTTCTCTTCCCGATCTTGTGCGTTAATATTATCCTGTTCTAGCTTTAAAACATTATTTAATGTTAAAATAGCTAAAAATGCGGAATACAATTTTTTTTTATTTTTTCTCTTCTTTACATTTATTCATTCCCTGAATCGCAATCTTTACAATTCTTCTTTATACTAAAATCATATTTATTCTCATTTCAGAATAAACATTCTTTATCCATTCAACATTTCAAACTATACATAACTGTCCATTTACATTTGACAAAACTATCAGTCATAAATTTATACCATTTCTAATGTATTCATTTTGCACATCGTTCAATCTTCATCATCCGTATAGCAAATAATATTGCTTAACATCATTAACCTGCAAAAAGTTTGTGTTTGCAAGATTGAGCTCGACAGCCCAGCAAATTCAACAGTCTATCATGCTTCACATAGCACACAACTCTATATTCACCACATGCAATATACTTTCTTTGCTATGCATATTCTACATGCATCAATAATTCTGTGCAATGTATATATTCTTGCATTATACATTTTCAATTATCGTGTTACATCATACAACATGTGTTATCACATATCACATATAAATTGAGTTCCATACCCAATTAACTTAGTCATATTTTGACTTTAACAATTCATAGAGCATGATATGTAATTTAGCACATAATCACATTCAATCCACAAACATAATAAAACTGAAAAACTTGCCTTAATTGAGGATTACCGCTATAGTTTACTTTAACTTCTTCTCACGAATCCTACACAATTATTTGCATTTACAAGCATATTAGCCAAATAACCAAGTCATATAGCTTGTATGTTCACATATCACATAATCATGATGTTTTTAGTTCATGTTCTATATTTAAGATACATTTTTCAAATATTTCATCCATGTTCTTACAATAACCTTTTCTTTCTTTCATAGGGTTTGACATAATTTTTGTTCATGAACTTTTCATGATATTAGTTCACACTCCTTTTACTTCTTTTGTTTGCCATAATTATGCATTGCAATCGGCTTTATAACTTAAGTATTCAAGGTGAATACGTAAGGTATTTCATGTATTAAATATGATTGTATATCATAAGGGTAGAACTTTTGGTTTCCAATCTTCTTTGCAAATTATATTGCCAAACTATTCGTTTAAACTTATTGCGTTTCTTAGTTAATGTCAAAACAACCCTCTTTGGCCAAATATATCTTCCAGCCTTTATTGTTGCTTCAACAATTCTTTCGCATAATTTAATTTGGCTTATTATCATTTCACTATGCTGAGGCTAAATTTTGCTTGTTATCCTTTTGTTTCCTCTATTTAACTAAGTGAGTCTAGTAGCTCACTTAAATGCAATAACGGTTTCTTAGCATTTCTTTATGCTATTAGTCATTTATATTTGACTGTGGAATTATATAAATTTTAGTGTGGCTTTACACTGCATTAGCAGTTAACTAACCACTGCTGCTGCAAATGTGCAGCAACTTCAATTCAATTTATTGCATTCGTGTCCAAAACAGTCCCAAAGGACTAAAACAAAACAGGCCAACCGCAGCAGCCAAACCATATTGCTCTCTGGCCTTTTTTTTTCATTTTCTAGTTTGCAAATCACAAGTCCATTGGAAACCAAAATTTAGCATGTTATAAAGGGTATATCATAGTATCTTTAAAAAATACAACTCTTCTAATTTGGGCATCCTAGACAGGTTAAATAGAGGGCTAAAACTGCCATATCGAAACAGTTTTCAATTTTTTTTCTAACTGTACCCTCTCTTGCTCAAACAGTCATAACTTTTTCGTTTCAAAACATTTTTGAGCGATTCTTGAGCCCACGCGAAGCTAACTTCCGAGGCTACAACTTTTATTCTTTGACCATTTCCAAATTCAAAACACAGAATTCCAGAAAATTCGTCCAAGGGCTGCTTTGAATCTGTTTTCCAGAATTTTGGCAGATTCGACACGACTACTTTGAACTGTCATAACTCCTTGCTCCGAAGTCGGAATCAGTCCGTTCCGGAGTCTATGGAAAGCTTATTCAGTGTACTATAACATACCAAAAGCCCAGAATTTTCTGAAAATTCTAGCTAACCCCGAATTTTCATTTTAGGGTCAGCAGTTCACAATTTTTCAGTTACTAACATGTTTATTTCACGACCTTATTACCTCTAGCACATATGCCAAATTAGAACAAATTTTAAATATGTTTTACATAGCATATGAGACTGTATTAAAAGTTATAACCTTTCCATTTCAGCTTCAATAGGCTGCCCAAAACAGAGTTTCCAAATGACTTGACATACTAAGTCTAACTTTTCATTGTTAACTAGAAATTGAGCTTTGTTCTAGCTTGACACACTCAAACCCTCTAGTTAACATCAGATATGCTTAATAAACCAAGCCCAAGCTCTAATTCTATCAAATTTTTAATTTTAGATAAAAACAGTTCATTGGAGCATTCTAACAAACACCTTACGTACACAGTTTTAAAACACTCTTTTCATAGCTATTGGTTTGTTTTAAAAACCCAATTTAGCTCCTTTATTGCTCCACACAAAGTACACAACATCCCCTTTTATCAATTCATAACCCAAACAGAATATTCTCTTTGATATTCACACATATATTCTTTCATTTTTTTTTTTTTTTTTTACATATAAAATAACTGAGTAGCTTTACCTTACTTGATTAATGAAACCACCAAATTCGTGATTCAAGCATGAAATTGATTGAATATACTTCCTTCTTTAAAGTGCTCTTGCCTCAAATCTTCTCCAATTTCATGTACCGACTTGATTCGTTGCCAAATTAAATTTGAGGTCTAAAGATTTTGACAACTTTTGTGTTCTTTGGAGTTTCGTAAGTAAAGAGGAAATGAAGAATGGAGCGGATGGGGGGTATAGAGAAGAGGCTAAGAATAAATTCATAAAAGTTCTACGAACCTTCCTCTCATATCGGACGTCATCAATTATTTATCTTACTTAGCTAACTTAGCTTTTCTCCAAAGACATGCTTGAGTTTGCTTAGTGGAAGGTTAATAAGCTTATAATGCCACCTCCTCCTAACCCAACTTCAACCTTCTATTTAATTTCTTTTAGTCATTACCACTTTTCAATTGCTCATATCTGAGTTATAACTACAAAATATCTTAATTCTCAATTTACAACATAACATGTATTAGAATATTTTTAACCTCTTGGAATATATAAAGTCCATATATAATTATTAATATATAAATTATATTTTCCATAATAAAACATAACCTAATATGTTTTTTTTTTATCACATATTTATTTTATGAACACTAAATAAATATGTTAACCATACTTTCCCGTGCAAATGAAATTATTCATTCTCTTAATATTTCAAATTTCTTAACCCTCTTGAAAATACATAAATTATGTATTCTAAAATAAAAACATACATAAAATGTTTTTTTTTTTTTTTAATTCTCACCTTTTATACGCAAAATAAATGCGTTAATTATAATTTCCCATATATAAGAAATTACTCATTTACTTAAGATATTATATTTAATATAATATCTATGCCTCATCAAAATAATTCCATGCACTAAAATATTTTTAATTTTCTTGGGTAAAGCATATAAAATATTATATACGCTTAAACTGCCTCTTTCGCCTTGTTACCCAAATTGTTTTCAACAATTCATTTACTCGCATAATAAATATATACATATAGATATATATATTTATTACCTCGTAGATATTCAATATACTGCGCATGAGCATATAACACACATAGTAAAATTTATTTTAATAAACCTTTATTTTAATATTTATCAGGAACTCAGGAAGTTAGAATTATTCTCTTTTTCCTTTTTATAAATTTGCTAGGTGGCTTCCTCCTAACTAGTACACCACCTACTTTACTTATACACCTCCTGCTAAAAATAAATAAGCAATTATGCATATACATAATACATACATCCGTATAAAACATTCATTACACTTCCTATATGATTTCTTCAATAATATGTTGGTTATACATTAAGTATATATTTCATGCCACCAATTCACCACATTAAAATAATTTAATATTATAAATTATTTTAATTCTACCCATCTTATTTCCTTTAATAAATTGCCCCTACAATTTATTTACATAAAATAAATATATAATACCAATATATTTATTATACACAAAAATCACATATTGCATAGTTCATACCTACCTATGCAATACAATCTCACGTAACATATCATCTAATACGAATTTTATTTTTTTTTAATTCTTATTTTAATATCTCTCAAAAATTTGGGTTATCACATTAGGAATGGGCAATAGACATGATTGCAGAAAATAAACAATGTACTAGTGTTGGTGGATATAGCTGGACAAAAAATTAGTGAGAGAACCAAAGTTATATTTAATACTTGGGGTAATATGGGAAACTAAACAATTAATGTTTATTTAAAATTCTCAAACGACTTATATTTAAGAACAAAAATATTTATCTAAAACGACTTATATTAAGAAACAGAGAGAGTATTACTAACATTTTCTAGTATATATATTCTTCAAGTCTACAAAAATTTAGAAATGAGGCTATTTTTATTAATTACATGATCGAAATATAAAAAATTAGTGTTGGTGGATATAGCTGGAAGCCGCATGGATTTGATAGAGAAAAGCTGGTAGCTACTAGTAGGCAGTAGCATGTTAAATTTGTGGGCAAGACTAGAGAACAAAAAGAAACAGCATGCGTTCGTTATTCTTAATTAATTACAGTTTCCATCACTTAAAAAAGGGAGTGGTTCGCTGAAATGGCGCCCCTATTGCGCTTCTCTCCATTTCTTCGTCACTACTCGGGACTCATGTTACCCCATATCCGATCCTACTTTAAAACTGTTACATTCACTTCACTCGGTTTGACTCGTAAATCGAACCAATCAGTTTGAATATAAGAACTTAACATTTGGAGTCGAATCCGAAAAGTTGGGTTAAAACATTTATACCCCGAATCAGATCTATTATCATCTTGAGTGAGTTGGCTAAGATTATGGGTTTTTTGTGAGTGCACTCGAGCAATTTGACTTGAGTTTAATTAAAATATTTGATGTAAGATTATCCTTGGACCTCTTACTTTACAAGAAGCCAAGGCTACCACTGAACTTGCACCGTATTTTTGACTTCACTTCTAAGGAAGGAAAGATTATACAATGATTAATTACAAATAAGAAACATGATGATGCTTTATCTTCTTTTAATACTCACCCAAACGCTTTGGACATGAGTGTTAGTGAAGGGATCAAAGGATAAAATAATTAATAACAACTTATGGATTTGTGAATGTTCAAGATCATTGTGTATGTCTAATGATGTAAACGAATTGAGTCGAGTATTGAGTTGTTCAAATTTGGTTCAGAGTATAAAATAAGGTTTTATTGAGACTCATTTAGCTACCGAGTTGAGCACCATTCCGAATCGAGCCCAAGCAGTTTGAACTTTTCGAATGAATATAATCCGAGTATCAATAGAAAATTACAATTTGAAGATGTTCGAATAATTTATCGAATTTTAAAATTTGCTCATATTTGACTAATTTATATTTCGAAAACGAGTTCGAATCGAACTTTAAGTCGAACGAGTACGAATCGAGTCCGAACTATTTAATCATTTTACAGTCTTAACCACGAACTTTGCATAAAAGTTTTTGATTTACCTAATTTTTCAATGTATTTAACTCCAACTTTACTATAATTAATTTGGTCAAAATGAAGTCCTTGTAGCCGTTACCATTTACATATGTGCTTACACTGATACACTTGCACAAAATAACGAAACAAAATCACACCCCACATCATTTTCCACGACTAACCGTGCATTTTTTGTTCACTAAAATGCCCTCTATTTATCTTCGCTCTATTCACTCATGCTTTGCCCCCTCTTAATTTTTTATTTTATTTTTGGGTAATAATTCGCCCAAGTCCTAACTGGAATTAAAGCTTAAACTAGTACAATTAAGTTCAAACATCTTAATTTATACTTCCTCCGTTCTTTAATATAAATTGTTTTAAAGTTATACATAAATATTAAAGAAATAATTGTATAATATTAAATATAATGTCAATTATCTATATTGTCCTTGCATTAAATCAAATATTATTTATTGGGTAAAAAATAGTGAAAGAACCAAAATTATATTTAATGTACTTGGGGTAATTTTGAAAATTAAGTAATTAATACCTATTTAAAATTTGACTTGTATTAAGAGACAAAAACACTTCTCTAAAACGAATTATAGTAATGAACAGATGGATTACATAATTGTTGGATTAAGATTTCCTATATTTCACATCATTTAATTTCTTCTGATACACATTCAATGATACAATTTTTTTTATTAAGGAATTGATATTTCTACAAGTGAAAGTGTTAGTTCCACAAAGTACTCTCTCACATAAGGGTGAACCCCACTTACTTTTCATGTGGGGAAGAGCTTGTGGAACTATTAAATTTACTTGCAGAAATATCAATTCACTAAAAAAATGGGTCATTTTATCTTTGCAGAACTTGGACATTTTAATAAATCGTGACAGTAAATATTTTAATTATTATTACGAGAAAAGATATTTTCACAAGTAAAATTTTTAGTTTCAGAATGTTCTCCTCACATGAATAGTGAGTGGGATATAATCTTATATAAGTGAAAATTTTATGAAACTAATATTTTTATTTGTAAAAATATCAATTCTCATTATTATTATTATTATTATTATTATTATTATTATTATTAGTTGAGGCCTTGAGGGCAAGTAGATGGCTTAATTATCATAATAGAGGGACAATTTAGTGTTAGTTTGGATGTAGGTTAGATCATTAGATGAACTCTCATCTTACTTAACCTAACAACTTCATTTCCAAACATGTAATCTATTAATATTTGCTCAGCTCAACCTAATTAATAAACATACATTCTATGTGTGTGTGTCTGCATGCTTTTTCAACTCAAATATATTCAACATATTATCTACACTAATAAATTCTCTATCCATTCGTTTCAAAATATAAAAATAATTTTAGTGAATTAAATTAACTTTGAATATAAAATTTTCTCAATTTGATTTCATAATTAAATCAAAACTCCAAATAACTATCATATTATATACTACCTACCTCCGTTCCAATTTATAAAACTATTTAAAATTAATTTAAAATATTTTCAAACTCAAAATAATATATACATTCTCTATCCGTTTCAAAATATAAAATTATTTTACTGAATCAAATTAATTTTAAATATAAAAATTTCTCAATTTTTGATTTCAAAAGTCAAACATCCAAATTACTAGTAGTATCATATTTTATAATTTATAAAATTATAATTATAAGAATATATATAACCATCATCCAATCCAAACAGATCCCTACCTGTATAGTGTATTCAGCTAATCCAGTTCATCTTCTCTAGTGATTAATTGGAGAAGTGAAGACTGAACTGATTAATTAGCCGAAACAGTCACAGTGGCATTAAAGTAATAAAACCATCCTCCATACCTCTTTATATAGTATGTCATGTTTAAATACCCGACATCAGTCCTTCACTATCCCCTGTGACAGTCAGCGACTGTCTTCTTCCTCCCCCACCCCCTCCCCCAACCCCAATCCCTCTCTTCACGCCCATTTTTACAGTTAAACCATACATACATTCAAACTCTCTCTCTCTCTCTCTCTCTCTCTCTATATATATATATATATCATATCCCATTTCTACATTAATCCATTAATCCCAATTTTCTTTTGCCTGGAGAAATGTGGTCTGTAATTTGGTTTTGTTTTGTTGTAGCTCTTCTTCAATCCATCAATGTTACATCCAAACAGACCTACATAGTACACATGAAGCACCACCAGAAGCCTGAATCTTACGCCACTCATCACGACTGGTACTCCGCCAGCCTCCAATCTCACTCCTCCTCTGATTCCCTCCTCTACACCTACACCACCGCCTATCACGGGTTCGCCGCCGCTCTCAGCCTTGAAGAAGCCGAATCCCTCCGCCAATCCGACTCAGTCATCGGCGTCTATGAAGAACCCGTTTACACCCTCCACACCACTCGAACCCCTGAATTCCTTGGCCTGGAGAGAGAAGAAGGTTTGTGGGCTGGCCGTTCTCCCCAGCAACTAAATCAGGCCTCCCAGGATGTCATTATCGGGGTCCTGGACACCGGAGTCTGGCCGGAATCAAAGAGCTTCGCCGACACCGGAATGCCAGCTATACCGTCCCGGTGGAGAGGAAAATGCGAATCAGGCGCCGATTTTCACCCCTCTTCATGTAACAAGAAATTAATCGGGGCCCGAGTCTTCTCCAAAGGCTATCACATGGCCATTGGCAGCGTTCCTAAAAGAGCAAAAGAAACAGAGTCACCCCGTGACGTCGACGGTCACGGGACGCATACTGCCAGCACGGCCGCCGGGACCCACGTGGTGAACGCTAGCCTCTTGGGATATGCTAATGGGATCGCGCGTGGTATGGCTACGCACGCACGTGTGGCTACTTACAAAGTGTGCTGGAAAGCCGGCTGCTTCGGCTCCGACATACTTGCCGGAATGGAGAATGCAATCACCGACGGCGTTGATGTGCTCTCAATGTCGTTGGGCGGCGGGTCGGCTTCTTATTATCGGGATACAATAGCTATCGGCGCCTTCACCGCCATGGAGAAGGGGATTTTGGTGTCTTGTTCGGCTGGGAATAGTGGCCCGGCTCGGTCCTCACTGGCTAATGTTGCGCCGTGGATCATGACCGTCGGTGCCGGAACCTTGGATCGGGATTTCCCGGCGTATGCTGATTTGGGAAATGCTCGGCGGTTCAAAGGGGTATCGTTGTATAGTGGGAAAGGTATGGGTGATAAACCGGTGGGAGTGGTTTATAATAAAGGTGGGAACAGTTCGAGTAATTTGTGTTTGCCCGGTTCCCTTGAACCGGAATTGGTACGTGGGAAGGTGGTGGTGTGTGATAGGGGGATTAACGCACGTGTGGAGAAGGGAGCGGTGGTTAGGGACGCCGGAGGGGTGGGGATGATACTGGCGAACACGGAGGCGAGTGGGGAGGAGCTGGTGGCGGACAGCCACCTGCTTCCTGCGGTGGCGGTTGGGAGGAAAATGGGGGACGTGATAAGACAGTACGTGAAGAAAGAAGCGAAAGCGACAGTGATGTTAAGTTTCGGTGGGACGGTTTTGGGCGTACGGCCGTCGCCGGTGGTAGCGGCGTTTAGCTCGAGGGGGCCCAATGTGGTGACGCCGCAGATCTTGAAGCCAGATGTGATTGGGCCTGGAGTAAACATCTTGGCCGGATGGTCTGAGGCTGTTGGACCCACTGGGTTGGATTCGGACAGTAGGAAGACTGAGTACAACATCATGTCAGGTAACCCATAATTCCTCCATCAGTAACACATACATACCAATTTCTAACGGATATATTTCATTGTCACTTAAATTTGTCCGACCAACGATTCCAATCCCCATTCGAAATTGGAATGTGCATGTTTTATGTAATACTACATGAATTACTCTACTAAATATCATCATGTGTATATTTTAGTAGAGTAATATTCCATCAAATATTAATTGGAAAACGTATTTGCATCTTGGGAACCTAATTTAAATTTATTTTTGCTACTCAATTGGCCTGATCAAATAACATAAATTGGTCAATATTATTTGGTAGTTTAGTTTCAATTCAAAGAAAATTATACTTATATCTCTTTAATTTAGATTCGAGTAACCTAAGTACCTAACTAACTCTATGTTGATTTTGTTAATTCTCAACCATCCCATGAAAAATGCCCTAACTTTTTATTGTTGGACAAACTATTTAGTAAGATTTGTACTTAAAAGGAGTGTAGACTCCCTTGCATCTTTAAATTTTTTTATATATATATATATATATATATATATATATATATATATATATATATATGAAGTAGTGGATTTGCCACTACTCTTTCCCATCCCATGAAAGGTGGGATATAATGGATACATCACTTTAGAGTATGGTCTCCAAGAAAAAAGCCCAATGACAATAATATTGAAACCCATACATACACTATATTGATACATCACTTTAGAGTATTGGGATATAATGGATACATCACTTTAGTATGTGGTACATTAACATGCTAAAAGAACTCGCTCCTACAACTACTACTCCAATGACAATATATACACATACACTACATTCAATTTACACTTCCCCAATTTTAGTGGGCTGACCACCCTCCCCCCACCACCCCCACCACCCCACACCCCCACACACCACACACAAAGATTATGCATGATTACCAAAGCTAGTGGCTGAAATAGACATGGGTTGTACTTTCTGATTTTGACCTCCGCTATTATTAACACATTGTTTTGCTGTTGGCATTGATCGATCATACACATTATTTTATGTTTGGATTTTTTTTGCAACCTCTCTAACTTTGCTATTATGGTAATAAATAATATATGTATAGGTACATCAATGTCCTGCCCACATATTAGTGGGCTAGCAGCACTGCTCAAAGCAGCACATCCAGAATGGAGCCCAAGCGCAATCAAATCGGCTCTAATGACCACTGCCTACACACGAGACAACACCAGATCCCTGCTCCGCGATGCAGCCGGAGGCGCATTCTCCAATCCGTGGGCACATGGATCCGGCCACGTTGACCCTCACAAGGCCATCTCCCCGGGCCTTGTGTACGACTTGTCATCAAAGGACTACATTGCATTCCTTTGCTCCTTGGACTACACTATTGATCATATAAAAACCATTGTCAAGCATCCAAATGTCACGTGCTCCAAGAAATTCTCCGACCCCGGCCAGCTGAACTATCCATCCTTCTCGGTCCTTTTCGTGAAGTCAAGAGTTGTACGCTACACTCGTGAATTGACAAATGTGGGAGATGCAGGATCCGAGTACGAGGTTGCTGTGAATGCTCCATCTGCAGTTACGGTGACTGTGAATCCCACAAAGCTTTTATTCAAACATGTAGGAGATAAGCTGCGATACACAGTTACATTTGTTTCCAAAAAGGGCATGAAACAAGCGGGGAGAAGCGCATTCGGGTCAATCACCTGGAATAATAATGCTCAACATCTTCAAGTCAGCAGCCCAGTTTCTTTTGCCTGGACACAACTGTAAGATGGTGTGATTTAGTTGTGAGGTAGGTTAAGGTAGCATTGTTTTAGTCCATTTCATGCTTTTTTAATATTGTTTGTGTTGCACTTTATACAGCCCACCTCCAAAGGGCTACTATCCTCCTCTGATCTAAATTGCGTGAAACGATGGACGACTAACTTTGCAAATATAAGTATGTATAATCTAGTGATGGAAAAAGTTTCTAAATTTGGCGTGTATATATATATATATATATAGTTGGCATTGACCTTAATGATACATGTGTTCTCTGTAAAGTTGCACACGGAAAATTTTAATCATCTGTTTTTCAACTGCACTTACTCCTTTCAAGTGTTAGGTCAAGTGCTTAGGCATTGTGGCTGGAGGGGGGTTTAATTGGAGATGGTCTTCCATTACTTATATTATTTCATGCTCTGGCTCAAGGTTTTGCAACTTAAGCTGGGTTTTGCTGCTGTGGTTTATTACATTTGGCAAGAGAGGAATGCTCGATTACATTCTGATCGTTCTATACCTGTTAGGACTATTGTAGCTGACATTATGCATATTTTAAAATATAAACTGCATACTCACATGAAGTTTCTAAAAGTAAAGTCTAGATCTTGTTTTAGGCATTTGGTCTTGTAATCTTGAGTTTGTTTTGGTTTTGGGTATGAACTATTTATGTTTGTTGCCATGTGGTTGGGGTTGTTCTGTTTGTTGCCATGTTTTGCCTCTGTTATTTGTTACTGCTGCTGGTTGGTTCTGCTTCTGCTGAGTTTGTTGTTTGTTAGGCTGTGCTTGCTGATGCTAATGTCTTGCTGCTAATTCTGTTTTTGTGGCTGCTGGTTATGTTGCTGCTAGGCCTATTGAGGGTTCTGATTCTAGTTAGGCCTATGGCTGTTTAGATAGTTTCCGTCTCATAAATGTTTAGATAGTTTCTTCTAGTTTGTAATTTGGTCTTGTAATATTTTATAATCATGACATCGTAGGACATATTATGTTTATGCTATATTATAATTGAAGTTTCCCATGCCTTTCTACTTTTTTTTAATACAGTTTAGCCAAAAAAAGTGGATGTGAAGGACCCCAAAATACTGTAGTAAATTAAAGTATATCATGAAAGTCAACAGTCTTTAATACTAAGAGTGAGAATTTTTTGGGACAATGAGAGAATGTAAGGGTAATATAGGAAAGTAAATAATTTATTCTCTTAGAAAGTTGTAAACGATAAATAATTTGGAACAAATTTTTTCTTCTAAAATGTCACTTATTTAGGAATGGAGGGAGTATCTTTTAAAAAAAATATATTATTTATTCTAATTAAAAATTTTACACAGTGATTTACTGTAATTTGGGTACACTGTACAGAATGCAATGGTGACGGTGACGGTACAATCTTGTTTCGTATATATATCTAAATTATACCAAAATTACTGTATTCTGTAAAAATTCTAGTTGAAATAAATACTATACATTTTCTAAAAGATAATAAAAAAAAATGGACTAATCACCGTTGGCCGGTCAATTATTGTTTTAAAGCTTAAATATAATTTACTATCCTAAACTATAGGCCATATTCCACTTCGGTGATCCACATTTCAATTAGATGATTAAACTATTAAAATTTTTCAATTACAATAAATTGAGCCTGCCACATCAGAAATTGCTGACGTGGATATCTGATGGGGCATTAGTCAGCTGAGTTGTAATGAAAAAAATAATATTTTATTTATTGATTAAATAATTTAGATATAATGGAGGGTAAAATTGTCACAACCTTCTTTCAACTAAGTAAACAAATCAAAGCTTCAAAAATAATAACAATCAATCAAAAGTACAGATCTTATTACAACAGGAAAAGTAGTAACAAAGTACAGATCTAATGGCGAAGTGATCAGTCGTCCCTATTAAACACTATGGAGCATAAACCCTCAAACAAGCTGCAAGAAAAAATTCTTCTAGAATTGGAAGCCACGAGTCTTCAGAAGCGGTCAGTGTTAAAATGAAAAGTTTCAGATTTGTTGGGAACTTGTGACTTATAATAAAGAAGCCACTGGAAAAGGGCTAGTGTGGAGTGTAGTGGAGCGGAAGCGAAACGCGACTTTCGAGGTTACATCGAACGTCTCGAGAAGTCTTGGGCACACACCGAGGTATGGTATCTATACCATGTGGTACGGGCTACTGGGTCAGCTTTGGTTGATATTCAAGGCACTTGCCTTACTGTAGAGGACTTTGGACAAAGTAAGACGGGCGCTACTACAGTATACTGATCTGGGCCTTGGTATGCTGGATGAAGAAGCTCTGGGTTAGTAAGCCTTGCTACTGTGGTATATCTGTGAGCAATTTTTGCCACACAAGGCTTTCAGTAACTCGATTTTCTTAATTGTTAATTGTATTGGGTATTATGGGTAATTGACCATAATATGAAGTAGGGTTGGAATAGATTAGTAGGTATATATCTTATCTATTGTAAAGCCCTATGTAACCAAGGAATCATCGATAAACAATAAGTCATGCTTTGTGTAGTACCCAAATTGGGGAACCACGTAAATCTCTTGTGTTCTTCTTAATTCTTTATCGTTTGTGTGCATGTGTGATCCTATTATTTCTAACAAATTGGTATCAGAGCATAGGTTTAACACGTGGTAACGATGTCATCAAACTCATCGGTAACAAAGTTTGATGTGATGAAGTTTGATGGGACTGAGAATTTTGGGCTATGGCAACAGAGGTTAAAGGATCTGTTGGTGCAACAAGGATTGGTAAAGGCGTTAAAGAAGAAATCGGATTCTATGACGACGGATGACTGGGATGAACTCGAAGCGAAGGCGGTAAGTACAATTCATTTGTGTCTAGCAGACGAGGTTATGTATCACGTGATCAGTGATGAATCGCCATCGGGTGTATGGAGTAAACTGGAATCCAGGTATATGTCAAAGTCGTTGACGAATAAATTATTTCTGAAACAAAAGCTGTTTGGGCTAAAGATGATTGAAGGTTCGGAACTTATTCAACATATTCACATGTTCAATCAAACAATTAGTGACTTGCTAAGGACTGAAGTGAAATTCGAGGAAGAAGACCAGACGTTGATGTTATTGTGTTCTCTACCGGGCTCCATGGAAAATCTTGTGACGACCCTCTTATGGGAAAAACAAACTCTGAAATTGGAAGAAGTCACTTCTGCTCTACTAATGTTTAACCAGCGAAAACAACAATCCGAGGGTATTTCGGGTGAAGGGTTGATGGTAAAAGGTGGAGAGCAACGTGGCGAAAAAATCGGATAGAGGGAAACCGGGGGCCTTGATGGAAATCTAAGTCGAGGGCAAGACTCTAGGCAAAGGAGGGTAAGTGTTTTAGATGTCGCGAGACAGGGCACTTCAAAAGGGATTGTCCATATAAGAATAAGGGTGAAGGAAGAGGGAAACAAACTGAATCTACAAAATCGGCAAACGTCTTGGAGGAATCATCGGATGATGGAGATATGTTGTCAGTGTCAACAAACACGGACGTGACAGACTCATGGATTTTGGATTGACATGTTCGCTTCACATGTCACCTAACAGGAGTGGTTTGACACCTAAGAGTCGGTGAAGCTGTGTAGGGACAGTTCTAATGGGTAACGATGCTTCAGGCAACGTCATTGTGATAGTACGGTGAAGATAAGGATGTTCGATGGTGTTGTAAGAACTCTGGTGAGGTGAGGCATATTCCGTGTTTAAGGAAGAATTTGATTTCATGGGAACTCTAGACTACAATGGTCGTGAGTTCAAAACGAGTGGTGGAGCCCGTGAGAGTGACAAAGGTGCCTGGTAATAATGAAAGGTTCTAAGGTTAGCAGGAATATCTATCGGATGATAGGAGTACAGTTGTAGGTGGAGTCTACTTTGCCACTACAAATGGAAAATATTGATGATACTACACTATGGCATATGCGGTTAGGCGTATGGGAGAAGCGTGGGATCTTTGGAATTACATAGGAGAAATCTTTGAAAGGGATAAAGGCGTGCAAGTTAGACTTCTGCAAGTTTTGTGTCTTAGGAAAACAGTGTAAGGTAAAGTTTAAGAGTGCAGTGAACAAAACGAATGGGAAACTTGACTATGTGCATTCTGATGTATGGGGGCCAGTGAGAGTAGCTTCGAAAGCGGGATCGCTGTATTTCTTGACTTTCATCGATGACTTTTCGAGAAAGGTTTGGGTGTACTTCATGCGACACAAGTCTGAGGTCTTCGATAAGTTCAGGGTGTGGAAAGCTGAAGTGAAAAATCAAACAGGGAAAAGAATTAAGTGCCTCAGGTCAGATAATGGGACAGAGTACAAGTACGAGCCATTTGTGAAGTTTTGTGAAGAGCACGGGATACAACGTCACTGGACTGTCAGGAAAACTCCACAGCAAAACGGAGTGGCAGAGAGAATGAACAGAACTATTGCAGAGCGGGCACGGTGCATGAGATTAAATGCGGCGATTTCGAAGGATTTCTGGGCAGAGGCAGTGAGTATGGCAGTTTATTTGATAAACAGGTCGCCGAGTACTGCTCTGGGTAATAAAGCAGCACAAGAGGTGTGGACAGGTAAGGAGATAGACTACTCGAGTATGAGGATCTTAGGATGTCCAGCCTACGTTCACGTTCCGGGTGATGAGAGATCAAAGCTTGATGCCAAGTCCAAACAGTGTATCTTTCTTGGGTATAAGAAAGGTGTAAAGGGGTACAAGCTCTGGGATCCGAATTCAAAGAAGGTAGTAATCAGTAGAGATGTGGTTTTTGATGAGGCTTCCATGGTTAAGACACAACAGGAAGGTCAGAAAATCGAGGTTGGTGGTGTAACCGGCAATCTGCAGCAGGAAGTTCAAATTGAACGGGAAAGTAATGACACAGGAAATTTACCACCAGTGGAACAGGAAAATCAGGAGCAGCAGGACGAAAGCATTGCCGCAAGGAGACCCAAACGCACTATCAAACCACCGGAGTGGTACAGGTTTGAGGATATGGTTGCATATGCTCTATCTACTACTAGTGAGGACCCGTCCACGTTTCAGGAAGCTATTGCTAGTTCTGAAATGGAAAGATGGATGGAGGCCATGGTGGAGGAGATGGAGTCGTTGAAGAAAAACAAGACTTGGGAATTGTCAGAATTACCTGAGGGAAAGAAACCAGTGGGGTGCAAGTGGGTGTACAAGAAAAAGGATGTTGTATCAGAAAAGGAAAAGGAACGGTTTAAAGCTCGACTGGTAGCAAAGGGATACTCGCAGATGAAGGGAATTGACTATGATGAGGTGTTTTCTCCGGTGGTGAGACATACCTCAATCAGGATTATTTTGGCATTGGTGGCTAGCTATCATCTGGAATTAGAGCAGTTTGATGTGAAGACAGCCTTTGTAATGACCCCAAAATAGGTCCATTCCATCCAACCCATTATGAGTCGCCAAATACATGGTACAGAAAACAACTACAACTTTATTACAACAATTGTCGTGCAAAATACAACAAACACATATATCTGTGAGTTTGATACTAAAATATACCAAGCTGTGACTCTGGACACCAACTTGGATAAGACGTCACCATGACACCTTACATAAAAGTCTACTAAAAAGCATTTTAGAAATTAGAATCTTTGGGAAGTGCTCATGAAACCTTCATACATGGGAGGCCGTGCGTACAGGTTATGATAGATATCATATACCCACAAAATTATCCTTGGTTGACCCAATAGACCCCAAAGAAAAATGAGAAGATTACTATCATATTCTTCCCAATGGCGAGTCTTTTCTTGACATATCATTATCTCCACTATCTCTAATTGAGAGTTATATTTCAAATAGACTCTAAGATCATATAGATAGTGCTGGTAGATATACTCAGCAAGTGGATGAGCACATCCTTGTCTTATGATGATACGAGGTTATATGTCATTAGACATCTTGTATGATAGTGGCAAAACACCCTTCCAACGTTGGGTTCGCCTCACCCTATTTGATTCAACAAATATAAATACTAAATGATGACCACCGTTCTATTCCCCTGTTACCCCTGCTCGACCCAGCTACACTAGTATTACCTCAGAAAGAATAGTACTTCTGACTGGAATACTAGATATAGTGCTGAAAGAACTTGCACCATATAGCAATACTCGAAGTACTAAAATACTCACAAAATACGCTCGATATAATAGAGAGAGAAATAGAGAGAAAACTTCAGTTTCTTGTGTGATTTTCAATTCTAACCTAAGCACCCTATTTATAGGAAAATGCTTAGAACACCAAAGTAAAAAATTTAATAAATTAATAATATATTTATATAAATTTCCTACGCACACCTAGCATCTGAAATCAGCCATCCTAACACATGTTAAATGAGTTCCAAAAATGTTAAAAACGTTTTTCTTATTAAAAATAATTAAAACTTCAAAAATTAATTATTTCGGAACTCCGGAACTTCAATAATTCATAATAAATAGCCCTTTTATCATAAAATTCAAATCTCACGATTTTTTATAGGAAATTCAATTCTCTACAACTTTGCAGAAGAAAGTTTTTCCAAATTTCAAACAGAAATTGACCGAAATCCACATACGGACGATTTTACAAGCTATAATCAAATTTCAGTCAAGAAATGGGCCCACAGACATGTTTAACATGTTTTAAACAACTTTTGTAACAAAAATACTCCTCCTCATATACTTATATATCCCACATTCATTGTAAAAATATCATCATTATTATATTATAATAAAATAATAAAATATTATTTTATCAGAAAAGATAAAATATCGATTTTCAACAATTGTCACTTTAAAAAATTTTCTTCATCTATATCCACATAAAATGAATATTTTCCTCATCATATAAATCAATAATTAATTATTCACAAATAATATTACAGAATCACAATAATGTAACCAGGCAGTTCCCAGGAAAGAGGGGGCTTTCCAATAAGAATTTTTCTTTATTGGCGCACAATTAGGTGACCAAACCTCTCCTTAGACAGAACTTTCTAGACATTGCTAATAATGTTATCTAATAATATTATTTAGATAATATGAATTATTGCTCTGATAATGGAAAATCTTTTGTGTAAAGGACAATTATTAAAACAACAAATAATATAAAATATCAACGCAAAGAATTATTGAATCAATAAAATATTGAACAATAATTCTTCGTAACAATTAATGAAAGTAGTGCCGCTTCTTACGTAAGAATCAATAATTCAAAAATATCTTGATCACAGTGTATCTTCTTGCCATGCTGCAACAATGCGTATTCTAAAGACTTTACCCACCAGATATTCCAAAAGGTGTTACTCAGTAACTACTTCTGTGAATTATTTATAAAAACTTTAATTTGACTTTTTCTTCATCCAACATGGTTATTACATTTATGGGCCCACAAATGGTCGCACCATCGCATTTAATATTCTCCAACATAAAGAATATTCCACAACCAAACGAATATTCCCTAAGCAACAATGAATATTTTATAACCACTTGCGTATTTTTTGAAAAATTTCATATATCACCCTTAACTTTAACTTTTTATCAATTTAACCATTTCTTTGAATTGTAATTATAAGAAAAATTGAATATTTTATTTCATAAAATTCGGTCTTACAATCTCCTCCTTATGAAATTTCGTCCCTAAATTTACGTACTGGTATTTCGAAAAGTTGAGAATACCTTGCTTTCATTTGATTCTATCTCCGGGTCATCATGATTTCTCCATTCTTTCATCTCTCGTGATAACTTCATTTGGGTTCCTCACTTGTTGGGAAGTCATGACAACCGCTATCTCTCGAACTACCCGGTTTGACTTATTCTCAGGCAAGATTTGGCGTCATCACTACCGTTGGAACATACTTTTTATAGGCATATTCCTCCTCAATCGCCTCTCTCAGATTCTCCGATTCATGATCCGAATCATCAATCTTCAATCCATATCAAATTCAGTTGACCGCTTCTATACAGGTAATTCAAACTTCGATGTCGAGTACTCCCAATTGCTTTCAAAAAGAGAAATTCATATCATCTATTTTAGCCTTCTTAGATCGGACATCTCTTTCCACAATATCCACGTGTCGTGTGGCTTTTACCCACATCACTTATTCTCACTCGTTCGCTTTTTTTTTCTTCTTTCACCAGATCCATCTTTATCATCTTATACTCGCCAAAGAATGCTTCATTCAAGCATCACATATCGTAACACAAGCTTGAATTGTTGCATCCTTTTACTCCACGATCACTTTGTCGTTCTTGACTGCTTCTTCTAACTCATGAATACGATTTTGAAATTCTACATTTTGATCATATAATACCTCTAATAAACTCTCCTCGTGTATCTCTTCTTCCTCTTCTTCCTCACGCCATTTATTACCTCTGCGATTATCTCTGGGTGCAACTATCAATTCTTCACTCACCACATGGATATCTCTAATTCCTTCTTCGTCTCGACATCACATTATCATGGTTAGTGATTAGAGGTATCCCAACAAGTCATTCACTCCATTGTTAGCATTCTCATTTGCCATTCTCAAACATCGCCATAAAAAGGGTTAATTAAACAAATTAACATATCGCATAATATCCATATATTATGACCGACCAACAATTAAGCTTAGGTAGGACACACTAGTGAAGGATTTACTCATCTCTCCCCTCCTAGTTCTAATCCTGATCTCCTCCAGAGATCATATCCCTAAGCTCTGATACCAAATGTAACGACCCCAAAATAGGTCCATTCCATCCAACCCATTCTGAGTCGCCAAATACATGGTACAGAAAATAACTACAACTTTATTACAACAATTGTCGTGCAAAATACAACAACAACATATATTTGTGAGTTTTGATACTAAAATATACCAACTGTGACTCTGGACACCAACTTGGATAGCACGTCACCATGACACCTTACATAAAGGTACAATCAAAAACTGTTTTAAAAATTAGAATCTTTGGGAAGTGCTCAATGAAACCTTCATACATGGGAGGCCATGCGTCTAGGTTATGATAGATATCATATGCCCACAAAATTATCCTTGGTTGACCCAATAGACCCCAAAGAAAAACGAGAAGATTACTATCATATTCTTCCCAATGGCGAGTCTTCTCTTGACATATCATTATCTCCACTGTCTCTGATTGAGAGTTATATTTCAAATAGACTCCAAGATTGTAAGACCCCAAATTATTAATAAATGAAATTTATTTTCCTCTATTTATTATATTGAAATAGTAAGGGTTGATTTGATTAATGTGGATAGTTATGGGTAAAATACATAAATATTTGAATAAGCAAGTGGTTATAAAATATTCATTATTATTAGGAGAATATTCGTTTGGTCATGGAATATTAAATCTTTGTCGGGGAATATTAAATTTGACAGTATGATCTTTTGTGGGCCCCATAACTTGAAAGCGATTGGATGAAGAAAATGACAAATATAAGTTGTTTATAAATAATTGGCAGTAGTTATTACAAGTTATCTTTGTTGGAATACCCGGTGGTTAAAACACACTAATACGCGTTGTTGAGCGAGTAGCATGCAGTATTGTACCAATTATTGATTCTTATGTAAGAAGGCACTACTCAATAATTATTACTGATGAATTATTATTCAATATTTTATTTTATTGATTCAATAATTCTGCGATTGATATTTTATATTCTTTGTTGTTTTGATAAATTGTCATTACACAAGTATTTTCTATTATCGAGAGCAATAATTCATATTATCTGAATAATATTATTGGATAACATTATTGGCAATGTTTAGAAAGTTACATCTAAGGAGAGGTTTGGTCACCTAATTGCATTGCATGAAGAGAGATCCTTATTGGAAAGCCCCCTCTTTCCAGGAAGCTACCGGTTGCAAGATCTTGTGATTCTGTAATATTATTTGTGAATAATTTATTATTGATTTATATGATGAGGAAAATATTAATTTTATGTGGATATAGATGGAGAAATTTTTAAAATGACAATTGTTGAAAATTAATATTTTATCTTTTACGATAAAATAATTCATTTAAATATATTATTTTAATAATATATTAATAAATGATATTTTAATTATGAATGTGGGATATATGAGTATATGAGGAGGAAGAGTATTTTGTGGCATTAAATGTTTAACACATATTTTGTGTGTTGGTGGACACAATTATTAGTAGAAATTTGAGTATATAACAGTGTAAAATCGCTTGGATTTATGGATTTTGGTCAATTTACATTTGGAATTTGAAAAACTTTCTTACGCAAAGTTGTAGAGAATTTAATTTCCTATAAAAATTAGCGAGATTCGAATTTTCTGATAAAAGGGCTATTTATTATGAATTATTGAAGTTCAAGTCTCAAATAATTGATTTTTGGAAGTTTAAAATAATTTAAATAAGAAAAACATTTTTTGTATTTGGTGGGCATCTTTAACACATGCTAAGTTGCTGAATTCAGATGATTCTAAGTGGGCGTAGACAAATTAATATATATATTATTATTATATTAAATTTTCTACTTTGGTGTTCTAAGCATTTTTCTATAAATAGGGTGCTTAGGTTAGAATTGAAAATCACACCAGAAACTAAAGTTTTCTCTCTCTATATTATCGAGCGTATTCTTGTGAGTATTTTGAGTATACTTTGAGTATTGCTATACGGTGCAAGTTCAAGTCATAACCTATATCCAGTGTTTCAACTAGAAGTACTGTCTTTCGAGGTAAGGGATGTTATTTTATTCGAAAATGATATTATTTCTTCAATATCATTATGCCGAAATATTGATTGGAAATTTTATCAAATTTGGAACATTTTCATGTATGGGGTTCTTATTCACGAATTTACTATTCATGAGTTACTTATTCACGAGTTACTATTCATAAATTACTATTCACAGTACTATTCATATTAAGCGTGATGATGTTTTTTGTGAAATTTCTATCTTTTGGTGTTTGAGTTCTTATTCACGTATACGACCTACATTATTCACGATATCTGATCTATTATTCACGAATATTCGACATTATTCATGAAAAATGAAAATTTTCCTTTTCGTCTCAAAATATCTATTATGGATACTAGCTTTGATTGTATCCATGTTTTGATCATTCTTGAATTTTACTCCCACCGATTACTTATGAAGTATTTTTGAACTTGGATTTTTTAAAATACTGAATCCTTAATATTTGTTCTTTTGTTTCTTTGGATTCGTTTCCTTTAAAATATTTTTCATCATCCTCGGTCCTAAAAGATGATATTCTTGAATATGTTTGGCACATGTAGTGCAAAAGATGAGCAGTGTTGAGATAAATATAATTGATCGATTAATATCTTTGGCAGTAGTGCAAAGATGAAGCAGTGTTTAGATGAACATGATCGGTGATGAATATCTTTGGCCTTTAGTGCATAGATGAATATTTGATTCCAGATCTATATTGATTGATGTTACAGGGATAAAATATCGACGATGAACTTTTAAATTCATACATAAAAGATAGTAGTTTGCATTCTCTACTTAACTCTTCTAATGAATTATTATTTCCGCTGCGAATATTGATTTAAAACTTGTTGTCTATTGTATTCTATTAGATTTTTTTCCTGTTGAAGACTAACGATAATTTGTTGTATATTATCTTAGTCATAATATTCTTTCTTGAGCTAGTTGAGCTCACCTTTTTCCTTTTTGTTCCATTTTTCTTCTCGGGGAGGCGAGAATGTAGCGAGTACTAGTGGGGTATGGAATGAAGGTTCTAAAGAGAGTTGTTTAGTAGTCCTCACCATTTTGTAAAATAATGTATCAATAATTATGATGGGGATTTATTTGCGTGTGGATATTGTCTAGATGACAATATCGTATTTAAACTCACGGTTTATATGTTGTAATAATAAAGTTATAGTTATTTACGTACCATGTATTTGGCGACTCGAGAATGGGTTGGATGGAATGGACCTATTTTGGGGGCGTCACGGTTGGTATCGAGCTTAGGATATGATCTCTGGCGGAGATCGGGGAATAGAACTAGGAGGGAGAGCGAGTAAATCCTTCGCTAGTGTGTCTACCTAAGCTTATTTGTTAGTTGGTCAAGATATATATGGATATTATGTGATATATTGATTTCTTAATTAACCCTTGTTTTATGATAGTATTTGAGAATGTCGATTGAGAATATTAATGATTGGAGTAAATGAGGACCGTGGAGATGCTCAGACTTACCAACGAGGAGAAGCGTCTGCAACAGTGGCAATGTACCTCCGTGAACAACACCATTTCGAAAGAGATGATGAAGCGAGGAGATGTTTTGAAGCTTTTTGCAGATTCATGCAAAATCAGACGAGGAGACTCGTGTTCAAAATACAGGAGGAAATGATAGCAATTCACGGGTGGTCACAATGCCAAGCGATTCAAAGAGTTGGGACCACCGTAAGTGGGAAAGCGGATCCGATTAAAGCGGAGGCGTGGGTCAAACAAATTACCAAGATATTCGATGTCTTGGGATGCGGAGGAACGAAAGTTCCATTCGCTACTTTTATGTTCCGTAACGAGGGGTGACATGGTGGGAATCGTGAAGCGTACTCCATCCCACCGCACTCAAAGATGTCGTGGAGAGCGTTTGAAGCGATTCAATGACAAGTACTTCCGAAAGTATTCATATATGAAGGAAGTGGAGTTTATTAGATCGAGCAGGATAACATGGCGGTGTCCCAAAGACGAGGCGAAGTTCGCGGAGTTATCCAGTTTGCACCTCATTTGGTGGAGAATGAGGAACGATGACGCGGATGTTTCGAGAGAGGTTTGAAACCCAGATACGCCACGTCGATATCTCATTTATCATAAATTTTCTCTATTCGGATGTTGTCAGCGAGGCTCGGTTGTTAGAACGAGATAACTTGAGTACGTTCAACCGAGGGACCATAAACGAGGATCATACCAAAGATAGCAATCATCGAATAAAGATAACCGGAGAAAGAAGAATACTGAGACAAAGGCAGTAATCACTCACGGTGGTAATCATGGCCATGAAAATAGAAGAAGCGAGTGGGAGGAGATTTTAAAAGAGGAGATTCAACAACGACTATGTGAAGACGTCAACACCAAAGAAAAAGAATCCCCGGTTCCAAGGAGGAGAAAGATCGTGACGACGCCGCCAAAATAGGTATACATCACCTATTCCGAGTTGTCAATACATGGTATGTAAAACAACTACAACTTTATTATTACAACAACAAGAAAGCTGTGAGTTTGAATACAAATATTATCTTCAGACAATATCTATACTCAAATAAATCCTCATCACATTTATTGATACATTATTTTACAAAATGGTGAGGACTACTAAACAATCCTTTCTAAAACCTTCATTCCATACCCCGACTCGCACTCGCTTATATTCTCGCCTCCCCGAGAAAAAATGGAACAAAAAGGAAAAGGGTGAGCTCAACTAGCTCAAGAAGAATATTATGACTAAGATAATATACAACAAATTATCGTTAGTCTTCAACAGGAAAAATATAATAGAATACAATAGACAATAAATTTTAAATCAATATTCGCAATGAAATAATAATTCATTAGAAGAGTTAAGAGAGAATGCAAACTACTATCTTCTATGTATGAATTTAAAAGTTCATCGCTCATCTTTTATCCCTCGTAACATCAATCAATATACATCCGAATCAAATATTCATCTTTGCACTCACGGGCCAAAGATATTCATCATTGGTCATGTTCATTTAAACACTGCTCATCTTTGCACTACTGGGCCAAAGATATTCTTCAGAAATCATTCATCTTTGCACCATGTGCCAAAGATATTCTTAAGAAATCATTCATCTTGCACCACTGGTGCCAAAGATATTCCATAATATCATCATTTAAGACCTGATGATGATGAAAAATATTTTTTTTAAAGAAACGAATCCGGTGAAACAAAATGACAAGGATTAAGGATTAAGGATTCGTACTTGGTTTTATCCACGCCCAAAAATACCTCAAAAATAATCATAGTGGTGTAAAATTCAAGAATGATCAAAACATGGATTCAATCGAGTTAGTATCCGAATAGATGTTTTGACGAAAAGAAGAAATTTTATTTTTCTATGAATAAGATCAGATATCGTGAATAGTCAGAGTATCGTGAATAGTAACTCTCACACCAAAAGATAGAAATTCCACAAAAACATCTTCACGCTTCATGAATAGTACTCGTGAATAAGAACTCGTGAATAAGAATCCGAATAGTTAATAAGAACTCGTGAATAAGAACTCATGAATAAGAACCCATGAATAGTAACCCCATACATGAAAAAAGTTCCAAATTTGATAAAACTTCAGATCAACATTTCAAAGATAATGATATTGAAGAAATAATATCATTACGAAAAAAAATAATATCCCTTACCTCGAAAGATCAAGATTTCTAGCTAGAATACCTTGTATAAGGTCAAGGAACTTGCACCGCCTAGCAATACTCAAAGTATACTCAAAATACTCACAAGAATATATTTCGATAATATAGAGAGAGAAAACTTCAGTTTCGTGTGTGATTTTCAATTTAACCAAGACCCTATTTATAGGAAAACGCTTAGAACACCAAAGCGTAAAATTTAATAAAATAATAATATTTCTTAAAAATATTCAAGCCCACCTTAGAAATCTAATTTCAGATCATTTATAACACATTTGAGCCACTCAATTACAACAAAAAACGTTTTTCTTACAAAAAATATTTTAAACTCCCAAAATCAATTATTTTGAGCTTGAACTTCAATAATTCATAATAAATAGCCCTTTCATCAGAAAATTCGAATCTCGCTAGTTTTTATAGAAATTTCAATTCTCTACAACTTTGTAGAAGAAAGTTTTCCAAATTCCAAATAGAAATTGACCGAAATCCACAAACCTGAAGGCGATTTTACAAATTTATAATCAAATTTCATCAATAAATGGGGTCCACCGAGCATGTTTAACATGTTTTAAACATTTATTGCAACAAAAATACTCTTCTTCCTCAGATACTTATATATATCCACATTCGTTGTAAAAATATCACCGTTAATATATTATTAAAACAATATATTTAAATGAATTATTTTATCAAAAAAGATAAAATATTAATTTTCAACAATTGTCATTTTAAAATTTTCTCCATCTATATCCACATAAAATCAATATTTTCCTCATCATATAAATCAATAATTAATTATTCACAAATAATATTACGAGTAATCACAATATCGACAACCGTGCGGTTCCAGAAAGAGGGGCTTTCCAATAAGAATTTTTCTTCTTTGGCGCAATTAGGTGACCAAACCTCTCCTTAGATGTAACTTTCTAGACATTGCCAATAATGTTATCTAATAATATTATTCAGATAATATGATTTATTGCTTCGATAATGAAAATACCGTGTAATGACAATTATTGAAACAACAAAGAATATAAAATATCAACGCAAAGAATTATTAACTCAATAAAATATTGAGCAAGAATTATCGTAACCATTATTGAGTAGTGCCTTCACGTAAGAATCAATAATTGGTGCAATACTGGTGTGCTCTTGTCAACAACGCGTATTAGTGTGTTTTAACCACCGTAGTATTCCAACAAAGATAATCTGTGAATAACTACGCCAATTATTTAAAAACAACTTATATTTGTCGTTTTTCTTCATCCAATCGCTTTTCCAGTTATGGGGCCCACACATGGTCACTCTTGGTCAGTGCATTTAATATTCCCGAAAAGATTTAATATTCCACGACCAAACTAATATTCCCGACGATAATGAATATTTTATAACCACTTGCTTATTTTGAAATATTTGCGTATTTAACCCTTAACTATCCACATTAATCAAATCAACCCTTACTATTTCAAAATAATAAATAAAGGAAATTCCTTTTTATTTAAAAATTTTTGGTCTTACAACCTCCCTCCTTATGAAATTTCGTCCTCAAAATTGACGACGTACTAGTGTTTGAAAAGGTGAGGATACCTCGCTTTCATTTCCGCTTTCCAATTCCCTGTGTCATTTCCTCTATATAGCATGATTCCTCCACAATATTTTAACTTGTGGTATGACCTTTCTTGGCGTGGGACATGCTCCTTCCTATCCAAGATCTTGACAGTACCTCCTCATACGTTAAGTCTTCTATTATATCTGCTTGGGTTCTAACTCAATAACGTGGTTCGGGTCTTTCACATATTTACGAAATGCGGATATGTGAAACACATTATGAACACGAGACATACTTTGAGGTAACGCAAGTCTATAGGCTACATTTCCTACTCGGTCAAGAATTTGAAATGGACCAATAAATCGTGGATTGAGCTTTCCTCTCTTCCCAAATCTTGTAACTCCCTTCCATGGAGCAACTCGCAACAATACATGATCCCCTACATTAAATTCCACGTCCTTTCGATGAAGATCCGTGATAACTCTTTTGTCGATCTTGTGCCGCTTTTGTATATCGTTGTCGAATCATTTGGATCTTTTCGGTGATCATACGTATTTAACTCGGGTCCCAACAATGTTGCTTCACCCACCTCATCCCAACATATGGAGAACGACATTTTCGCCCATATAATGCTTGAATGGAGCCACACCTATACTTGCTCGATAAGCTGTTGTTGTAGGAGAATTCCACCAATGGTAAATACTTATCCCAACTACCCTTGAAGTCTAGGACATGAGTCTTAATAGATCTTCAAGAGTTTGAATAGTCCTCTCCGATTGTCCGTCCGTTTGGGGATGGTATCGAACTAAATCGCAAATCCGCGCCCATAGCTTTTTTACAAGCTAACCCAAAATCTTGAAGTGAATCTTGGGTCACGATCCCGAAACTATGGATACAGCATGCCATGCAACCTCACAATCTCATTCACGCACATATACTAGCAAGACGCTCAAGGAATAAGTCTCCGTGATTCGGCAAGAAATGAGCGGAGACTTGGTTAATCTATCAACAATAACCCAAATAGCATTGATGCCTTGAGAAACCGTAGGAAGACCCGTAACGAAATCCATAGTAATGTGTTCCCACTTCCATTCCAGGAATCTCAAGTGGTTGCAACGGACCCTTAGGTACAAGATGCTCCGCCTTTACACGTTGGCAAGTTAAACACATCGAGATAAACTTTGCAATCTCTCTCTTCATATTGTTCCACCAAAATGTATGTCTGAGATCACGATACATTTTAGTACTTCAGGATGGATTGCAAATGGCGTATTGTGTGCCTCCATCATAATCTTGTACTTCAAATCGAGTCGTTAGAACACAAAGTCTAGAGTGGACTCAAGTATTCCTTCTTCATCAATTCTCGCCCTAATAGCTCCTTCTTGTACTTTTTCTTCATACGCATCGCCTCCGCCCGGTGGCTTGAGCAACCTTAACTTTTTTCTATTAAAGTTGGCTCTACGCGTATACTTGACATCATCGCGACTCGTCCTCAGATATGATCTTCTACTCAACGCTACACCTACCACGTTCATTTTACCGGGATGGTATTGAATAGTGTGGTCGTAGTCTTTCAATAGCTCGAGCCAACGTCATTTGCCGCATGTTGAGTTCTTTTTGAGTGAAGAAATATTTAAGGCTTTTATGGTCCGAATATATCTCCACTTTCTCCCCATATAGATAGTGCCTCCATATTTTTAAGCGAAAACGATTGCCGCTAACTCTAGATCATGAGTAGGATAATTCCTCTCATACTCTTTAAGTTGTCGCGAGGCATAGGCTATGACTTTCCCACGTTGCATGAGAACACATCCTAACCCTTTGCCCGAAGCATCATTTGTAGATAACAAATCCATCCGAACCGGATGGTATTGTTAGAACAAAAGTCGAAATAAGTCTCTCTCTTAAGCTCTTGGAAACTTTTCTCGCATTCTTCGCTCCAAACGAATTTTGTATCCTTCCGAGTTAATTTGAGTTAATGGAGTAGCGATTCGAGAAAACCCTTCCACGAATCTCCGATAATAACCAACTTAAGCCCAAAAGCTACGACTTGATCCACCGACTTCGGTTGCTCTAACTTTGTATTGCTTCAATCTTCACGGATCAACAGATAATCCATGTTTCGACACCATCGTGCCCAAGGAATGCTACTTCCTCAAGCCGAACTCGCATTTCTTCAATTTGGCATATAGTTGGTTTTCACGAAGCCTTTGGAGTACCAAACTTCAAATGGTGCTCATGATCTTCACGGCTTTTGGAATATATGAGGATGTCATCAATAAAGACAACAACGAATTGATCCAAATATTCCTTGAATACTCGATTCATCATATCCATGAAAGTCAGCAGGAGCATTAGTTAGTCCGAAAGACATGACTAAGAATTCATAATGCCCATACCGGAGTTCGAAGGCGGTCTTTGAATATCCTCGATTCTAATCTTCATTTGATGATATCCGGAAGCGAAGATCGATTTTTGAAAAGAATTGTGCCCCTGCAATCGGTCAAACAAGTCATCAATACGAGGTAGAGGATACCTATTCTTGATGGTGACATGGTTCAATTCCGATAGTCAATACAAAGTCGCATACTCCCGCTCTTTCTTCTTTACAAATAAAATAGGAGCACCCCAAGGAGATGTACTGGGGATTAATGAAACCGATGTCCAACAATTCTCGTAGTTGGACCTTTAACTCCTGAAGTTCAATAGAGCTATTCGATATGGGGTTTTAGAAATGGGCTTTATGCGGGTTCAAGATCAATAAAGAATTCAACTTCACGTTCGGGGGTAAAATCGGAAGTTCTTCTTGAAATACATCAGAAAGTCAATAACAACAGGAATATTATTCAAATTTGACGTGTCTTTATTCAAATCCATAACATGGGCTAAGAAAGCTTGACATCCGCTTTTTAATAAACGAATAGCTTTATGATTAGATATGATGAGTGATCGATTTTAATGGTTTAGTTGCTTGAATTCGCATACAACAAAGTTGGTTAGGAATATGAAAACTAACAACCTTACGAAAACAATCAATTTTGGCATGAAGAGTAGTTAACCAATCAATCCCTAAAATCACATCAAAAGCAAGTATCTTTAAAGAGATAAGGTCAACGGTGTAAGGTAATGGTGCCAACTTGAATCAAACAAGATTTATAAGCAAGTGGATGTGATGAAAGTTTCTCCTAACTGAGTTTCCACAGATAGGTCAAAGTCTAATTTCTCCGAGTCAAGTTTAAACGTTGAGCACATGCAGGAGAGATAAATGAATGGGTAGCACCTAATCAAGTAAGGTATAAACTTCGCAAGAATTTATAAATAGCTTACCGTGATCACCTCGTTTGGGTTCCTCGCATTATGACCACCACAACAAACGCTCTTCCGGAATCGTTGACTTTGACTTTTTTCGAGACGATCTTTTGAGTCACCGTCCTCATTGAACTAGGTTTCGCTTATTGTACAATCTCGAGCGATATGTCCTTCCTTTCCACAATTATAGCATACCTTGAATTGTTGTGGGCGGTTTGACCGATATGACCTCTTTTTTCAGATTTGTAGCATATGACCGGGTGGTCGTTCTCCTCCCTTAGAACCCGCTTGTCGCAAGATCATCATCTTCACATGGTCGTTATTAAATCTCCTCTTTTAAAATCTCCTCCCGACTCGCTTCTTCTATTTTCATGGCCATGATTACCACCGTGAGTGGTTACCATTTCTGTCCGTCTGTTTTTTTTCTCCGCAGTTATCATTATTCGCTGATCGCTATCTCTCGATCACGATCCTGGTTGTGGTCCCTCGGTTGACCGTATTTCGTTATCTCGCTTCTAATAATTGAGCCCTGTTTACAACATCTGAATAAAGAGAAAATTTATGAGAAATGAGATATCTTGACGTATGCCTTAGGGTTTCAAACCTCTAAGAAACATCAAGGCGTCATCGTTCCTCATTCTCCACCAAATGAGGTGCAAACTCGGATAACTCGCAAACTTTGCCTCGCATCGAGAGACACCGCCATGTTGTTTTGTTCCAATCGATGAACTCCACTTCCTTCATACGACCGAACACTTTCGGGAAAGTATTTGTCATTAAATAGCTTCAAACGTCTCCCAAGACATGCCGAAAGTGCGGTGGATGGGTACGCTTCATCGACTCCCACCGATGAGTCCGCCTTCGCCACGGAACATAAAGGTGGCAAATGGAACCTTCGTTTCTTCGTGCATCCCAAGACATCGAATATCTTGGTAATTTGTTTGACCCATGTTTCCGCCCGTGATCGGATCCGGCTTTCCCTTAAATTCGGTGGTCCCAACTCTTTGAAGCGCTGTTTGTGACAACCCGTGAATTGCTATCATTTCCTCCGTATTTTGAACACGAAGTTTCTCCTAAATCGATTTTGTATGAATCGCAAAAAAAACTTCTAAACATCCTCTCGTTCATTATCTCGCTTCAATGGTGTTGTTCATGGGAGGAACATTGCAAACTGTTGCACGTTCTCTCCTCGTTGGGAAAGTACAGCATCTCCACGGCCTCATTTCCATTGTTAATATTCTCATCGACATTCTCAAATACCGCCATAAAACAAGGGTTAATTAAAGAAATCAATATATCACATAATATCCCTATATCTTGACCAACCAAAACAAATAAGTTTAAGTAGGACACACTAGCGAAGGATTTACTCGTCTCTCCCTCCTAGTTCTATTCCCCGATCTCCGCCAGAGATCATATCCTAAGCTCGATACTAATCGTGACGCCCCAAAATAGGTATACATCACCTATTACGAGTTGTCAATACACGGTATGTAAACAACTACAACTTTATTATTACAACAAGAAAGCGTGAGTTTGAATACAAATATTATCTTCTAGACAATATCTATACTCAAATAAATCCTCATCACATTTATTGATACATTATTTTACAAAAATGGTGAGGACTACTTAACAATCCTTTCTAAAACCTTCATTCCATACCCCCGACTTCGTACTCGCTATATTCTCGCCTCCTGAGAAAAAATGGAACAAAAAGGAAAAGGGTAAGCTCAACTAGCTCAAGTAAAGAATATTATGACTAAGATAATATACAACAAATTATCGTAAGTCTTCAACAGGAAAAATATAATAGAATACAATAGACAACTAATTTTAAATCAATATTCGCAATGAAATAATAATTCATTAGAAGAGTTAAGTAGAGAATGCAAACTACTATCTTCTATGTATGAATTTAAAAGTTCATCGTCTATCTTTTATCCCCAGTAACATCAATCAATATACATCCGAATCAAATATTCATCTTTGCACTACGGGCCAAAGATATTCATCGATTGGTCATGTTCATTTAAACACTGTTCATCTGCACTACGCCAAAAAGATATCTCTTGAAATCATTCATCTTTTGCACTACTGAGCCAAAGATATTCTTCAGAAATCATTCATCTTTGCACTACAGCCAAAGATATTCCATAATATCATCATTTAAGACCGAGGATGATGAAAATATTTTTTTTAAAGAAACGAATCCAAAGTGAAACAAAATGACAAGGATTAAGGATTAAGGATTAGTACTTGGTTTTATCCACGTCCAAAAATACCTCAAAAATAATCATAGTGGTGTAAAATTCAAGAATGATCAAAACATGGATACAATCGAGTTAGTATCCGAATAGATGTTTTGGACGAAAAGAAGAAATTTTATTTTTCTATTGAATAAGACCAGATATCGTGAATAGTGCCAGATATCGTGAATAAAGTCTTAGTATATGTGAATAGTAACTCGACACCAAAAGATAGAAATTCCACAAAAACATCTTCACGCTTCATGAATAGTACTCGTGAATAAGAACTCGTGAATAAGAACTCATGAATAAGAACTCGTGAATAAGAACTCATGAATAAGAACCCATGAATAGTAACCCCGACATAAAAAAGTTCCAAATTTGATAAAAACTTCAGATCAACATTTCAGCATAATGATATTGAAGAAATAATATCATTACAGAAAAAAAAATAATATCCCTTACCTCGAAAGATCAGTACTTTAGCTAAAAATACGGGGTATAGCGCTGAAGGAACTTGCACCGTTCTAGCAATACTCAAAGTATACTCAAAATACTCACAAGAATACGCTCGATAATATAGAGAGAGAAAACTTCAGTTTCTGGTGTGATTTTCAATTCTAACCTAAGCACCCTATTTATAGGAAAATGCTTAGAACACCAAAGCAGAAAATTTAATAAAATAATAATATTTCTTAAAAATATTCAAGCCCACCTTAGAAATCTGATTTCAGATCATTTATAACACATGTGAGCCACTCAATTACAACAAAAAACGTTTTTCTTACAAAAAATATTTTAAACTCCCAAAAATCAATTATTTCGCGGAACTTCAATAATTCATAATAAATAGCCCTTTCATCAGAAAATTCGAATCTCTTGAGTTTTTATAGGAATTTCAATTCTCTACAACTTTGCAGAAGAAAGTTTTTCCAAATTCCAAATAGAAAATTGACCGAAATCCACAACGGGCGATTTTACAGGCTATAATCAAATTTCAGTCAATAAATGGGGTCCACCGACATGTTTAACATGTTTTAAACATTTATTGCAACAAAAATACTCCTTCCTCCTCGTATACTCATATATCCCACATTCGTTGTAAAAATATCACCAATTAATATATTATTAAAATAATATATTTAAATGAATTATTTTATCGAAAAAAGATAAAATATTAATTTTCAACAATTGTCATTTTAAAATTTTCTCCATCTATATCCACATAAAATCAATATTTTCCTCATCATATAAATCAATAATTAATTATTCACAAATAATATTACGTAATCACAATATTGACAACTGTGCAGGTTCCTGGAAGAGGGCTTTCAATAAGAATTTCTTCTTCTTGGCGCAAGCAATTAGGTGACCAAACCTCTCCTTAGACGAACTTTCTAGACATTACCAATAATGTTATCTAATAATATTATTCAGATAATATGAATTATTGCTTCGATAATGAAAAATATCGTGTGTAATGACAATTATCAAAAACAAAGAATATAAAATATCAACGCAAAGAATTATTAACTCAATAAAATATTGAATAAAGAATTACTATAACCATTATTGAGTAGTGCTTCTTCACGTAAGAATCAATAATTGGTGTAATACCGGTGCTTCTTGTTCAACAACGCTTATTAGTGTGTGTTTTAACCACCGGGTATTCAACAAGATAACTGTGAATAACTACGCCAGTTATTTAAAAACAACTTATATTTGTCGTTTTCTTCATCCAATCGCTTTTCCGTTATGGGGCTCATTACATGGTCGCTGCGCTGGTCGCATACGAATATTCCCAAGCGATTTACGAATATTCCACGACCAAACGAATATTCCAAACGATAATGAATATTTTATAACCACTTGCTTATTTTGAAATATTTGCGTATTTAACCCTTAACTATCCACATTAATCAAATCAACCCTTACTATTTCAAAATAATAAATAAAGGAAATTCCTTTTTATTTAAAAATTTCGGGGTCTTACAAAGACCACCGGTCGTATGTTACAAATGCGGAAAAGAGGGACATATCAGTCCAAACTGCCCACAACAGTTTAAGGTATGCTATAATTGTGAAAAAGAAGGACATATTGCTCGAGATCAGACGGTATCGAAACCCATCCAATGGAATGGTGACTCAATAGGATGTCCTAAAAGTCAAAGTCAATCGGTTCTGGAAGAGCGCTTTGTCGTGACCATTCAAAATGCGAGGAAACGACGAAGTTAGCTTCAGGTTAGTTAATTATAAATTCTTGCGAAGTTTATACCTTATTAGATCTGGGTTCTACCCATTCTTTTATCTCTTTGCTTTTGCGCTCAACGTTTGAACTTGACTACGGAGAAATTAGACTTTGACCTATTTATGGAGACTCGTTAGAGAAACTTTCATTACATCCATTGTTTAGAAATCTTGCTTGATTCAAGTTGACACTATCACATTACCCGTTAACCTTATTTCTATAGAGATATTTGCTTTTGATGTGATTTTAAGGTTAACTACTCATCACGCCGAAATTGATTACTTTCGTAAGGTTGTTAGTTTTCATATTCTTAAGCAACTTCGTTATTCAATTCAAGCAATCAAACCATTGTAGTCAAACATTTTCATATCAAGCCATGAAGTCATTCGTTTATTACGGATGTCAAGTTTTCTTAGTCCATGTTATGGATTTGAATAAAGACACGTCAGATTTGAATAATATTCCTGTTGTTATTAATTTTTCCTGTCGTATTTCCTGAAGAATTTCTTGGCTTACTCCCAAAAGCCCGATATTAAATTTTGTATCGACTTTGAACGTTATAAAACTCATTTCTAAAATCTCATATCGAATGGCTCCTATTGAACTTCGGGAGTTAAAAATTCAACTATAGAATTTGGTACCTGAGCCTTTATCTGGTGACTTCCTTTGTGGAATGCACCAAAGCCAGACTCTCGTAGGGGACACCATATTCGTGCGATAGTAAACTGATAGGTGTCATTGTAACGCGTACTATCCAAGGTTGGGATATGAGTCGATTGAGAACAACCTAAATCAGAATCGATATACGTAGCTTTAAGCTTAGTTGGTTATTATCGGAGATTCGTTGAAGGATATTCTCGAATCGCTATTCCATTAACTTTGGTGACTTCGTAGAGATACAAAATTCGAATGGAGCAAGGAATGTGGGAAGAGCTTGAAGAACTCAAGAGAGACTCATTTCAAAGACATGTTTTCGACCATGCCATCCTGGAAAAGTGAGCGTGGTAGCCGACGTGTTGAGTAGTAAGATCGTATACAAGATCTGAGTACGATATTTTCAAAGACTAATTTCGTATAATTTACAAATAATAGAGATGTAGATGAAAACTCTAGGTACCCACGTGATGATATACGAAGTATAATCGACTTTAATCGATAAAGTTAAAAATCATTCAAGCTACACAACCGGGTGATGAATTTGAAGAAGGAGGTGCAAGAAGTTGTTATTTCAAAAGCAAGAATCGGTGAGGTGAGGAAAGCTCAAACCTTCGATTTATTAATCCATTTGAAATTCTCGATCGAATAAGAACTGTGGCATATAGACTCGTTTTACCGCCAAGTATGACGCGTGTTCATAACGTTTTTCATGTATCGATGTTACGTAAATATGTGGACGACCCGATGTTAGGTTTGTAATATTCAAGAACGCAATCAAATTGCATAAAAAGTGCGAAAACGTGTAAAATCAGAGTTTAAAAAAATTTACAAACCATATACCCGGATCACCCTTTATGCACAATTATTAATTAAACGAAAAAGATAACGAATAAATCATATACCCTGAAGATTCGAGCTTCGTACAAGTTCACCTCCAATCCTTTTCGCTCAACTTGAATCCACCGGGTTTGGTTCCTTCCTTTGATCAACGTTAGCCACCCAAGTGTTTGGCCTCAGAGGTGATCCACCAAGGAAGAAGAATTTTTTCAAGAAGGGTGGTTGGCTAAACCCTAGTTTTTCTATCTCATATGTAAAAGGCGCATTCTCCCAACTATTGAAATTATTACGTTATATGTAAAAGTCAACAACCCCACCACCCATAATAAGACTCCTCTTATTTATAGATGTGGGCAACCCACCTTAACAATTAAGGAATTGGGTTTTATTTAATTAATTAAATTCTTTTAATTAATTAAGCTCCCTAATCTTATTAGGGATAATTAATTAAACTCTTTAACTAATTTTTCTTCCTAATCCAATTAGGAATAAATGAAAGTACTTATATTAAATTAATTCCTAAACTCTTTTAGAAATTAAAATAATAATAATAATTGTAATAATATTAATAAGACTCCTCTTATTAATTTATATTTAATATTTCAAAATATTAAATAATAAATATTAAGCTATTTAATTTATTCTATCACCATAGATTAAATTAAATATACATAATATATTATTACGATTATGTCATTAACTTCTTAAATAATTATTCTTCCTTTTATGGTGTGACCTTTAGGTTCTCCATATTAAATCCATTGTGAATAAATCAATTAGAACAATTCTAATCTTATTTAAATAAATAAATTAAATAATTAATTTATTTAAATAAATAATATTTCTTCTACAATAGGGATAAACCTCCTCAAGCGATCAACGACTTTCCGGATAATATAGATTTCAACATTAATCATAAAAGAACCTTTGAGTAAATAGTTACAAAGACAATTCAATCCTTCCACCATACAATGTCCCAATTAAATATAAGACATGGAATTATCACAAGTCTTATTTTATTTAATTATATGTATTTCGATTCTTAAATGCACTAACTCAAATAATGCAAATTAGAAACTCCTTTCTAATTTCATTCGCCTGCCAAGGACTCTTTGGGTTGTCATTTATCGAATCACATAGGACATTTCTCTTCTTTAAATAAGTGGTAGATTCTTTATCGATCATACATTATCTCCATATACAACTTATTATACCCAAGTATACCTTTGATATACCCTAAGGGTCTTAAGGAATAAGTCAAAGTATAACTCATCATACACAAGATACTATGATGATCTCAAGTCCAAGGATCACTTGTACTACTATCACTACGTAAATTCCTATTGATAGCAATTAAAACTCCATTAGGTATTCCTTATAATGAGCGCGCTCGTTGAACTTATTCTCTAATAAGCACCTACATACTTGCTTTAGTGTCTCCACACAAATGATCATGAGATCAATCATCCTCATCCAACGAAGCAAGAAACGATGTATCAATCTATCCAGGATTCACTAATCCCCAATTTAGTAATCCAATGATTGGGAACTATTTTAGTTTTAAGCTTTCTAAGAATTTAGATCTCATTAGAATGATCATCATCATTATTCTAAAAGCATTGCTTAAAACTATGGGTTTATCACATATTATAAAACAAAGATCATGTAGATAATTAAAAGCCTTTAATAAATTAATACTTTTTATTAATAAATGAATAAGATTGTTACAAAGTATATGCTTTATCATCAAACATGATTGGGTTTGTGTGCATACTACTTTCAATCTCCCACTTGCACTAAAGCCAATCGTCATGTTATCTCATACTCTTTCTTCTCTAAGTGACGATTATCCCATTTGTTGGATAAGCTTTAGTTAATGGATATGTAATGTTGTTCATGAGAGTTCACTATCTCTATAGTGATTTCCCAACTTTTAATGATTCTAATAATCAAATGAAAGTGCCACAACACATGTTTAGATCCAAGATGAGACTTAGGAACTATTCCTAGTTACGTAATAAACTTTTAATCCAAACAATCAACTTGCAGCCTTCATTTATAGCTATATACTTTGTCTTTATCACTAAACCAAAGAACTTTTTCTTTGTTTGGAACCTTTCAATTCATCGCACTAATTGCTCAAGGTAACCCTTTACCTTAAAGTGGATTTTTCTCGTAGTCTTGATTCTGCTTTGAAAAACTTGAGTCCTGTTAAGCCCTCTAGTTTTAATTTAGACCCACCATGAATATGATCACATCCTTAGTCTTAGGTTAAGCACTTTAAGATGTTTTCACCGACTCATAGTGAACTTCTCCATAATATGACCGATCAACATCGGGTCTCGTACATTTCATTGCATACATGATTGTCACTCATGCGACTCTCTTTTCGTGAGTCGTGGGGACTATTAGGAGAGATACACTCCAAGGGCTCATCAACATGAGACATCCCATGGAGTTTGACATGCTAAATGACTTTAGCATCAAATGAATATACGTTCCTTGGGTTAAGTCGAGGATCCTTTTAAATCTATCTATATAGATTTATATCCCCAATAATGATACTCTTCCCAAATCATTCGTGGAGGAATGTTTAGACAACTTTATCTTTCTTGATTGTAGCATTGGTATGTAATTCCTCATCCGTAGTATATCAACATATAATACTAGAAATTTCACGACGCTCCAATTGACCCTTTTGTACACACTAGAACTCTTACCTCATCAGATGTAACTACGGATCATCATCTTCATGATGCGTGTACCTCATCATCATCATCCATGATGAATCCATACCTCCTAGGTATCTTGATACTATTCTAGATTTACGATCTGGTTGTGGTATAATAGGTCTATCTACGGGTTCTTCTTATTTGACTTATAGTATTTTGTGGTTCTTGAACTCTTCAAGATCTATTATCCTCCCACTAGCCCTTTTAATGATAAACACCTTTATCTTAGAAAGCGTGTGTTTCAGAATAAACACCTTTTGCTAAGTAGAATTATAGAACATATACCCTAAACTTACTTTAGGATGTCCCACAAATCATACATGTCAAATCTTGTCCCAAGCTTATCCTTCGAAAGGATCTTTGGAATGTCGGCAAAATCATTATGGACCGCATCTACGTCCAACAAGGTATGCGATTTTTCATTCAGATACATCAATCAATTATTGCGTAGGGATGTGTCCATTATGAGAAAACCATTTGAGATGATCTAGAAACTTATTGCACAAGTATTTATTCCTTGATCTAATCAAAGAATCTTAATACATTGCCAATTTGTTTCACTTCGAATTCTTTGAACCTTTCAAATAATTCACACTTGTATTTTAGCAAATACACACATTCAACTCTTTGAATGATCATCTCCTTTTCTTATACTAATTTGTTCAATATGTAAAATTATTTTCATGTAAGTCAAGTATACAAAATTTATTAAGTAATATTCGGTTCTATACAAAACATTATTATTATAAATAGTAACAACAATTGTTCTTAATTATAATACCAAAGATTTCATTGTCCAACAATAAAATGGAAATAATATTTTTAACAAGAAGCTGGAATACAATAACAACTTATCGACTTAATAGATTTGCTTCGTAGGCATTGCTAAACTATAAGTTTCTATTGCTAATGCAAAGAACCTTTGCTTCATTTTCCACACATAGGATTACTTATCTTTGTTTAACTTTCTACTTACGCTTGGTCCTTCATAAATCTATATTTATGATAACCAAAGTCGGTATCCAATACCCAAGTAGAACCTCGACTTAAAGAAAAATTTATTTTAATCATGAACAAAATCGATCAGAATCAAACTTCACTAAGCTTCTTTGGTTAGCCTCGTGAAGATGCTTTTCGCAGAGTTTCTTTCCAAAGGTGTCAAAGCTTATTGCAATGGAAGCAAACTCCTTTGCTATCCGTGATCGGTTTTGTTCTTATTATCCTTTGTTTTTGCCCTTCTATTTACTTTCTTTGAATCTTTCTTCTTTTCGGAAGATCCTTTGGCCCCTACCAAGAAGACTTGGTCTTTCTTGGTTGGAAAGTGACTCTCAACATTTTTCAACATGTTAAGCAAATCAATGGGCCGATATCTAGCTTGTTCATATGAAAAATTCACAACAATTGTGAAAGGAGTCCGGAGTGAGGGCAAGATCAAATCTTGGCTCAACTCTCCATCCATGACAAAACTCGTTGTCCTAATTGATCAATCAAATTGATTATGTTAAGAACTTTTGTCTGCTGCATTTATAGTGCCATTGGCTATTCTAGATCGGAAGAGCTCCTTCGATATCGATATCTATCGCCCCTACTTTCCTCACCATCAACTACTTGATGTGCAGAATATAGTAGGAGCATCCATAGTTTTCTTGCCGACAAGTTAATTACTCATGGATGCGAAAGCATGATGCATCGAGCCAATGTGCATCATCTTGCCACTTTCTAAAAGTAGCAATCTCTTCCTCAGAGGCATCATTCGCAACCATTGCGAGGATAAAGCGACAAGGACATAAGATAGTTTTTCAAACTATGAGAACTATTCTCAAATTCCTTAACCAATCCGTTTAATTCGGTATGGTTAATTTAGCATCTAATATGCTTCGCAGTGATAGTAATTTTAGACATTGTAAAATTCTGTAAATGAATTTGTATTTAACAACATTTTAACATACATTCTTTTATTAATTACCAAAATAAATTAGGTCTTGTTTTAAATTGGTATCTCCCACTATTTTCTTCAAACTATATTTGTGAGACCCCAGATTTTATCAATAAAGGTTTAAATTTTGTCGAAATAATTTTTTTATATTATGGTGTGAATTTAAGATAATATTATAGTTGTGGGTAGTATTTATAAATTTTGTAAAGTATGCAAGTGGTTATATTATATTCGATTGGGTCGGGAATATTCGGTTTAGTAGGGAATATTAAAGCATAACTACTCAATCATTGGTGGACCCCATTAATGTAATTATTGTCGGATCGAGAAAACGATAAAAAATATTTTATTAAAATAACGGCGGAAGTTTTTACTGTTGATAATCTTGTTGAACTACTCGGTAGTAAAAAATAAAGAATACGTGTTGGTTGCGTAGAAGAATACCAGATTGATTATTTATGCCTATGTGAGAAGTCACTCGGTTTGATTCCATTATCATCGATTAATAATATGAATTATTATAGCGATAATGACGTTTTGTTTTATTCAGTATTATTAACGTAATAAAAATGTAAACATCTTTTATATAAAATAGAATACTTTATTAAAGTTATTCTATAAATAGAATATATTATATTTTATTATGCATAGTGTTGCATAGTATTTTGCATAGTGTTTTGCATAGTATTGCATAGTGTTTGTGATAGTAAAATGTTTTTATATAAATAGAATATATTATATTTTATTTAAAAGATTTTTCTTTAAATATGGACCGCCGATTAAAAGTAAATCAATCTGGACTGCTCATGGATTAGTTACTATGCATTCCATTTTCCTATAAATAAGCTCATTCCTTCATTATTTTCTTTCGAATTAATTCATTGAAACTCTGTAGAGAGAAGTTATAGAGAGAAAATTATAGAAAGAAGAAGAGTATTCGCTACTTCACTACTTCTATATTCAGTTCTTTTTACGGTAAGGGGTGTTATTCTTTCTTCTTGAAGAGAACTTCACGTTATTCCATTCACTATTATTCGCATTGAATAACTCGTAAAAGTGGTATACCCTATACATAACTCAGATATGCAGATACCCTATACTTGGTGAAATCCTTATGTTATTCCATTCTTATTTATTCGTTGGAATAACTCAGATACGCTGAATCCCCTATACTTGGTGACATTCTTCTATTATTCTCATTGGAACATCCATGCATGTGTTTTACACGGACCTCGGTTCCGCTTTTTATTATTCATTGGAACATCACGTTCGTGTGTTTTACACCAGGACCGGTTCCGTCTTTATCATTCCGTTGGAATATCCTATCTCGTGTGTTTTACACCGGATCCGGTTCCATCTTTATTATTCATTTGAACATCCCGCTTCGGTGTGAATTTCACCCGACTGGTTCCGTTATTATTATTCTGGTTGAATAACTTTGTCTATGCTGCAAGCTACCGCATGCATGGTGATTTCTTTTGTTATTCTATTCTTTATTATACTCGG